>CAHIKZ030005554.1:1097500-1107500 GCA_903632075.3 Acanthosepion pharaonis
GTAACTATAGTCCATTCAGCATAGTTACAGTATAAACCACAGGTGGGTTTTGTGGGTGTTAAGCAAACCCAAATGTGCCTGAGTAGGCTACTGCAACAGGGATTAGCTAGCCACCCTAGTAGATTAGCATCCTCGGATACATATGACTAGACCATTTATGTTTGTTTATTCTCACACACATGCACACACACACACACATACAGAGAGAGACAGACAGACACTGACCTTCTTGCAACCATGGTTTCTACTAAGATAGATTTGTCACGCAGCAAGTCAACTTGACAGAAACCGTGGTTTCATGAAGGTCAGTGTCTTGGATATTTTATATTTTAACTTGTTCTACATTTTCATTTTATGAAAATTGTATTGTGCACTCTTTTAATTTAGCACTTCTTTTGAGAAATATCATTTGCCAAAAGATTGAAAATATATATATATATATATATATATATATATATATATATATATATATATACCATCTGTTCATCTCAATAGACCATGCATCTGTGCCCGAAGAGTTATACCTTTGCTGTTGATGCTGGCACAGCCTCTGTTCTTGCTTTATAGGCTCACATGGAATTGACAGTCTTGATTGCAGTGAATGCATATGAAGATGCTCTCCTACCATATTGTTTTCTTTCCATCGATCACACTTCTCCTTGGTGGCAAATCTCCGTTTTTCCTCTCCTCTCTCCAGCCCTCAGTCCAGTATGGGTGATCATTGGCAATGTCTTCCCACCTCTCAATGTCCAGATTCATTCACCTCATGTCCCTTTTGCAGATGTCCTAGAAACAAAGATGAGGCCATTTAAAATTAATCAAATTCAAAGTAGGAAATCTGGTCAGTATCTAGATAGGTGACTGCTTGGGAATACCAAGCTTGGATGTGTAGGTGGTGTAATGGATAATGGCTCAGAATTGTTAATCAGGGAGTTGAGTTCCAATTCCTATTGGATTCATTATATTCACTTATGCACAAATACCATTCAGAAAAATATGAATCCATCTCTTCCCTCCCCTGCTATAGATTAATTAGTAAAACTTGTATCACTAAAACCATTATTATTTAAAAAAAAAAAAAAAAAAAATGAGTAAATAAAATTAAGTACCAAATGTTTAGATTTTGGCATTAAATAGTCCAGAGAGCTTGATATGCCACTAAACAAAATCAACCAACCAACTCACTTTACTACTTTATCTAGAAATTTACATTTTTTTGTGTGTTTACCATCAACACAATGTCATCTGCATATCTTATGTTGTTAAAATTGTACCTACCAGTAATATATCCTGGTAGGACTTCTAGTTCTCTTAGAATTGCATCACTGTAACAGGTTAAATAAATCCAGTCTATCTACTTATATAATTTTGTGGTCAAAAAGGTATTTCTTAAACAGATGTACAGTTTGAGTTTGTTTAATTACAGTAAGTTTAGGATAGAAAAAATATGCTTAAAAGTCTGTATGATGAAGAAGTTAGTCTGAAATCTGAAACCATGAATAATGCCAAATGTTTTTAGTAATAATTAAAAAATATATATATGCTGTTAAAAATTTCCTCTCAGATCACTGATAAAAATAATACATGTAAGAAATGCATTGTCAGAAGCAAAAGCAGAATATGTAGTATGTTGAAATTTCTTCTATTTTCATAATATTAACAGTTTAAGAAGGGTTTTTTTGTTTGTTTGTTTTTTTTTTTTGCATAATTTTTTTTTTTTTATCTATTTATTTAGAGCATAAATATAATTATTTATTTAAAAATATGATTCCAAAGCGTTGGAATCATATTTTTAAATAAATATATATATATATATATGTATATATATATATATATTATTTTATTTTATTTTATTTTTTCCTGTAGTATTTTTACTATTTTATATTTAATTATATTAAATTAGATTAATTTAGCTCCATTCCATTATACAAATTATTTTTAATCAATTGCTGATAACTAACCTTAAATAAAATTAATAATTCATAAAAATTAAAATCAAAAATTCATATATATCTACCCTTTATGGTAAGGCCAGTTATATTATTTGCTGGATTTAATACCATGAGAATTTTATTTTTTTAATTTTTTAAAAATGTCCAAATATAGATAGAACTTAACTACACCAACATTATGTTAAACTAATATATTTTCAAATTTTAAGATTGCATTTGGCATAAAACTCAGAGTAGTGCAAATGGTGCAGTATGAGATATATATATATATATATATATATATATATATGATAGAGAAAATGATCATTAAATTTAATAGACATAAAGTGTCTTTTCTTTTTAATAAGAGATGTTTACAAGAGCAAGTGCTGCCAAAATATACTGGAAAATAAATACACAGTGTGCAAATGTAGTAAAATGAACTAAAGTGCCCAATGTATAACTCAAAGCTTTATAATTATAAAAGATTTTAAATACTGGTTTCCTATTTTTTTTCAACCTGTTTATATGTAATATTTTAAGGAAATATATCAATGAAAGAAATGTTATTAAATGATTCTCCTACTCATTACAGAAATTACCATATCCTCTAAAATACACCACCTTGGGATAGTTGGAGAGAGTCACTTAGAACAGGAAAAATAAAACTCAAAAGACAAGTTCACTAAAAATGCTTTATGAAACGAATACACAGATTCTTTTCCATAATAGAGAGGTTTTCTTAGAAGACAATTTTACTCATTAGACATTGCTACACATTTTTCTTCAGATCAAATATAGAAAAATCAATATTTTAGGATAAGTTCTTGTGAATCGCATCTAAGATAAAATTGGGGTGAGAAAGAACTCTACTTCCATTCTCTGAGCAGTTGTTTTTGATATATTCGGAAAACCATAAAATCTTTAAGAGAAAAAAAAATTATATGAATGTACTGCCAGCCTGTACTGAAGACATCTGAATATATCAGGTCAGTTTCATCTGTGCCAAGTGTATCTCTGCTTGAACCAAGTCTGGCCTAGTATTTACTGGTGATAAATTATTCAGTATAACAAACAGAAAATTATTTTTAGAAATCCACTTAAGGCTGTTGATGTCTTTGTGGAGAGATTTTTTTTTTCCCCACTTTCTCTAGTAGGGAAACTTTACTATTATTATACTTCATGAGTTTCCCTATTAGTAGCATCTGGTAGCTTTCATTAAAGAAACCGTTACCAGATACAAATAGCAAATTGATCAATATTTGAAATCCCAATTTTGAATTGACTTTCTTATTAGTAGACCACTTAACTCAGCTTGTTTTAAAAAAATAACTCCCCAAAACACTCTAAATTTAGTAGCATTGGGTTTACAAAATTAGTGCAGTCTGGCAGTTCTGAACTGGAGTAACAGTTATATTCCAGGACTCTTCTCAGTAGAGCTTATGGCCACATCATGTTGAAACGCCAGTTCTTATATGATCACTGAAGTTAAACAATGTCAAGCCTGGTCAGTACCTAAATGGGTGACAAATTGAGAATATCAGGTGCTATAAGCTTGGCTGTGTGGGTGGTATAATGGATTTGTTAATCTGAGAGCCAAGTTCCAATTCCAGTTAGATCCTTATATTCACTCGTATGTATTCATGTGCAAGTATCCTTGGGAAAGATATGAATCCACCTCTTCTCCCCTGGCTATGGGTTAATTAGTAAGACTTGTATTACTAAAACCATTATTATCTAAAAAAAAAAAATAAAAATAAATGAAATTGTGTACAAAATATTTACATTTTGACATTAAATAATCCATAGAGGTTGATATGCCACTAAAAACCAAAAAAAAAATAACCAAACCAAATCTTCTCCATATTCTACATGATTTTAGTAATCCTATCATCTGGATGACATCAAATCTTTCTGCAATAGTTCCTATTTACATTTTTAATTTTGTGATCTTTTCTTTGCATTTTTTTTTTGTCTTTATTGAATTCTTCACAGGCTATGCTTTTTATTACTTGCTATTATAAGCAGTTCTTTAATATTTTCACTTTTCTGTTATGTATAATTTTAAAACTTCATTTTAGACATTAGAACTCAGTCTCTGATGCTGATGAACTCTCTTCCTCTTTATTTTTTACGAATAATCTGTCATTTCTGAGATGTTGAATGCTTTGTATTATTAACTTCCTGATTTGTTTATTCATTGGCTTAACTTCTTTTGTTCAGCCAAGGAATGATCCCAAGTACTTCACTGTTGACACAGCTGATGTTATCATTTTTATTAAAATTCTGTTTAATTTTATGGCAGATCTCTTCCTTCTTCTCTTAAGATTTTCTTTTTTTCCTCTTTTTCTTTTTTCCTCTTTTTCTTTTTTCTTCTTTTCTTTTTTTCTTCTTTTTCTTTTTTCCTCTTTTCTTTTTTCCTCTTTTTCTTTTTTCCTCTTTTTCTTTTTTCCTCTTTTCTTTTTTCCTCTTTTCTTTTTCCTCTTTTTTTTTTTCCTCTTTTCTTTTTTCCTCTTTTCTTTTTTCTCTTTTTTTTTTTTTTCCTCTTTTTCTTTTTTTCCTCTTTTTCTTTTTTTCCTCTTTTTCTTTTTTTCCTCTTTTTCTTTTTTTCCTCTTTTTCTTTTTTTCCTCTTTTTCTTTTTTTCCTCTTTTTCTTTTGATTTCCCTCTTCCTCTTTCTCTCCCCCACTCTTTTCTTTTGCTTTATGGAATCAAATTCAATTATTCCAATTTATTTGTAGCAATCATTTATGGTTACTATAAGTGCTCTATACAAAAATCAACATTACATGATGACATGATGTAACAAGAGTTGACATTCTGGCAGATAAATTCTGTTTTTTTTTTTGTTTTTTTTTTGTTTTTTTTTTAATCATGGCTCTATTATCACCAGTTATCCAGTTGTTTGATAAAATCTTTTACCAAGTTGTTTACCTGAGACCCGAGGTTATTACTGAGAAAGTTACTGTGCATATCACATTGACAGAGTTTTTCTGAGTAGGTGAGTGATGCTCATGAGCATTGTTTCCTGGAATTTTCTTCATGTCTATATCAATTCTTTTTAATCATTCCTAGTGTTCTTATTATTACTGGAAGAGCAGTTGTATTTAAATGACACATTTTTGCAATTTATTTTTCCAGGTCATATTTTGAAAGTTTGTCAAATTCTTTCGCTTTTATCAGACAGGATAGCCATATTTACAAGATAGAACTATCTTTTTAAAGTCTTTCATTATTATATCTAGTTTATCGATAATTATGGTGAAGTCTTAGAGTGCAATAACGTGTTCACCTTCTAGTCCTGGTTACGGCAGTGGTTTGTACTACCATTTTCTACATAGGGAAAGGTTATAATGTTGATATATCTTCCAATGCAGATATGTAATAATCGATTCATGGATGAATGGTAGACTTATAAATGTGTAAGATAGATTCTGGCTAGAAAATTTGTCTAGCATGGTGAAGCAACTTTCCTAGCAGCAGACCAAATTTCCTCCAAATTTATACAAAAGCAACATTTTCAATCTGTCCCATTCATTAAGATATGTGCCAGAGAATGTTGACAAGTTTTTATGTTGAGCAGCTACAATGAACTCCTCTGTTTATGGATCTCTACAACCATTGATAGGTCTGATTTTTCTTCTCAAAATCAGGTTCTTTTATTTACAATGTCTATGAACCATGCAAGTGCTTTTTCTTCCCATTTTGCTTTCAGATTAGCACCTCCCTAATTTTTTTCTCTTTTTTTCTTTTCTGCTTTTAATTTGATATTTTGGGCTTCTACTTTTCTAATTTTGAATGATTGATTTTCTTTCAATATTGAAGCAATTTTTTTTTTTTTTTTTTTTTTTTTGATTAATACCAATAAGCAAGGTTTAGCATCCAATCATTGGTTAATACCTTTCAAGACCTATGGTTGTAGTCTTGTATACAATTTTTATTTGGGTCAGTCTTCTACCTGCATCTACCCTAGGCAACAACATTCATTCTGCATCTTGTACGTGGTAAGGAATTTCCTTATTGTTCTATAGATTCTTCATATCTCTTCTAGATTCCAATTTATTGAAAATGTATGTAACAGGTATTGCTCAGGTGTTAAAAACTTTCAATTTACTTTTCTTTTTTTTTTTTTTTTTTTTTTTTGCATTTAATTTAATTTTATTTCTTACACTCACTCACCCTTTCTAATTTTTTTTCTTTCATGATGGATTCTTTGTCTTTTGTTTATACCGCGAGATATACATCTTCTAGATTTAGTTTGTAAATCATTTTTTTTGCCAGTTTTTATTTCTTTGTTTGTACAAATTTGACTGTTTTGAAGGTTGTCATAATACATTTTTTCCTTAGGCTAAATTCCATATCATCACTGAATACTTTTTGAAATTATCATCATGGCTCTTAATAAATCTCTTCATGTTCATAGAAAGCTCTTTCTTTCCTCACTGATGTCAGTTTTTTACTGTTTAACATAAAATCAAATGTAGACTTCTTATAAGAGTTAATTTTATTGATGTTTAAGGAGCCTAGAAATAAACACATTTTTTTTCTTTTAATGTTTATCTATGTCTGTGTAAACCAAATGTGAATAAAATGAGATAAGACTTGACACCAAAGCCAAAAAGTAGCACCCCCTGGTTTAAGCTTAATGTTTGTTTGTTTCAGACCCTGCTGCTTGTAAGAAAAATAAGACTCAGTATATATACAAACCTGTTTGTATTTACTTACAGAGAGCATAATACTTCCTACATTGACTCTACTGTCATTAATATCTTGCTAACTATGGATCCATTAATGCTTCATACATCCCAGACAATTTCCTGTACTTTTAATACTTTGATGTATTCCCATAGGAAAATTTAATCCAGAAAAAATAAAGTTCGCATATCATTGCAATCCTTTAAAAAAAAAAATATTTATTCCATTTGTTACAATCAGTATTTAGCCAAAAGAAGATTATTTTTACCAGAGCAACGCTATTGCAAAATATAGGTATACTGAAGTAAAAAAAAAAAATTCTTTTCAAGTATATAGGTTTATAAATAGATATAATCATTGTTTAAAGTGTAATTAATGATTCTGTTTTGCTATTATTGAAATATTTTGCTTAAATTCAAAACTGTTGTGCAGTTTTAACAAGTCCTGCTAATATTGAAGGTTATAAATATAATATTTTATACTGTCAGTAAAACTTGCCTTAATTTTTAACTTTTGATAAACCCACTTTTTTGCATTTGTAATGCATATCTATAGTAAAATAACTTGCAATATTATACATGCTATAATATTTTCTATTGCTTACATTAATTAACCACTGACAAGTAATTTCATCATGTTTAATGCATTTTAATGATATATACATATTCAATGAATTCCTATGGAAAAATCATATATATATATATATATATATATATATATATCTCAATAGGTAAATAATCCAAATGAATCCTAATAATATAAAATATTAAAACTGATCCACAAAGAGAGCTCAGTGTATTTATTATAACAGAGCATATATAATTAAATAAATTTTGGGAATTGTGGGAGAAAGATCTGAACCCTCACACTGACTGGAAATTCATATGATTCACTCAAACTCCTAGTAATTTTAAGAGTAGATGTAACCTGTGTTTAGAAAAAAAGATTAGAATTATCAAATTCAATAATTAAAGTATACTACTAAATCAAAGGAATGAGTTAGTTTCAAAATGTTGTCACTGAAGTAGGTTCAAACTGATCTAGAATACTATTTACATTATTCGGACTATTGTCCTCATCATTGTTGCCAAAGATCAGGACAATAGTCCAAATAATGTAAATAGTGTACATAATACCTCATCTCAGAAATATAGACAGATACTGATCTAGAATATTTTCAATCTTGCTTAATCTGTTATCACCTAACACATATACTGTTATTTCTACTCCTTATCATTCCTATCAAATAATCTTCTTCCTACATAGGTTTATTATCATTATTACTTCTATTATTATTATTATTTTTATTTTATTTTTTCCTTACTATATGTATTGTTTTATTTCATTTAATTATTTTAATATTTTATTTAAATTATAATTTTATATTTAACTTTAGATTTAATATTTAAAACTTAATTTAACAATTAAGTTATACTTTTCTTAATAGTTATTGTATTTATATCAGTTTATTTTTATATTTAAGATTTAATTTATATTTACATTTATTAATTGATTTATTTTTTAATTTATATTTAATAATTAATTTATATTTCACTTATATATTGTTTTAAATTTATTTATTAGCTTATATTTATTACCTTAAAGGTTTTTTTTTTTAATAATTATCTTCTAATTTTTAAATTTTGATTTTTCTTTAAGTAATTTTCCTTATAGAAACTAGATGTTAATATTTTAAAATATAAGTCAAGGTCATTTTAACTGGTGTCTAAAACCTAATACTCCTCCCTACCACCATGAAATTGTGTTTAAGCTTTGTCTAGACAATTTGCTGAACCTTCAGTTATATTCTTCTTTCTCCCTTTCTGGTTTTCTTTTTCATCTTTTTCTCTTCTCTTTTTTTCTTGATTCTTTAAAGATTAAAATTTTTAAACTACCTTTTTATTTTATTTCCTAACCCCCTTCGTGTTGACAAATCCTGCAAGGTAGTTCTTGTGGGGGTGAAATAGCTATACAAATGGGGTATTTTTTTTATTTCTCTTATATGTAATATATATATATATATATATATATATATATATGCATGTTTCATTAAAAACGACAGACAAGGTACTACGGTTGAGCTTTTTATTTAATTTTTCTTGTGTTCTGACAAGAGCTTTTTTTCTGGACAAAGAGTGTGTAAGAACTGTCCGAATGTTCTATATTTCCGAGCGCTTTCGGCTATACCTTTATCCATTATCAAGGATGATTCAATTATCAGCTTAGTAGAGTGTGTGTGTTCTGTGTATGTTCAGTGTGTGGTAGTGATGTTTTTAATTTCCGAATCAAAGTGTTTTTTAGTGTAGTGTTATGTTTGTGTATTTCTTTGTTTAAATGTTGGATTTCATTTTGAGCTGATTTTATTTGTTGTAAGATGAGGTTTTTTCTGAATGTAGTGGTGTTATTTTCCTATCGAATCATCCTGCAATATTATGAATATCCATACATTTCAATTTTTACACAATCATTAAGTGTGAGTGCAGCTTGTGAATAAAATTTTCTGCAGTTTTAAAACTGATTTGACCTGTTCATTCCCATCTTTCTTGCCACTTTCTCATGTAAATAGTATTAATTACAGGGTGTGTCAGGTATCTGAGAACACTTTAATTTGAAGTATTCATATTTTTAACAAAATATTTTTACAGAATTTAATATTTACATTTTTTTTTTTAATCAATTCACCCCAAGCAAGGTGATGGTGATAGTGCACTAAGACACAAGGATCTACTGGAAGTGAAAAAGACTGAGAAGACTTTAGAAGGAACTGGAGACCCAATCCTAAACAGAAAACCAGGGACAAAACCTCTACTCCTGTTCAGAATACTGGGGAGAAGTGTAAACTGGACACTAGGCAAACATACACAAAACATAAGTTTATTGTATATAACTACTATCTGCTTTGATTACAGCCTCAATGTGGCTTCTAAAACAACTACATGCATTGATCAGGAGTTATTTATTCATTGTGGCCATAACATCTCTAATAGCAAACTTCAACAAGTTCTTTGTATTGTGAACATGCTTGTTGATAACCCTCTAAACAACACCCCTAGGCATAATCATCCCTACAGTTTAAATCAGGAGAGCTAGGATGGATGTTAAGATTAACATGATCATGAAAGTGCTTGACTTTGTTTAGCAAGCGCTTCAACTGGATCACACTGTTCTCCCAGGTACTATTGGACATGAACTTCCCTTTTTTTTTTTTTATAATTTGGACCAGTACGTTACTGCTTACATGTATGATTTGTCCTTGTGCATCACATGTCTGATTGTTGATTCTGACATATGATGCTGATTGGCAATAGCTCACATTGATTTTCCAGGGTTCTAATCAATGATATTCTGGACAAGCTCAAAATTTCTGACAATGTC
>CAHIKZ030005554.1:1112500-1122500 GCA_903632075.3 Acanthosepion pharaonis
TTGTAACAAGTATTTATATACATGAGCAAAGATGTTATTGGTTTTTCAAAAATTAAAAAAAATTGAAAATTTCAAGGACATTATTTACTCACTTTCATTTATTAGGCATTAAATTGTGTCACTTGGCATCCTCCATAGCTTGCCTAGACTTTTCAGCTAACCTGATGAATATTTTTCTTAAATTGAAAATTTTTTAAATAAAACAATAACATTTTAGCTCTTGTATGTAAATACTTGTTATAAAATAAAATCCTTACATTTGCATTGATAAAATCCCTCAGAGGATGAAATGTGTCAGCTAAAATAAGCTTTCCTTTTGCTGTTGTTCATTATTACAAGTAAAATTTGTATTAAAATTCCCTGTATATCATCATGAAACCAAAATAGTTTGTGTTTTTTTTTTCTTGTTTATTCTATTAAGAGCATCCATGTGACTTGTTCACATAGTTAGGCATACTTATGTACACACCTTAAATATTTTGATAGCCTCATTGGAGACTGTACATTTATTTTTGTTAACCTCAGGGCCCATTAATTATAATTAAAAAAAAAAACCCAAAATGCTATTTAGTGTGAAAATAATCTTATAAGTTCTTTGTACTTGCAGGCATTGTCCTCTTGAAATTGAACTCCCTTAAAAGGTGGTTTTTTTTTGGGGGGGGTATATTTTACCTTTTTCTTTTTAAGTTATTGTTGTTTAGACACTTCTGCCTGCAGTAGCATTAATCTTTGTTGCTGAAAAAATACACAAGCATTCTTACACCTCCCATCTGTGATAGCGTTGTATTTTTATCTGTTATTTCACCTTGGATAACAAATAGTTCATTTTGGTTTATTTCTGATGCTGATAGTACAAAAACTCAATTGTTTCAATATTATTTGAATGGAATTTCTCTCAAGCCAAATACAGGAAAATAGTTTTGTTAATACTTTTTTTTTCTGACATTGCACTGACTAATCGTAGGTTTGCTGAATAAAAATAACTTTTCATTTTTTTTGTTTTGGTATCATGACATTTTCAGGGATAAAGATGTAACTCTGTAGTTAAATATTCAACTGAAAGTCTATTGTGTTTATTCGAAAAGTAATAATGCATTAAAAATAATCATAGCTCTCAAAATGATTTTTTTTTTATAAAACTCTACAGGGTTCTATTATACAACAGGTAAACAGCTGTTATAAACATGCTTTTTAATAGTGTAAGTGTTGTGGATGCTGAGAATAGATTTGTGTTGTCTTTCATGATGAATAAATCAATTGATGTACTGGTCAAGATGTTCTAAACATTGAATATTTAGTGGATGTTTAATTCTTACACTGACCTTGATTGAGAGATTAAAGCTTTATATAATGAATTATCACAAGCTCTTGGTCAAATATGCCGAAAGTTGGAAACACAAAGTTAAACAAAATTCTCAACAGTCTATTGTTTTTTTGTTTTTTTTTTTCTCAAGGTGGCAGTTAACATTTCATCTTTGTTCTATTTATTTTTAAGAACGAATTTATTGTGGAAGTAAAGACATGACATTTAAAAAAAAAAAAAAAAAAAAACTATTGAAATTAAACTAGTAATGCAATGTCTAGTATATTGACTTACATAAGATTTTATCAGATTGCTGAGCCAATAGTACAACTTAAAACATAATGACTTTTTTGCAATGTTTGACCTTCATGCTCCCCACAAAAAAGCAGTGTCAAAAGGATAGTTATTCCCTTGACACTGCTATTACTGTATACAATTTTGACTCCCTTCACAATGTTTATTTAAAAGATTATAAAAAATATGTGAACTAAATACAATGCAATATTTATTATTTAAATAATGAAATACATTTGAAAAATCTTTTTATTCAAAAAATTATCTAAGTATGTAAACAACAATTTATTATTTACTGTTTTATAAATAACAAGAAAATTTGAATAAACATATAACAAACATATTAAAAGAATTTTTGGTTCAGAGGAAGAGATGCTCTTAAGCTATTTTAGTAAATTTATAATTATGCAGCAAGAGCAAATGAAAGAAATACCTGGAAAATGCTTCTTCTCTTTTTTTTTTCTTTTTTTCTTCTTTTTTTTCTTCTTTTTTTCTTCTTTTTTTCTTCTTCTTTTTTTCTTCTTCTTTTTTCTTCTTTTTTTTTTTTTTTCTTCTTTTTTTCTTCTTTTTTTTTTCTTTTTTTCTTTTTTCTTCTTTTTTTCTTCTTTTTTTCTTCTTTTTTTCTTCTTTTTTTCTTCTTTTTTCTTCTTTTTTCTTCTTTTTTCTTCTTTTTTCTTCTTTTTTTCTTCTTTTTTCTTCTTTTTTCTTTTTTTTTTTTTTTTCTTTTTCTTCTTTTTTTCTTCTTTTTTCTTTTTTTTCTTTTTTCTTTTTTCTTTTTTTTCTTTTTTCTTTTTTTTCTTCTCTTTTTTTTTCTTCTCTTTTATTTTCTTCTTTTTCTTTCTTCTTTTTCTTTCAAAATTTATAATACTCGTTGTTTCTTATTAAACTAAGTTAATGTTTCTAAAATAAATTAATTCATGCACATCTCTCATTGAGAACTTTCAAAGCATATGTCTGTTCACTTTGATTATGTTTGAGATATAAAAATAAGGTAGCTCTTAAATAATTAATGGATTTTTATTCCAACATTTTTTATTAGTATATTTCACAAATACATGTGTTTGCATAGACATCCTATTTAAATTGACATCTACCTACTTTAGCAATCAAGTTTTATTAAAGGAAAATATGTCTCCGACAGGAATTGATCTTTCATTCCTTTTATCCTGATGAAAACCAACTTTAACACATAACTCATGGTTGGCAGTTTTTATTATAACACCAATTCCAAGTTATCTTGTGTTTGGCATTTTCTGATGCATTTTCATCTGCAGGCGCCAACAATGAGCTTATTTGAACTGATGCTTTTAGGGTGAAAACAATGTTCAGACATCAATTGAAAGCAATAAATCGGCTCATAAATTTTTTTTTTTATTGCCTAAGTTGATTATTATAAAGTTGACGTTTGAAGTCAGATTTTGTAATTGACCTCTGGCAGTCAACATGGTAGGCTAGATGTGTGCTTAATTAATCAGCCGTGAAAAAGGTCACAGTGAAACAGTTTTTGTTTTTTTTTGTTTTTTTTTTTTTTAGAAAGAATGGTAGGTTTTTCCAGGATGAAGGGAATGGGGGTTTGCTGCTTTAAGATTTTTGACTACCCAAGCCATTAAATGTCAATTTCATCATTTTATCTTACTTTATTTTACATTAAAAAAAGAAAAATCAGTTATCAACTAAAACATATATAGTAATTAAATAAAATATTTATAATGAGAAATAATGTTGGATGAATAGATTCATTAAACATTTAAAAATTATTTTGATTATAAAAAATAAAGTTAGCAAATAGAGACTCAAAAGTTCCCAACAAGGTATGTGCATTTCTGAAATAGGGTAATTGAGCCTAGCTTTGCTATGAGGCTATATATATATATATATATATATATATATATATATATATATATATATATAGTCATCCACAAAACATATGGAAAATATGGAACGCTTCATGAATTTGCCTGTCATATATATATATATATATATATATATATATATATATATGGAAAAATGTTTCATTGAAACTAGATTTGATTATGCATTTCACCTTTCTGGGTTTCATCAGATATTAAAATAAAAGAAAGAAATGTGTATTTGTGTCTATGCTTAAATAATGAAGCTGGCATTTCTCGTGATGAAAAAAAAAAAAAGAATGAAAGTGACATTTAAAAAAAAAAAAAAGCCATTAATATTTATTCTGTATCTTTATAATTCTTAGTTATGTTGAAAGTTATTAATAAATTTTTTCCCAGCTTTTCTGTATCGAATTAAAGGATGGCTCAAAAGCAAGAGATTTATAAAGCCTTTTCTGAAATTAATCCAAGGCAAATCCTCATCCAATCTTTCAGAATGGGTTGAAAGTAAAAGATTTATGTTTTTAGGTCTGACCATGTGTTTTCCATGTTGACAATATATGTTTAAAAAAAGATATATAATCCTGCCAAAGTTTTGAAGAAATTTGATAAATGGAAAACATTTTAAAATAAAATAGATTTGATTACGTGTTTTATCATTCTCAGCTTCATCAGATCCAAAAACGAAAGAAATGTGTGTATGCATAAATAATGAATCATCAGTACTCTAAGTTGTCTGTTTTACTTTTAATATGTTCATTCTTATATGTGCCATGTTCCTTGAGAACATGGCCACAAATTCCAATCCACAAATTCCAATCCTTTGAAGCTTTTAACAATGCTTGTCTTTTTACTACCATCCCTACCACTTCCTGTTTCATCTATTTATACAACCTCATTATGTAGGTTGTTTCCTTTGTGTCTTCAATGTTTCAAATTTTCCAGGCCTTCTTTTCTTATTGTGTCTCAGAAATTTCATATGTCTAATAATCCTTTTTGCTCCCATTTTCCCTAAAATGTCCTCATTGCTTACATATTTTGTCTATGGTATTCTCAGTATCATTCAGTAGAACCACATCCTCATTGTCTCAAGTTTTCATTTATTAATCCAACAGATTTTTACCAATTTAAATGTTATTTTTAATAGATACCCATATTTGAATAACCCGCCATTTAAATAGTATATTTATTTTCATCTACTGGCCTGAATATTTGAGAAATCTTATTAAAAAAAAATATATGCACCCTCCAACAGGATTTGAACCTGCAACCTCCTTTGCAGGGAAAACTGTCATTAGATCTGATGTACTTTAGACCAACTTGGCCACACAGGGCATCACCGATCAAGCAAGGCCGAATAGTGCCTTGATCAGTGACACTCTTCATGGCTGAGTTAGTCTAAAGCACATCAGATCTAATGATAGGTTTCAGTGAGGAGCATTTTTGCAATATAGGACTGGATGTTACTTTTTGAGTTTTTGTTGCCTATCTGATTTGTTTTAAATTTGTATTGCAAAGTGATTGAGATATTTCTAATACTTACTGCAGTCTGTTTTGTTTGTGAATGATACAACAACTGAATTTGATGAATTTTAAAATTGTCATTTAATGGATATTCTTCATTTCAAATATATTCAAATTGACTTAACACCCATTAGAATAAAAGTTTCCTAATTTCCACACAATAACTTGTCATAGAAGATTTGATTACTAAAAATCCTCTCTTCTCATTTGTTAGAACTAAGTTTTATTCATATTATTGGTTCATCAAATTGTTGTTCTATTTATTAAATAATTGTTGTACAGCTTTTGAGTGCTGACTGCATTCGAACGCTATAAACTTATATAAGATTTGAGCTTTCTTCATTGCTACTGTCTTAAACATGACTATTACACTTGAGGTTAATTCTGTTTATTTTTCTGTACAGAAAAATTTAATATTATGATGTTACTATTAATTTTAAAAAAAAAGTTGAAGTTATGTAGTGTGTAAATGGATAGCTTTAATATTCATGGGTTTTGAGGTGTGGAAAATTATTTATTACCTCAGCAAGACAAACTAACAGGGGGAAATATATTGACTGTTTTTTTTTTCTCTCCATTCCACCTCTGAAATTAACACATAGAGCATTTGTGTTATTACAAAATATCAGTTTACCATATAAAATAATGATTTTTTTTATTTTGCTTTTTCATTTCATTTTTAATATTATTTCAAATTACTTATCCCATTGAATTGCTGATGACTGCAAAGTGCAAATATTTGTCAGTGAAAATAAAATTCAATTTTTAATTGTTTTTGTTTTTACTCTTTTTCTACAAGGAAAATTCAACTAATCATTATAATGGAAAGTATTGAGAGTCCAAGATTGCTTTAGGAATTTGTTGTAATTCTAATTTTAAAATTCTTCTGATTTTTTTTTTTTTTTTTTTATTGATTTTTTTTTTTTATTGATTTTTTAATTCAATACTTTTTTGTTTTGTTGTATTCAAACACTATTTCATTCAATATTTAATTTCATTTTCATGATTCTCATTTACTAAAAAAAAAAATTGATACAATTTTCACATTACTTCCTTCATTTATAAATTTTCTTGAATGCGAATAATCTTGTCTACCAGTTTTTAAGAATTGATAAAAGGCAGTTTTGTTTACCATCTATTCATCAATATAAGATTGTGTTAGTTTTATAGAAATTCATACTTATTAAATTGAATTTATATAGTAGAGAATAATTTCATTTTTTCTTTTTTTTTTTTTTTTTTTAAACAACTATGAAGCCTCCACTCTACAAAATACCTCTTATACTGGTAAGGTCCAAAGTGAAGAATTAGAATACTGATTTACTAAAGTTTTTTTTTCTGTTTAAACTGTCCATGGATCATAAAGACAGAAGAACATCACAAAAGAGATGCAAGAGTACTTGAAAGAAAATAATCATTATCTATAACATAAAGTACAACTAATGAGTAACCAGGCCGGGGAGAGGAGGCTTTTTTCATTCTTCCAAGCTATCAGAATTTGAAGAAAAAAAAATCTGTTTTGGACATATAAAATAATTGTAAAATTAAATTTTCATGAGATCATCTCAAACCTTTTTTCTATAGCCGCTGTCAAGCATATGTCTTTTTCATATTGGCCTCATCAGCTATCAGCTGGCCTGCATCAGAAGCAGAATATCTTGTTTGTTTTTAGTTTTGGTTTCACAAATGAAAACCTATGTGCATGAAATCTAGAATGCTCTTGATGACTTTTTCATAAACCTTGCATATAAGAAATTTAAAATAAGATCTAAGTAAATAAAATGTGTCAGGGGTGGGGCATCTTAAGAAAATTTACACAAAATAAAACCAACAGCTGAGAACAAATTTGAATAAAAATATTACTTAATATAATGAGTACTTATTGATTAATGAATAGGCATTATTTCAGCTGTTTGTAAAATTCAAATTTTATAAAACTGAAAAATAATTATATAATTACTGTTTTAATTCCTTCCCCTCCATATTTTTAAATTTATTTCAACAGGTTTATGGTTGACTGTATACTTACAATGTTTTATCTATCTATCTTTTTTTTTTTTTTTTTTTATTCCACCAGGAGGATGAATATGAGGCTCGCGTTGGTGCTCGTTTCCCCATTAAGTGGACAGCACCTGAAGCAGCCAACTACAACAGGTTCACCATCAAGTCTGATGTGTGGTCATTTGGTATTCTCCTTACTGAGATTGTCACATACGGTCGTGTACCATATCCAGGTAAGTACAACCAAGTGCAATGTTTCAATATGACTAGTCATTTTCATACTTTAAAAGTAACAGTCTAGTCTGTATAAGTTTACTTTAATTTTGATACTATCAGGACTATTTTTGCATTGTGGACTTTTTGTTTGTTATATCTATATTAACACCTATAAGTAATATTTATGTTGAGGAAAATTTTTTTAAATCTATCATTATTTTCTCTTTGAATTAGTTGAATTATTATTACTATAAATTTCATTTTAGTGGGTATATGTGTTTGAGTAGACAATTCTATTTTTTTTAACAATGAAATTAATATCTAATAACCTATAAGCAAGACTTATTAAAGAAAATGTCTGTCTCAGCAGGGATTGAACTAGCATTCTGTTTTTACTCAAGGAGAACCACTTTTTAGCCAGGTATGCTTTTACCATTTCAACCACAGAGGCATCTGGCTAAAAGGTGATTTCCTTAAGGTAAAAAGAAAATGCAGTTTTAATTCCTGCTAAGAGGTACATTTTCTTTAATAAGACTTTTGATACTTCTAGGCTGGTAGATATCAATTTCTGTTTGGAGAAAAAAATAACCCAGAAAAACGGAGATGTCTACTTAAACACACATGACAACTAAAAATAATGTTTATAGTAATTTAGAAGTAATGTTGAATTAACAAGTAAATCCATTAATTACTTAAAAATTACTAGTCATAACATATAAAATATATTATAAGTAAATAAGTTATAAAAGGTAATTTATATAAACAGAATACTGTTCCATCAATTTTCTGGTTCCATTTTAAGCTCCTGCTTACTATTTTGGTGATTATTTTGAAGGAAACAAGTTGTTCAATTAAAACTTCACGAATCTATCGGAACATTTTTCTATGTATTTAAATATAATTTTTTGTATTTACTCATATTGAAAAGAAAAGTACTACAAAAAATATTTTGTTTTGTTAAATTCATTCAAGTGAAAATTAGAAATATATATTCAATAATTTTTTCTTTTCTTTTTCTACAAAATAAAATCCTGTTTTATTTTTTTAAATTTAAGATTAATACCATTCACAAAATTAAGGTCTTCTCATTTATTGTCTCTGTCATATTTTCAATAATTAAAGAAAAAAAAAATAGATATTTTATGAATTTCAGCATCTGAACAAACTGGAAAATATTACTGGGGAAAAGAAATATATACATTAATAAATCCATAGCCTAATTAATGATGAAAGAAACACTTATTTTACCTAACATTTAACATATTCTCTACCCTTGTCAAAATCACTGGAATTGAATATTAATCACACAGGTCAAACATAAATTGAAAATTTCAGATGACAATTTAGCTAATAACTGTGTTAGGCTATTTATTGATCCACCGTCACATATTTATATTCCAGTCCTGTTCAATGTTTGTGCAATTTAAATTTTTCTTTAACAAATAATGAAAAAAGTTGCAATCCATAATGCAAAAGTAGGATTGATTCTCTGTCATTCACACTCTCTGCGTGTGACTTTGCATGCACATATATAATGTTTTTATGTCTGTGTTATGTGCCATTTAATGTACACATATATAAAACATTAGAAAAAAATATGTCCATTTCCTGCTGTCTGGACTACCCTTGCCCTCAACTGAACATTAAAATCAGAGACAAAAATAGTTAATTTTTAAAATCTAAAAAAAAAAAATGACTTAATTATAAGATTTTATTGAACTTTTTCAAAATTATTTTGTAATAAATAAAATTATTTTTTTATTTTTTTTAAATGTAATAGTTTGTCATTGAATTAAAATATACATGAATGTATAAATGTATATATACAAACATTTTGAATGAAACTGAAATAGACATCTTTGTTGAAAGATCTAAATTGCCTTTCTGTCTGACAACATCCCTTGGGTAACATGAAAGGTATAAGCTAAAATATGCAGCTGTCATTGATGTCATTTTTATGACTCCTTCTGTATTTAAACTGAATATATTTTCTAATAAATATAGTCTTTTAAATGGACAATTTAGATTTGAAATTTGATCATCTTGGTGTTAGCAACAATGACCAGACTAGTTTTTAATTATAGATTTAGAACATGTTTCTAAACATGTATTTCATTCTTAAGAGCAAGTAAACAACCAAATGCTGTAATTTTCCACCTGATTAATCTCCTAAAAGACCTGGCAATTGTCTTTTGTTCAATTAACCATACCTGTTATTTTTTGTTTTTAATTCCTTTCAGGCATGACCAATGCAGAGGTGCTGCACCAGGTAGAACACGGTTATCGTATGCCCTGCCCTCCTGGCTGTCCTAAGCCACTCTATGATATTATGCTGGAGTGTTGGCGAAAAGAAGAGATGGAGCGTCCAACATTTGAAACCTTACAATGGAAACTGGAGGAATTCTTTACCATGGAGGGTACTGATTACAAAGAGGCCGCAGTTGTCCGGTAATGTGCAGTTTATATGAACCCCCAAAAGAGTTAAAAGCAAAACTGACACGCCAAAAGAAGAAGAGGAAAGATTTCAAAACAGTTCCATCTACAAATCAACTTTCTGATTAGCATGTTGGCTAAAAGTGAAAGGTTACAGAACACCTGATTATACACTACCAAATATTGAAGCTTTTTTTCATCATAAAACCGACAAGCTGCATGCATCAATATTTACAAACATTTACATTTATATCTACATACACACATTACTATATAACATAATGCCTGTATATATGTATACAAACGCAAAAATTACAAATGCACAAAAAAAAATTAGATTAACAGTCTATAAACATTTTATTTGTTCTGTGACTGTATA
>CAHIKZ030005554.1:1125000-1213639 GCA_903632075.3 Acanthosepion pharaonis
CCTTGCACAAAAATTTCAGAAATAGAATAGTGTCCAAAAAAGACCAAAAATAAAAAGGTTTAATTCAAAAAGGCCTAAGAAGTCTGATTTTTCATGAGTATTCCTTTTTATCTATTCTTTCTTTAAATCAGTTTACGCAAAGTAACAAATGTTTAACAAGATAAATATTTTGTCCTATAATTTCTTATGTAACCAAAAACTTAAGAGCTGAAAATGTAGGAATAAACATTTAAGATATAAAATATATTAAAATTTAATTAATACTCATTTTAATAATTGTAAATGCATCCTCATACTGCTTACACATTCATTAAATTTTTTGTTAATATTCAACAAATGTATTTTTATCAATATTAAGAAACATTCTATGTTTAAAACTTTTATTTTAATTTGATTTTTATTTAATTAAAAACTTAACCTCTTTAATTACTTTCTATTTATTTTAAAGATTGGACTCTAAAATATTTTTAACTTCTAAAAAGTATGTTGTTGTTAGTAGTAATAATAATAATAATGATAAAGGTGGAAGATCTAGAGAAGAATTTCATTTTAACAAAAATATAATTAAAGTGGTTTGGCAAGTGAAGTTTAGTCAGTTTCCAACATTGACCTCTTTACCCCACTTGTCACTTTTTGGTTGTGACACTTTTTTCTTTTTTTTTCTTTCCCCACCCCCACTTCACTGTGTATTGGTGCTTTTTATTTCTTTTTTTTTTCATTAATGGTAATTTTCTTTAGAATTGATATTACTTTGCCTAATGATTACATTTTCAATCCTAATGATCCAGACTAATATATATATATATATGCATGTAGAGTGATCCTGACCGGATCTTTGTATGCTTCCCATCTTTGCAAATCAATCTAATCTTGTTGAGTTGAAAAATTACTTTAACTTCTCAATTCTCAACAGAAAAGCAACAAAAATTCAATATAACTTTGCAGCATGATGATTTTTTTTGCCTTGCATGTTTAGAATTCTCTACTTCCAACCTAAAAATCAAAATAAAGCCAATTCTGGCATAAATGTTTGAGACATTAAGTTTCAGTTAAAAAATATTTTTATATATATATATATATATATATATATATATATATATATGAAAAGGAAATAAATTATTCATTTTTTAAACTTTCTTTTAAATTGTTCTTTTAAGTTTTAAGAAATAACTTATTCCCAAATAAACTGCATTAAAATGAATGAATTTCATATAATTAACATTTTTAATTCATTCCTGGGCCTTACAACATGTGAAGTGACTTTTACACATTTTTTCCACCTCTTCATGTCCAATAAAATCATTTTAGATTATGTTAATCTTGACAATTTTATGTTTTGCTTCACTTTCAAAATACTTTTTTTTAATTACAAAATTTATTCAATCTTGAACAGAATCAAAAATATGACAAATATAGTTTTAAATTGACAAAATCACATTTCAAACTATGTACAGCCTTCAGACCCTTGAGCATATTATTGTGGAAAGAAGGGGAAAAAATATAAATTTATTATTTTTATTATTTAACTAAAGAGAGGACAGGACAGTGACTGTTCTTTCACAGTAGTCATTAAATTAGAGCTGCTAATTTTGAGGGAGTGCTTAAGATTATTGACCCAACCCAATTCCCAAAGTCAGTATTCTGATATTTGGTTATTGAAAAACAAGTGGGCTGAGTCAAGAATCAACATCCCTTTGTATTATTATTACTATTGAAATGGCAGAGATTTTTCTGTTGTAGAAATAGTAGTTGTGGTGATATATTGCAAGACCATTTATTATTATTATTATTATTATTATTATTATTATGATTTCTTTAAATGAAACAATGTATAAGGAATACATAAATTTTAGCAGCTAATAATTGGCTGATGGAAAAATGGGAGGAAATATTAAAATAGGAACAATATAAGCTATAAACTTAAAAATTAAAATTCTCCCCACCAAAAACAAAATATAATTATAAAGAGAAAAAAAGAAAAGATTTATATAAACTATTTTCTACTACTTGTAAATATCTTTCCCGGTCAGAATGAATATTTTCCCTCTGCTTCTCTGATATGTGACTATGTGTTGGGTCTTTATTTTCTCAGAATAAAAACGGCTAAATAATTTTTTTTTTTTTTTTAAGCATGAGACTACCTTATCTTTTCATCCACACCGCATTCTTTATTTTCTCCCCACTTTAAAATATAACATTTTAAAACTGTATTTCCTGTTATTTTATTTTATTTTTTTTTTTTTGGTATATTTGTCATTGACTGAGTGTGTTGACTGTTTAATTGCATATATATCTATAGTAATTATTTTCATGATTACCAATTGTGACATGCCACACATACATATGCCCCCTTCCCGGTTTTATTTTACTGTGATGTATTCTTTTAACATTTCTCTCAATTATAGCTAAACCAAACCACTAAATCATATATCATTGTACATTGTATAATTTTTTTTTTCTCACTCTCTTCTCAAAATAAAATTGGTTTTATTTGTTCTCATCTCTGACATTATACAACAATCATTCCTCAAAAACATGCTTATTTACATGTGAATGCTTAATTAATACAAGTAATCATATGTAGATTTTTTTTAATGCTTTTATCCAATAATCTATTTTATTTTCATATAACTCACCCATTCTTAAATATATCCTATTTCCTTCAGATTTAAGAACAAGATGATTGAACAAACTTACAGTTCCTATTTTAAAACTTTGCTTGCAAAATGTAAGCGATTGGTCAAAATTACCGACTTGGTCATCCGATGGTAGCCTCATAAACGGAAATAAATATTTCTTGATAGAAACAAATTTAATGATGATAGTTCTTAAATCTTTCATTTGTAATGTCTTTTACCCAATTGAGCTAACAAAGAACTTTCGACATTTGGTTTACCCTTTTGGTAGCAGTATTGAGTCCATTTTAATTATGGAGATATTTTCTGTATTTTAATATAACAATGCAATCTGTGTAGGTTTTTGTGGGCAAAGCTTACTTGTTGAACAAAGCTAAAAACTGAGAATTTTGACTTTCTATCGCAGGTACTTGGTGGTTAGATTCTTTTTTATATCTTAAATGCTGAAAAAAAAACTTCTATCTTCAAATTATTCTTTTTCTATTTTCCAGTAAAATTCACAGAATTTAGATATAAATAACCACATGTACTCATTGATGTAAACAATTCAATAAATAAAAAAAATAAAAAAAAGTCGGCTTATGGCCACATCACATTGAATCACAGGTTCCCGTACAACCATTGAAGTTCAGCAACATTAAACCTAGTCAGTACCTAGATGGTTAACCACTTAGAAATACCAGGTACTGTAAGCTTGGATGTGTGGGTGGCATAATGATTAATGGCTTGGAATTGTTAATCAAAGAGCCAAATTCCAATTTCATTTGGGTTTGTTATATTCATTTACATGCAAATACCCTTTGGAAAGATATGAAGCCACCTCTTCTCCCCCCCAGCTATGGGTTTATTAGTAAGACTTGTATCACTAAACTATTATTATCCCCC
This sequence comes from Acanthosepion pharaonis, assembly GCA_903632075.3. Taxonomy (NCBI): domain Eukaryota; kingdom Metazoa; phylum Mollusca; class Cephalopoda; order Sepiida; family Sepiidae; genus Acanthosepion; species Acanthosepion pharaonis. The sequence goes on from CAHIKZ030005554.1 coordinate 1,128,522, forward strand.
AAAAAATGCTTAAATCTAAAAATATTTTATGGTTTTAAAATAGCCTGCAAAGGGTTTATAAGTGATAAAAAATTAATCAAAGAAAAATAATCCAACATTTTAATTTCTTTGCAACCATTTTGAAGATGCAAGCAATAAATATGCATTTACCACAGATCTTTTTTTTATATTTCTTCTACAATAAGTACATTGTTAGTTTCATTCATTTTTGAGTACAATATTCTTTTGTTAGTCATTGGGACAATACTTTTTTTTAAATCTGTAACAGAAATGATTTTGATTGTCTTTTCTAGACAAAATTCAATGTTCAGATTCAAGTTAAGTTTTTATATTTGCATATTTATTAATGAGTATTTAAAATACTAGTTTTCTAACATTTTTTTAATCAGTTTCTAGATTACAATTTTTTGTTGTTTTAGTTAGTGACTTTGGTTTTTCTTGATATCAACAATTACTTAAATTTACAAAATTTTTATAATCTCCCAAATCTTTTTTTTCTGCATAGAGATGGGGGAATTGAATAAAAGTACAATTATTAAATGATGAATATAATGTTGTTCACTTTTATATTCAAGAAGTATTGAACCTAAAAAAAGAAAGTCTAAAAAAGGTCTTGCAATTTTATAAGTATAATGAAATTGCAAAATGTTGTAACCTAGGAAAGTTTACTGAATAGAATCAATAAAAAAAAGTTGGTAATGAACAATAATACTTAAGACAAGAACAACACCCATAAGATTTGCCATCGGCACATAGAAGTAGTCAACTGCTAGAAGTGAGTCAAGTGAATTCCACAATGAATCTCCAACTGCAGGATATCTACCAACCACCCCACATGGTCAGATGTAGCACATGTCCGAATTTAATGTGGGGTATCTGAGCCTGTAGGCTTGGCCAAAAATTCCCCATAGACCCTCTATAAAATGGGGTCGGGTAGCAGGACGAAACTCTTCCCTTCGACATAGCCTTGTCTGGGGATCCTCTCTGCCCAGAGGCAGAGAGTTTGACCAGCACAGCTGGAGACTGCAGACCAACATACAGTATTTACTACTGTATTTATGTGAATGGGGACATAGCCATTATCATCTGTAGGTATGCTACAACGCAAAGTTACTTAAATATTGCAGTTTTTGTGGTACAAGTAGACTATTAATAATATAAGAAAAATGAATAAAATTGAATGTATTTTTTTTTATACATATAAGTTTATAATAAAATAATTTCCATTGATTATGGTGATATTAAGACTAATGGTTTTATTTTAAAATATTTAAGAGTATTCTTTAAGAAAATGAAAAAAAACATCAACTCAACCCTTTCTTTTGATTCTCACTAGGTGCCCTACTTTTTTGTAGTCTAGTGCCAGACTTAGTTTAAAAAAAAAAAAAAAAAAAACACCAAGCAAGCTAGTCTCAGTCTATTACTACTATGTAGTGAGTTTGAATTTTGCTGAGTGCATCATTGTGTCAAACAAATGTAATATAATGCATCAGCCTGCTTGGAGAGGTCTCACTCTGCTAAACACCCTCTATGCCCATACTGCTTGAAGATGTTAACAAAATTGCAAAATCAGTTGAAACTTGTAGATCTGAGCTAGTCCAGTCACAAAGCAAAGTAACGATGATGTTGGCACCCTCAAGGATGAAAAGATAACTCTTGGTTGAGGTTAACAAGTATGAAAGGTTGTTTTTATTTATATATATATATATATACATACGTACATACATACATACACACACATGAGCTGGGTTACAATTGTTGATTTAACACTTCTCTTAATACTGGTTTCTCAATGGTTGGTCAAGTCTGCTGCCTAATGTTGAAGTACTCGCTTTGTTACTTCAGCTCCAGACTTGACCCAGTGTCTTTAACTGGTATTTCAGCAGGATCTTGATTTTGCTTCTTAAACCAGTGATTTGAACAACTTTCTCTTTGACGGTGATTTTTATATATATATATATATATATATATATATATATATATGATAAAAATTTCACATCCTTCTTTTCCTCTTCCATTGTAATTTAAATGTCCCTTATTTTGTTTACATAACTTTCAACCAACAATCAGATTAATTCTGATTTGGATTTATAGCTCTTATCAACAGAGCACTTTATTTTTCAACTTGCCCAAATTTTGGATACATTAACATTTATGTTGCAAATTATGTAAAAAAAAAAAAAAAAATTTTTTTTTTTTTTTTTTTTTAAATTTTTACCAGTATACATTTTATAGACTAGTAAAATATTTGCTACCTATAATATGGTCTGAAATGTATTTTTTTTTTTTTTAAGTACTGGACTTGCTACCATTCTTTTTTTTTTTTTTTTTTTTTTTTTTTTTAATAAATTCTACTTTCCTAATTAAAATGGTAATTGATTGTCAATCTTTGATTGTTTCTGATGCAGCTGAAATATTATACAAAACTGAGTAAATATTTTACAATGCATTGATCTGTATTGTCTTTGTGCTTAACTGAGAATTATGGCATTACATCATCTGAAAATGCTTATCAAAATATGGATAAGGGAGCTTTTCTTTTCTCATTTTTTATCATCCACTTCTCTCTGTCCCACCCCCCAATCTCTTTCACCTTGTCACTTGGTTAATTATTTTTTCTATATTTTCATGTTCAAATATTATATACACATGCACATATAGACACACACACACACACACAGACATCTTTCTTAACACATTGTCACTCAATGTGTCTTCATTATCACTTTTATTTTATTTTTTTTACACACTTCATAGCTTTGAATATAGGTCATTACTCCTCTGTCAAACTAATGGAATTTTTCTCTGGAAAACTTTGGGACCATTACAAGAGAGAAGCAGCTTTAAAAAGAAAAAAAATCACTCTGGTATCAGACTCTTATAGGACTTCTTTTCTTTTTTTTTCTTTTCATTCCTACACAAAGTAACACTAATAAATATCTTTAAGTATAATTATTTCACAACAACCTGATTTTTTTAAATTTTTATTTTTAATGTACAAATGTATATCAAATATGTAAACAGAATGAGCCAAACGTCAAAAAATAAAAAAAAAATTAAAAAAAGAAAAGATTTATTCCCTATATTTCAGACTCTTGTATCACTCGCAATGAGTGGTGGAAATCACTTGACAATGACTGACCACACACCGGACGTTACTGCCTGGTAAAAGGTTCAAATCCTGCAGGTGGCACAATTATTCAGCATTTGTTTGTTACATATTGGATTGTGTTTGTACATTGTGTGTAACAATAAAACAAAACAAAACAAAAAACAAGGCATAGCTGGACTTGTTTTGATATAAAGGAGCTAATGCTTGCATTTGAAGAGAGTTGTTTCCTTGGATAAGATTTGGCTTTGATTGGTGAATGTTTGTAAAGAATACATAACCATATATGTGTACACACACACACACACATACACACTCACACATTTGATGGACAGACAAACACTGTCTTAGTGGGCATAGCCCATTGAATTTACACAAAAGAGAAAAAAAATCAAGTTGTCACAAAATAATTGTACTTATAGGACCAACCTGACTTTTGTTCTCCCCCTCTTTTCTCATCTATTGACAGTCAAAGGCAGGCACAAAGGATGCTGTATGTCGCTTCATTGCTGGCCCTGAACTCCCAACACTCACATTTTGAAAGAAACAAAATGTCATTGGTTCTTCTAAAAGCATTCATGTGCAAAGGTGACATTGATTCATTAAATAATAGCAATCCCTTAAATACCAAATACACACACACACACACACACACACTTTAATCTATGTCACATTACTGTAAAGGTATATTTAATGCATCCTTAACCTGCCTGTCAGTCGGTGGTCTGTCTATCTATAACATTCTGGTTTTGTTCTGTGGAATTTCTTACTAAAATGTATTGTTTTACTTGTTATGCTGAACTTGTAAATAAATAATATTTGAAAATACATTTCTGGCTTCTGCTTTCATCTGATGAAAAAGTAAAAAAAATTTTTTTTTTTTTTTTTTTTTTTTTCAGTTGCTTTCAAGTGTGTGATTTTTTATTTATTTTTTTTTTTAGCATTATATGCTGCTACAGTGCATGATCTGTCTAGATTAAACCAATATACAACACACACACATATAATTTCAGATTAACTAAAATATATATCTGCAAAAGAATAATATAAATAAAGACAAAAGGAAAACTTATCTTAGATGATACATTTCATCCTCTGATAGACTTTATCAAGGCAAATCTAAGGATTTTATTTTGCAATAAGTATTTATAAACAAAAGTAAAATGTTAGTTTTTTTTCAACCTATCCAGCCAAGATCAAAATAACAAAAAAAAACACCAGAAATGGTTTACTGGTGCAACAAAAAGTGTCCAATGTCATGGGAAACAATAGCACCATGGTAGAGGAGCTTACAGCTTCAAGCAAAAAAAAAAAGTGCTCTACAATAATGGGCCACAAAAGCTACCCATGCCAGAGCATTTAAAATTAGAAAAAAGAATAAGCATCTCCCAAGAGTCTGCCTTAGATTGCACACAGAAAAAAAGTGCTTGATGCCATAATAAATGGCAGAGCTTTAATATATTTTAAGTCAAATTTCAAGTGGGCAGTGACCTGTGCACAATCTTAGGCAAACTCTTTTAGGAGTTGCTTATTCTTATTTCTAATTATATCTATCATATACAGTGGAATCTTGGTTCACAAATTCATTCCTGAAGACTGTTTATAAACCAAAACTATTTTCCAATAGGAATCAATGTAGAGAAAAAAGTCACAGTACAATAGAATTGGAAGAGAAAAGCACAGCACAACATATGAATGTATACAACACAGTAATTGACTCAGGAATTATTCCATTCATGTTAACTTGGTTCAGCCATGTTGTTTGAGAACTGAAATTTTGTTCTATAACCAAGGCATTTTCATCTCAAATTTTCTGTTCAAAAACTGATTTGTTTGACATGTGAGACATTCAAGAACCAAGGTTTCTCTGTGTATATATCCCCATCCATCTGTTTATCTTATGAGATATTGTTTGCACCCTGCTTGATAAAAATTCAGTCATTTTTTTGAGCAGCATCTAGGGTGGCTTAACAGTCTGATCCTTGCAAGGCAATTTTTTCTGCAAATGTGACAATTGAAACTCAAACTGGAAATGAAGATCTGATGTTGCTTTTTGCTTACTCTTCCTGCATTGTAAAATGTTGCCTCCTATGTTGTGCTTTCATAAAACTGAAGTGACCTCTATCAGGCAATGGTAGATGGAGGCTGTGCACTCCTCAGACTTCATGTCCCACTCATACCAACATGATCCAAAGGAATATGGGGCATTACATTTGGGGCCGGCTTGGCTACGGGAGTTACTGGAAGTTTTTTTAGTGTTGACAGCCAACTAACTTTGTGGCTCCACTCCAGATTTCCTTCAATAGCCTCTTCTATGTTTGAATGTGGTTGCAAAGTAGAGGAAGTTTAAAATAAGGGTTTTCCTTTCCCTAGATGGAGCTCCTTGGCCTGGGAAGGCAGTCCATCTACCTCCCAACCAAAAAAAAAAAAAATATATAATAAAATAATAGCTGGCCATTCATATTCAAGGATACCCATCTACTAGGTGGCTAGCCAATCCCGATTGAAGACACTCACTAAGGCACATTTCTGTTTATTCAACATCCACAGAGCCCACCTATTGTTTATGCTGCAACTATGCTGAGCAGACCATAGTTACAGTTTCTGGGAGAGTGTGCTATTTAGCATGATCAGCAATCTGAACAAGGCCAGCACACTCAAACCCTCAGTCACAATGACTTGTGACTTCATGCTAGCACAGCTATCGATGGCCCCCAAGTGTTCCATCAACTCAATTTCATTCACGAGGCTTAGGTCAACACATGGTATGGTTTTCAGGCACTTTTCAAAGGGCAGAGCTCCATCTCCCCTCCAACCAATATATATATATATATATATATATATATATATGCACACACACCTTTCTAAGGAATTACTGGGTTTTATTTTTAATTTGACATTTATGGAGTATTGATGCCATATTTGCCTCTCTTGATAGGATTCAAAAGCATCTATGCAGCCTAATGAGGGGTGAATTGTTTTCCATCCTACAATTCGTCTCCCTCAGATGAAATGTTGCAAGTCTCTTGCTGCTCTATCACTACTTCTATGGCATGTGTTTTGATGAGCTACATTTCTACCCAACTCCTGACCTTTACAACTGGGATTTGCCATGCCATGCCCACAAGGGTGAATCATCCTCATTACCCATCATATTCCTTTAGTAAAAAGTAAGTTCCATTAGGACAGCTTCTTCCCAAGAACTGCTGCTTTGTGGAACAGACTCCCAGCAGGATACTTTCCCAATCACTACAATCTTGACCTCTTCATATCTAGGGTTAACTGTTATCCTTCCTGCATAGCCTCATGAACTTCACTTCTTGCCCTTTCTTATGCTCATACAACACCAAACAGTAACCCTCTACCTTGAGTGGCTCTTGGGCTTTGTCTTGGGAACATTAGTATGAAAAACAAAAAAATGCTGTGACCAAGCAGCAGTCTAAAGCCCACTGAATTAGATGGGTTTTCTCTACCCCCACTCAAAAAAAAAAAAGTGCGGATTCAGGTTTAAACCCTGCTGGAGAGTTCATTTTTCTTTATTAAGTCTCTAGAATGTGCAGGCTGTTAGTCATAAGTCACAGTTTAAAATAAATATAAAAAACAGGGACTCTACTCAAACGTGTATCTACAAAAAAAGTAACATAACATATATACCATAATTCCTTATGTATAATGCACATTTTTTTTCTAAAAAATAATAAACAAAATTAGGGATACATATTATGCACGGCCACAAAAAAAATCTTTAAAAAAATTGAAATTTCATAGGTCAATTTCAGTTGCAAAATGACTACTCACCACAAACATGACAATTTGACACTAACATTCGGCGATTGCAACCCCATAAGGATGTCAAATACAATCATATATACCTAACAATACTTATAAATGTAAAATAAAATAAGAATTATCATAAAACTAAATTAGAATAATATTATTCTATGTTTAAAACCATTTTTTTTTTTTAATAAGTGTGGGAAACACCATAATGAAATTGGAAAGGTATAATTTATAGAGTTTGATTCCAAACAAGGGGTACGTATTATGCGTAGAAGCATTTTCCCACACTTTCAGCACAATTTTAAGGGGTGGGTATTATGGATGAAGGCATGTTATACATGGGGAATTATGGTACTTGTGTATCATGCAACTTTTGAAGATCTAATTTTGAAGCTAATTGTAATGGGCTCACATCATACAGAAGATATAAAATTAGCATATGTACTACAGGTCCTGGCTACGCCATTGACCAAACTATACATCCATTTACTGTACTCCAAAATTATAGCTGTAATTAGAATAAACATGATTTTGATAAAACTAATGTTTTACTTAACTGTATCCAATAATAATTCAGGTAACATTCACATACTAGTACTGTATTAAAAAATACAAACCTAGCGAATAGGCATCTTTTCCATTGTTTACGTTTATAAAATGTTTAACTTTTTCATTCAGTTGTTTATGGCTGTATATGTTTACGCAAGGAGTATAGTGTTATTAATGATACTTTAATCATCCTCTTTTACTTTTTTAACTAGATGATAGGATAAAGGAAAAGAGATTGGTCTAAGTTACATGATAAAATCATTTTTTATAAGTGAAAATTTGCAGGTCGCACAATACACAAGATCATTCATTACACGAGTATGTGTGTGTATATATATATATATATATATATATATAGGTCAGAATCATGACCGGCATACAGGAGGCACATTAATCAACTTGATGCTTTTCATAAATGCTGTCTTTGTTCAGTATGTGGTTATACGTGGCAGAACAAAATCTCTAACCCTGATCTTTTCATCAAATGTGGCGTTGATGGTATCAAATCCTTTCTGATGCAGTCACAGTTCAGAATGGCTGGTCATGTCATCAGAATGAGTGATGATTGGATGGCAAAAATCCTTATGTGTAGCCAACTTTTTCATGGTAAGCATAATGTAGGCCATCCTTGGTTACACTTCAAGGACAAATTTAAATGCGGCAAACAGCCCAATAGAGGAGTTCAAACTCACTGTTGAAAACTGAGCAAACTGGGGAAACACCTGCTACTGAGGTATAAATAACTTTGAAAAGATTCATCTCAACTGAAAGAATTAATAACCAACACTAAATCTCAGGCTAATATATCAGTCTTATTGATTAAATACAAATATGATTTATTGATTAAACAAAGACATCATCATACCCACAAAATTTGATATATTCATATATACTGATGAATACATGGCATCTGCACAACCAATGAAAACTAAATGCACAATTTAAAAATTCAAACAACTCCACATTATTCCACATACAAAAAATTTTCTGATTAAACTAAATAAGTTAAAAGGTTTTCCTATTTATTCTTTATTCACAAATATAAAATTCAACAGTCTTTTTTTTTTATGTGAAATAGAATATTATTTGGTTGAACAGGTTTTCTCTGGTAATGAGCTTTTGGTTCAATGCATGAGTTTTGCCATATAAAAAAAGATTTATTTGTATTAATAGTGAAGGTACTGCTGCATATTCATACTGAGAAGACAACAAGACTGGCATTAATGAAAAATTGCTTTCATTATCTTGAAATTGGCCACCAATATTTATAGTGCAAAAAAGTAAGCAAGTATAAACTACAGTTGATTTTACTTGGGTGCATAGCTTAGTACTATAAATCTTCATTAATTTTTTGGAAAAAAGTTTTATTATTTAATATATAAGATACTCCTATTATTTTAAAAACAATTTAATGATTAAGATAACAAATACTTATTTAATGAAAATACAATATTGTTTTTTGTGTATCTTTTCTTTAAGTTTTTATAGACAAGAATCCAGCTTCCAGTTCACCCTGTGTTTGCTAGAACTATAAACAAATCACTAGGCCAAATGCTTCAAAAGTTGGAATTTGGCTCCAGAAATAAATATTTATGCATGGCCAGTTGTGTGTTGCATGCTCAAGAGTAAGAAATCTTAAGAATTTATTCTTTGCTGTTAGAAAGGAAAAACAGAAATTTTCTTAAAAAATATTCCTATAAAGTTAAATTCAAGAAATTATTAAACTGCAAAGAAGGGTTTTTGTCAAAGTATTTTTCTAAGCAAATCAGCATATTCAAATTTCATCAATTGGTTTATCAAATTGGACAAAACAGTTTGTAGATCTCAACAAAAAATGTGATAACTTCAACAATACTAAATACTGTGAGGATTTCATGCATCAATGTGTTGCAAAAAAAATTCCAGTTTATCAAAAATAACCTGTATTTTTGATGACTGCAGCCAAACAGGCAAAATTTCAATTCCACATTTAAAGAAATTTGGGTTTTTCCATGCAAAAATGTTTGAAAACTTGTTTTCAACTTTTTTTTCTGAATGTTCTGCCGCTTATGAAATATTCTAGTGGTTGAAACAAAATCTGTAGGTGTTAATTCTAGTGAGGATATGGAAGAACCTCCCATCCATGTTAATGATCTTATTTTTTCTTGTACTGTCATGATGCAGAATAACACCCTTTCTGTTTTTCAAAGCAAAACACTTGATTTAATGCTTTGTTTACCCAAGCAAGTTGTTGGCAATAAATGTTTGCTGTGATGGTCCTTCCATGTTCCAAATGCTTGCCATGGACAACACTATTCATATTCCACAAGACAGAAAACAAGGACTTCTGTGGATAGAGTCTTGGTTTTTGTGTTGGCACAGGTTTCTCATTTTGTGATAACCATTGTCATTTTTATTTTCTGTTGACATGCAAAACCCATTTTTCATCACCTGTAATAAAGTGATGCAAAAATTAAAGATTGACGTTCCTGGTTAAAAAAAAAAAACTGCTGCAGATAATAGAATGTTGAGTTTGGATCTCACATGAAACTCCATGTAGTAATCAAATTTTCCAATTAAACTCTGGAATGCACCATGAAACTAAGATTGAAGAAATAACAAACTAATTCAAGACAGATTCAAACTTCGTTCTGCCTTAGATGGTTGAATTATTCATAGCAGTGAACATAAAATTACTTTCTGAAAACCCTATTATTTCAGTTAAAATTTAAAGTGCTATAGATAACTTGATAGTCAAAGTAAATTCAATCCTTTCCATTTTAAAACAAATAGCAAAAAAAAACAAAGCCAGTCTGTGATAATAAAGGAAAATGTAAAGGATTAGTAAGTAATATAAAATCTCACTTGCTGGCTATTATGGCATGTGGGGGCATCCTTACTTTGCTCAATGCAGCAGAAATAATCAGCAGGGTACAACTAGAAGTCTGAGGTTATAAAAGCCTTGACTGAGCCCTATTCAGCCTCTTTTCTATCTTCAATTTCAGCTACCTCTACATTCATGGCCATCTGTCACTCTCTTTTTCATCTTCCATTTCAGCTACCTCTAGCTCATGGTGAGTTCTCTTTTCCACCTTCCTGTTCAGCAGCCTCTATCTCATGTCCAGCTCTTTTCCATTCCCAATTGTGGTGGCCTCTACATCCAAGGCTCATTCTTTTCCATTTCTTGCTTTCAGTGGTTGCTCCGTTTGAGACACCTACCCTCACTGCAGAAGACTAGGCTTGTCTTGGCAGCTTGATTTCAGATTTCTCGTTCCTCCCCCTGGTGAAGAAATCTCCCTTTGAAACACCTACCAAAGAAAACTACACACAACCCTTGCTGCAAAAGATGAGGCCTGTCCTAAAAGTTTCACACTCAGATTTCTTGTTCCTCCTGCTATACTCAAGTACTTTGTTAACTGGGAGAACCTCATCACACAAAATACTATTTTGCATTCCATTTTCAACCAGAAATAAAAGCTGTTGAATAGTTATTTTCAAGCTTTGGGTTTTTTGCTTATTTCACTCACACTACTGAGCATAAATACACGTGTAAGTGGAAAAATCCCAACAATATCTATTTCATGATACTGACATAAATAGCTTATTTTTCAATTAGTTTATATGATCTTGCAAGCCACTGGCATTTCAATATCCTCTGATGCATAATAAAAAATAAAATAAAACTTCTTTATTTTTAGTAATCAAACATGAAGCCCCGCCTTTTTTCTCTCTTTTTTTCTTTTTTCCTTTTTTGTATTATCTACAGAATAGTTGGTTAATTCTAGGATATATAATGAATAAAGTGAGCTTGGTGAATTTAACACTCACAGATCATTGAAAAAAGAAAACAGAACATAATCTATTTAACAAGCTTGAGTGAATGAATGGCAACAAGGATAGTGATGGTAAAAAATATATATTTAGTGTGTGTACTGAAAGGTTATTGGCTTGACCAACTTTCTAAAATCAGTTTTCAAACATTGAGATGTCTTGGAGGTTGATGGGTTAAAGGAATTTAGGAAACGGTGTGCTACTTGTGTTGAATCGCAGGAAAAATATGTGGAATAAATGTACATTTTATGCTTGTAGGTCATTCTCTCCTTGATTGGACTGAGAACTTTTCAGCATCTTCTCGTTTTGGTGGATGCACATGTATGTAGATATATATATTGACAACAGAATATATAAGACTCATTTTTTAACCATTCTTTTCACCAATGAATGACAACCTACATTTGGTAGCTGGAATGCTAACAAGATGAAGCTGGTATGATGATTTGCAGTGAGATTATAATGGTAAACCCATGGTGAGTTGGTTTTTAGGATGACAGCTCAGACATACATTCTTTTAAGGCAGATTTGGAATCATGGTACAAGAAGCCAAAGGCCTTCAGAACAATGGTTTTTATGTGCAACAATACTGCTTCACATTTGGCAAAAACTAATAAGTAACTGAATAAAATGGGTTTCAAATCATTTGATGAGGTGGCTAGCTTGTTTACTCTATGTGTTTTCAGATTCATAGTCAAGCAATGTGAAAAAAGATTTACATTGGTAGATTTATCAGCCAAGATGAATTTTGGAATGCTATTCAGGATTCTGTGTCTGTTTCATATAAAGACATATGACAGCTCACAAACCAATGAATTTCAAAACATGAGTATATATTCCCTGTTTTCAGTATTTTGTTCAAGACATTTATCTTTTTAAACTTTGCACACTTTCTGCAATTATAATTTTTTTATTACAACATAATGCTTCTTGGGTTTTCAGTCACCTGACTAATAATGAGGAAACTTAAAAAATTCATGCAACTTGCCATATCATCAGAATGGTATCTCATCTAATTTATACAAATTATTTGAAATATCTGTACATTAAGACATTAATGCCAACCATTCCCATACGGTTTATAGGTAAAAACCTATAATTAATACCAGATTGTTATTTTAATTTTTATAAGCAATACCAGATTTTATGATGGGTTAGTGAAAATATTCCCATAACTTTTGTCATTTTTGATGATATATATTCTTGTGGTTTTTGCAAAGTGACCTGTCCCAAAAAATAATGATGTCAAATGTCCAATATTTTCTATCACAATATTTTAAAAACTATCTCTCTCTCATACATATATATATATATATATATATATATATATATATCGTATCATCAAAAATGTAGAACAGTAGAAATAAAATACCTGTTTGTTACAAAACAGAGAGACAGGCTCAATTAGATGCATGAATACATGAATAAGAAGTGGCTGCATTGAAAATCAAAATGAAAAATATTGAAACTGAAATGCATTGGAGAAAGAAACTCTGATGCATAATGAACAACAGATAAATGTGGATGGAATAGCATGCCTGCTGTAGATTCTCTCTCTCTCTCTCTCTCTATATATATATATATATATATATATATATATATATAATGCTCTCAAAACCCTTTCGGTTGAGCACTGTTGAGAGATGGGCAAATTCTATAAACAGCAGCTCTCACCTCTTCATTAATGAATAGAGGACTCTGGCTGTCTCGCATTTGTTTACATTCCTAAAAATAATACGTTAGAATTCGTCTTTCTCTCTGCCAAAGCACCAATGGCTTGGAGGTAGAAACTCTGACTGATACCAAATCAGTCAGGTTTCAATCCTGGCTTGAAGCATTTGGTTATCTAGTTCTAAAATGTTATTGGCCCATGCAAGAAGTGTTTCCAAAGAAAAATCTGATGTTTAGTCAGATTTTGGGAAGTGGGTTAAACCAAGAACTAGATAACATTCCTTGTATAGTAATTGGTCATATGTTAGGAAGTATATATTCAGGTAGTTATCTGATCTTATAAAAAAGATAAATTCTTTCTTCAGTTTCATTCATATTACACATTGGATATTTAAAAAAATGCAATTACATTTCTCCAAAACAATGGAAATTACTCAATTTTTCTTTTAGCCCTTTCCAGATTCAATTTATTTTGAAATTTCTGTTTTAAAATTATACTGTTTTTTAACTCTCTGCACAACCAGTCTACACCATTGATATTCCAATAGGATTATCCTTAAGTATTAGGGGGAGTTTGCATGGAAACCATGTGAAATAAAATATTTGTATGATGTTTGGCTGCATTTGGAAAAATTAATATTTTTTATAATATTTTAACATTATTATCATAAACTAATATACTATCTATTAATAAAAAGAGCATTCATGCTTTCCATCCTGAGACCAGTGTGCTCATGATTGGAGACAGAGTGGGGGCTATACTGACGACATAGGTATTGGATAAGAATGATCAACATTCTTTACTAAATGTTTTAAGAAGTAGGAGTCAAGATAAACCTTTCCAAAATGGAAACTATGATCTGGAATTGAAATTCATCTGTGGAATTAGTAAATCCTAAACACTTCAAATACATCAGTGTATGGATCACTTATAACAAATTTTGTATAGGAGAAAAGGAAACTTAACATAACTTAACATGCACTGGGTGTAGCTTCACACAATACCACTAGATGCTACAAAACCAAAACATTAACCTAAGAACTTGAGTCATGTTCTTAAATAACCTCATCAGATCAAGACTTTTATATGGATGTTATGCACGGTACCCAACCAGTTCAGAAATACCTAAAAAGTCAACTACATACAACCATTTCCTTACATCGATGGTTAAAAATGGTTTTGAGTAAATGAAGCCTGTAGATCTTGAATAGGATTATTTGAATCTTTTGACCTGGTGTTACAGAATCACAAAGAACTGTACCAAATAATAGAAACCACATCACTTGAGGACTACCAACAACAACTAAAATGGATGTAACTAGCAGAGAAAATGACATAATCAAGGTGTTGATGTTCAACACTACTTCAAACAAAAGATTACGAAGAAAGACCCCCCCCCTGTCCCCTGCCAACAATACTGGTAAGGGCAATAACAGTGAAACTGAGAAACTAGTTTCTTGAAAAATTCTTTTCAAAGAAAGATTTTGTAAATTTCAACTAAAAGTAGCACTGGCCGTTTGGTTAATAAATACCAAATGTTTCCTTATAGGAAAACTTAATATTACCATTACAATTTGCTTAAAATACATCCTTAAACTCCTTTTATTCTCTTTGAGTATTAGGAAATTTTCTATATCACTAACATCTGTCAACAACAAAACAAAAATAGAAATGTTAATTCCATGACTTAAACTAATGTTGTCTCTTTTGTATCAGTGACTATTTCAGGCAGTCTTCTCTCAGGTCATCTTCAGGTGTAAAATCTTCAAGTGTTTTTCAGTAGAAAAATTCATTCTTTGTGGGTTGGATCTGTGAATTGGTTTAACTGGTTTGACAGCAATTGTTAACAAAGAAAAAATTGCTAAAAAAAAAAAGGAATTCTGTACAAGGTAAAAAAAAAAAAAAACTTCAGGTGATTGTATCTCCATTCCCTTCAGAGTACTTCCCTCTCACAAACTTCTCCCACGACTGCTTCCACTTTCCAAAACCAAGTGTAAAATCCTCTTCATTGGTTCCCAACCAATTACAGGCCATGTCCCAATTTGGTATTTCTAAAATTCTGGTGCCTCTTTGTAATATTTAATTCTTACATATTCAAAATTTTACTGCAATTCATATGAAGGAAGCTTAAAAGACCATTAACTTTGTCTCTAAACAAACCTGAAATGTTGAACCTTTTATTTCACTCACTGGGGTAGAACTTGAAACTAGAATAGTCTACCCTAGTGAGTGAAATAAAGGGTTCAGTTTGACATTCCAACCATCTGAAGAAGGCCAGAGCATACAACAGTCGAAATGTTGTGATAAACATGGCGACAAAGATGAGGACAATAGTCCGAATAATGTAAATAGTGGACAGTTAAATAAATATAGTTTTAAAATATATAATAAAGAACTGAAAAGCAGAAATATAAAATATTTGAATGAAAGCTTATTCTGTAATATACTTTGACCATTTTAACCATGAAATAATAATGCAAAATGAAATTTGAGCTCATGTTGGTATAGTAAGCTGAAGGATGCACATCCTATGCATGCCCCACCAAAATATTACCATGCCCCACTGGTGGGGCATGTGCCCCACATTGGGAATCATTGAGATACTTTATCATATTTATGTCCACAGTCTGAAATCTCCACACACCCCACCAGCAAGAACCAGAAATCACAAGGCGCCAAAACTGGATTGTAACGGGAGCTGATATACATCTCACTGTCTATTGAATAACCCTAAAGGAGAGTGGGCAAACTTGGACCTTCATACCCGCAATAAAACAGAGTGTCAAAAGGATTGCCTTTCCTTTGACATCACTATTATTTTAACTACCTTCACTCCTCAGCAATGTTTACTGTTTCAAAAAGTGAATATTAGAATTTTAATAAAATCTAAACATATGAAAATAAATAGGTTGAATCATAAACAATTTCCATTTTTGTCTATATTTCTGAGATGAGGTATTGTAACTATTTACAACGTTCAGACTGACCATATATATCAAGAGAAAAAGGGAAATCACCGCCATCTGTAGGATGAAGTTGAAATAATAAACATAGAACATCACTGGAAAATACAAAAACTTAAGGAATCAGCACATATGCTAGACCACAAAAACCTCCTTAGCTGGCCAAGCATAGAAATGAATACAATATGGGAACCAGTAATATAGAGTACTAGAGAAAAACAATAACAACACCAAATTGTAATGTGAACTCTGGTAAAAGAATAGTTACAGAGACATTAGATTTTTAAGTCTCAAAAATTCACTCACATGGCCCAGTGAATAAAAGTGTTGGTTGAGTAATCTGAAAGAGTTGTGAGTTCAATACCTGGCCACAGCAGAGAGAAGAAAAACTTTGAGTTAATAAAGGGAATTAACTGATACTGAGATATCCAAAAAAAAGGCATGGCATGTAGAATTGGAACAGTCTACCCTGGTGGACTAAATAAAGGGTTCTTCTGAAGAGAAGGAAAAAGGTATTTGTCATAATGCTGATCTCACCAGCAATTTAGAGTGAGTTTGATTTTCTTTCCAAATGTTGAAAAATATGTTTCTGTTTAAAGTTGGCCTTGGCCGCCAAAAAGAAAATTTTTGGGTTATTTCCACAGAATCAAGGATAAAATGTTACCTCATTGATTTACTTTTCACAATTGGAAGCCGTCTAACTTTATGAGACGTCTGCGTATTTCTTTCTTGAATGTTTTTCACTAAAAAAAGATATACCGAAAATGTGGCATGTGTCCAAATTGAGAAGTCAGGGAAGTAGTTATTTGGAACACTGGAAAAAATGATTTTTTTTCTCAGACATTCAATGAATCTACAATTTTTATTTTCAAGCACTTCTTTAAATCATTTCCAATGTCTGATAATAGATGACCTTGAGCAAATACAAAGCAATGATTTTTTTTTTATTTGCATGAGTTATATCCCTTTAGAGAATTATATATATATATATATATATATATATATATATATATATATATATATCGCACTCATTTCTCAGTAACACTTGCATTAATTCCTGATTACAGAGAATCCTTTTGTACCTGATTTACAATGCAAGTTTCAATAGTAAAACTTTCTGAATGCATAAAATGGGTAAAAAAAAAAGATTTCAGTCCAAATGACAAACCATCAGAATTTTTTTGAAACGGTTTCTGGGTCAGGGCAAGGAATCTCATACTGTAAAATAAGTTCCAACTTATTTCTATATATGTTTTAGTATTTGCTATCACTCAATATTATTAGAGTAAATCAGTTTTGCCATATTTTACTTGTAATGAAACAGTATTTTCTATTTGTGTTTTTTCCCTATAAAAATAATACTGAGTGAATTCCCAGAGTTAAAAAATGAATTTCTATAGTAAAATCATTTGCAATACATTTCAATAGTAAAAAATTAGACTTTCTGGATTGTTGCACTCATTGTACTAGTTTATTTTAAGTAATTTATTTATTTTATCAAAACATTTCAATTGAAGTGTTGAGGGATACTGATGAGGAAACACACATGTTATATTTAACAAAACAAGATAAGGAATTTATTTACAAATTTACACATTTGAAGTTGTCAGTGGGCTTGTTTCAGGAAAAGGAATCAAATATTTACAGTTCATAATTCCAATGAATTGTCCAAAAGGGAAAATGTTCACATTAAATCATCAGACACAAAGTAATATTCCAAAATGTTTAAAACAAATTGAGAGAGTTCATTTTTCACATAAAAGTTATACGGTTGTATTCAACATGAATAAAAAGAGATATTTTAAGGTTCTTAGCTTTGGAATTGAATAGAGTTCTTTGAAA
Source organism: Acanthosepion pharaonis (assembly GCA_903632075.3). Classification (NCBI taxonomy): domain Eukaryota; kingdom Metazoa; phylum Mollusca; class Cephalopoda; order Sepiida; family Sepiidae; genus Acanthosepion; species Acanthosepion pharaonis. The sequence goes on from CAHIKZ030005554.1 coordinate 1,146,247, forward strand.
TTGCTTTGCTCCCATTAGAGGCTGATAATGTATCAGCATTTAATTTGATACCAGTGTTATTCAGACACATGGAACTCTGGACTTTTCTGCCTCCTGCTTCTTTCTGCTTTTTCTCTCTCCTTGCTTGATTCATCTTTCTCTGCCTATTTATATCAAAAAGCAATTTCCTATCGGCTTGTTACTTTTTTCTCAGTTTGTCAGCCACTCACTTTTCCGTTGGTCAAAATAAATTTTCGCATAAGCTAAACTTTGCCTTGGTCTTTTCTTCAGCCTGGAGCCAATCCCTTTTCCTATTGGTCAAAATAAATTTTCACATAGGCTTGTGAATTTGAAAACTGTGGAGAAAAGAGAGTTATTTTTATTTCATATTCATCACACAATCATTGTACACATCAAGCCTTCTTCAGATTCAGTCATATTTTGAAATGACAGATCTTGTTCTGATGAGGGCCCAAATTGTGATTTCAAAAAAATAAAGTTGAGGAAATTAGTTCAAATAAACCAATGAAATGAATGCAACATTTTTTTTACTCCACATATCAGGCCCAACAAGGTTTGACATTCCAAATAGCAACGCTTAAGGTGGAAGTGTAGAGTGATCTCTAGTGTGATAAAAAAAAATAAAACAACAAATCAATGACAAATAAACCCATATAATGAATTCATTGTGATATTTACTTTTTGAGACAAAAGTATTTTGTTTAATCCTCTCTTATTTACTATGTTTAACATAATTCTGCGTGATGTCAAATTGGCTGAAAAAGAAACACAAGATAGAAAGATTGCATTACACTAAAGAGATAAGTTTGACATAGATGTCAACCACTGACACCAGTAAAAAATATGCAATCACAAAGCAAACCCCACTTGACTTGTTTGTAGATATGGCAAAGTTCACTTTAAAAATAAATGAGAAAATATTGACTCACTTTTTTTCCATTTTGAACACAAGAATATGAAGGTGTTTGAAAAGATATACTTCAGGATTAAAATTCACTTTAACAAATCAATGTATTTTTATAAGAAAATGTATTTTTTTCTTTTTTGAGAAAAATTTACTTTTAAAATGGAAGTGAGTGAATTGGCTCTAAAGAAGGATTTCAATTTATGATATACACATAATGCAAAATTGAACCCTGACTTTTTTCAGTCTTTATGATGGCAGATATTTAATATACAATGTAAAAATAATGCTAATCTGGACCATTACTTTGTATCCATTTTATCTTAATATTAAAATAAAAAAAATATGTGACAGCAACCAATTTTGTTTCAGTGTTTTTAAAAATAGTTTTGTATTTTTTAGAATAGCTATAGGTTTTATTTAAAATGTATGTTCTTTAATTTTTTTTACTGTTTTCATTTAATGTTTCATTAATATTTTCTATTTTTTCACAGCTAGATTAGTATAAAAATGGACACAAAATAAGAGTCCAATTTACTATCCTATTTACATTGCCAATTGAACATCCACTGTCATAAAAACATATATATATTTACATTTTTAATGACTTCATCACAAACTTTTCTAACCTTAAAATATTTTATTTTATTTTTTATTTTAAATACAGCTTATGTCCAGACAATATCCAGTTATTTAATATTTACAAAAATTAGCCTACCTAGGGTAATGGTACTTTTCCCACCTTCAAACTGCTCTCTTTAGAACGTCACACACTTATTCTAGCATCCATTCAACTTTTTAAAATATTCTGTAAAGTCTTCTTTCAGAATTACCATCAAGTGCCTTATTATGTTCTTCCTAAGCTTATCCACAGCATTTCAGTGGTGCTTTTAACTTTGGGAAAAGCCAGAAGTTATGAGGAACCAAGAAATCTGGTTGATGTAAAGTTTTCCCTAAAAATCCTGAGTAAGACTATATTAATCTGTTTGTTCATTATGAATGCAGCTGTCACACAAACTCAATGATGCCTTGCTGACAACTGAGTAAACCCCATAAGATTCACATTTATGCAAAAACGTTTCCTTTGATTGCATGCCAAATTACAAGGCTGTGCAATTTGTTCTCAAGATATTTTAACCACATAGATACATTCAGACAGACTTTGCAAATCCTTTAACTCTCAATTCCCCTTTTCAATAGTATTGAATTACATTAAAATGAAAAGACAGATAGTATAAGGAATGAATAATTTGGAAAGACAAGAAAGTATCCATTTTTCTTCTCTTTATAGCACATTTATTTCCCAAGCTATTCATTTTTACTTTCTCCTCCTACTCCTCATTTTTACTTTCTCCTTCTACTGTTCATTTTTACTTTCTCCTCCTACTCCCCATTTTTACTTTCTCCTCCTACTCCTCCTCTACTGTGATGTCTGGCCTTTTATAATATTAAGAGATTAAAGAATTCAGCTTTAAACCAAATTGCACCATTCCATCTTCTTTACACAATCAACAATCAACAAATGGTGAGACTATGAAACAAAATTCTACTTGGATTAAAATCATTGCCCAGATTCTTTGGTAAAAATAATTATTCATTTTTTATTATTAATTCTTTCATCTTAATTTTTGATCTTTTATAATGCTAGTGATATTAGCAATAAAATTATTTTGAATTTTATTATTAAAAGAAGCATTATCAATCATTATTAATTTTTAATTCATATTTTTTTCTGTCTGGGATGAGGAGTTATAATTATTTAAATTATTTACAATCAGGCTAATGTCTTCATCTTTGTTGCTGTTGTTGTTATCACAGCATTCTGGTCCTAGTACCCTCTGACCAATAGGAATTAAATCCTATAAATATATATATATATATATATATATATATATATATATATAGGTAACTATACTTGTTTCAAAAAACCTTCAAATTTTTGATTTGCCAATAATCAAATCAATCTCGAAGGAAAAAAAAGTTTTAAAAAAAGAAAAAAGCCAGGAACATGAAAGTCTGTCAAAAAAAAAAATCACACAGATACAGGTTCAAAGCCCAAAGAAAAAACCCCAACACTAGTAAACAACTAACTAAAAGAGCTCAATACAACCGTAGAGCAGACTTAGTCAAACCTAGTGAGCCAGACAAACCTACCAAGGTTTCACCTAAGCAGATCATCAGGATATATATATATATATATATATATATATATATATATATATATATAATAACCAACAATTACTATTCTTAAAAGAGTGTTCATTACAGAGTAGAGCGAATATAATTATTTATTTAAAAATTATAACATAAATATGTTATAAAATCACTACAAAAATAGCCATTTTGTTTCAATACCTCTGGTGTCTTATCAAGTGATGATCTTTTTCAAGGGCAGTCAATCTTAACGTTTATTCCAACATAATTTCAATAGAAATAAAATGAATAGAATAACATGTATTTTTTCTTTTTTCCTCAATAATTTTAAAATTTTAATCTTAATATAGATTAAATTTACATTTTTGAAATGGGTAGTTTTTAATTTTAATTTCAAATTTTATTGTACAATTTAATACTTATTAGATAGAATAAATTCTATTTTAGTATAAACCCAACTTTAAAGCATTTAATAGTTATTATAACCTTACATCATTGTCAAGTTTTTTGAATTCTCATATACTTGTTTTTTGATTGGTCATTTCAGCTCATGTAACAGTGTTTCCCCTTACGAGGGGTTGTTAATTAATTTGAACCTTTTAAAACCTTTATTCTACAATTTACATTCAATATCATCACTTGATAAGACACCAGAGGTATTGAAACAAAATGGCTATTTTTGTAGTGATTTTATAACATATTTATGTTATAATTTTTAAATAAATAATTAATTATATATATATATATATAATTTATTTTTCAACCAATAAAATCTGATAAGAAGTTTTGTTTGATAAACAATAATCACTAGGGGAAATACTGCCAAAATACTTTGCAGATGTAGTTGTAGATGTAGACCTATCGTGTGTTATTTTTGGGCCATTTAGAAAATAAAAATAATAATTCCTTTCATCACTCACGCAAACTTGAGAAAAAATTTTCACAAGCCAGCATTAAGTTATTTTCTAACTAATGAAAACTTTGTATTCAAAAAGATCATACCTCTTTATGAAATTAGATTTTAGATCCCTTTAGAGATATAAAAACAGAAGCATACTGCTTCTCAGTTTTCAAAACAATTTCAGAGGTCTGTTTGATCTACATGTGCATTGTGCATACACACAATAGAAAATGACAGCAGGCAGCCACTGACTAAGGCTTTGTCTATAAACACATTAGGTTAACCATCATAAATTAAGTCTGTCTACATATTTCACATCACCCTAAGAACACTTAATTACTTGATAAAACAAACTTCACTGCAAGGAAAATTGAACATTTTCTTGTTATTATATGTTTTCAAAAATATATATAAATGATATTTCAACTGATTTTCTGCTTCTAATTTTCCTTTAGAGAATAAACTTTTTTATGTTTTATTTAAAAGATGTATTGTTGTAGTTGTTGTTAAATGTTTGGAATCCCAACACTCAGATAAAAAACAAAAACCTGAATAGACAGATCCCAACAGACCTTCTCCAGATATCTTTTCCACAGAATAATAGTCTAGAAGATTAAAGCATTAGTCTGTGAATTTGGTGGAATAGTAATTGCGAGTTCAATCCTTGGGCTGAGTAGTACAGACTCAAGACTCTGTAAACAGAGCGAGCTATAATTGAAGAGTACTAAAAAAGGATAAAGATGAGATATACCATACATTGAATAAAAAGTTCAGTTTTTAAATTTCCTGAAGGTTACCCAGATTGATAAATACCTGAAGAAGGCTTGAAGGCACAACAGATGAAATATGATAATAACAACAGAGATGAGGATATTAGTCTGACTGTAAATACTGTCTGTTGTATTTCATTCATCTCAATTTTTGTTGTTTTTCATCAGAACTATTCAGATCATCAGTCACTTGTAAATACTCCAGATCAAAAATAATAGTTGACAATGCTTCTTTTAATAAGACTAAATAAAGATAATATTAATACTACCAATACAACTAATGAAAACAAAAACAATAACAAATATAGTGCCAAGTGAAAAAAAATGAAAGATATCTCAAGATCGTTCAACTTGATATTCTTCCAACATAAGTTCTTGTAGCCCAAATGGCAGAATAACTGATATGGATAATCAAACTTTGTAGGGAAAAGGGATGTAAATTCATTTTCTGCCAAGAAGTTATTGTTTATTCCTAATCCATGCTGTTGATGATTGCTACACAGATGATCTGAGTAGTTGCAATGAAAAAAAATTAAAAAGGAAATACTAGTCAAAAATTAATACTGGTCAACAATTTTTCATCTAATAATGATAAATTTCCAGATGATTTTTTACTAATACCATATGTAATTAAAATTAAGATGAACAAAATAATAGTCAGGAATTAATTATGGTTGACAATGCTTTCTTTAATAATAAAAATTCAAGATAATATTACTGCTAATACTTCCTAAAACTAATAAAAAAGAAATAATAATAAAAAATTAATAATGACTGACAATGAGTGGTCTAATGTTAATAATTTTCAAGAAAAAATCATTATGAATATTACTGCTACTGTAACAAAGGTAATGGTAATATTAGCTGTTTCCTTATAAGGAAACATTTAGCATTCATGGACCATGCAGCCAGTACAACTTTTGAATGAAAACTATAAAATCTTTCTCTTAAAACAATTTTTCAGGAAAGTAGGTTTCTCAAGTCCAGTAGCTATTATCACTCTTTCCACTGTTGATGGGAATTTCTTTCCTAACCTTTTATTTAAAGTAGTGTGGAATATCAAAATCTTTATGATCTCATTATTTTCTCTTTGAGTTACATGTGCTATCCATTTTAGTTGTTGCTGCTGTTGAAGGTCCTCAAGTGATGTGGGTTTTTTTATTTGCTATAGTTCAATGTGATTCTGTAGTGCCAGTCCACAAGGTTCGAAGAAGTGTGATCTTCACTGAGACTCATAGAATTCACTTGCTCAAAGCCATTTTTAAACATAAATCTTAGAAAATGGTTGTATACAGCTGAGTGTTTAGATATTTCTGAACAGGTTTAGTGCCATGAATGGCATCCATATGAAAGTCTCAATCTGACAAGGTCTCATGACTTGAGTTTTAGAGTTGATGTTTTGGTTTTGTAACAATTTGTATTGTTGGGCAAAACTACTACATAGTTTATTTTTTTTCAACTTACTTATTCTGATGTTGAATTTGTTATAACTGATCCATACATTAAAGTATAGCAACTAAATTAAAAAGAAAGGAAATACTAGTCAAAAATTAATAATGGTTGACAGTGCTTCATCTCATGAATCTGACGAATAATTCAATATGAACAATTTTTTGGTGTACAAAATTAAGTATGGTATGAATAGAGGACATGTTAAAAATTACTATCAAAAGAAAAATACAAAAGTGTAAATTGTGAAGATAATGTTACTCAATGGTAATGTTTTTGGTAATGGTAATGTTTTTTTGTAATTGGTACTGGTAATGTTTTTGGTAATTGGTAATGTTTTTGGTAATCGGTAATGTTTTTAGTAATGGTAATGCTTTTGGCAATGGTAATGTTTTTTGTAATTGGTACTGGTAATGTTTTTGGTAATGGTAATGTTTTTGGCAATGGTAATGTTTTTTGTAATTAGTACTGGTAATGTTTTAGGTAATGGTAATGTTTTTTGTAATTGGTAATGTTTATTGTAATTAGTAATGTTTTTGGTAATGGTAATGTTTTTGGTAATTGGTAATGTTTTTGGTAATGGTAATGTTTTTTTGTAATTGCAATGTTTTTGATAATGTTAATGTTTTTTTGTAATTGTTACTGGTAATGTTTTTGGTAATTGGTAATGTTTTTGTTAATGTTTTTAGTAATGGTAATGTTTTTGGCAATGGTAATGTTTTTTTGTAATTGGTACTGGTAATGTTTTTGGTAATTGGTAATGTTTTTGGTAATGGTAATGTTTTTTTTGTAATTAGTACTGATAATGTTTTAGGTAATTGATAATGTTTTTGGTAATGGTAATGTTTTTTGTAATTGATAATGTTTTTTGCAATTGGTACTGGTAATGTTTTTGGCAATGGTAATGTTTTTTTGTAATTGGTACTGGTAATGTTTTTGGTAATTGGTAATGTTGTTCAGTTACATTTCTAGACCTCTCTTTGGCAAACTACTAGAGGCCCAAATCAATTCTAAATTGGTTAAGCATCACATATCACAGAGTTTTCTTGACTTTTTGCGCCTTCTCAGGCTAACATTCTTGGCTAATATGAAGTGGAAAGATTACACTGAATCCATTGCTAGGTTTGCTGCTACAAAAGTTAGTTAATTTCTCTCTTCAGAATCTCTCTTACATATTTATAAGTCTACCATTCGTCCATACTTTGTATATTACTGCCACATATAGTCCAATGCTCCTGCTGTATATTTAGAGATTCTTGATAAAATCCAAAGAAGAATCAGCAATATTATTGGTCCTAAACTGGCATATCAGCTTCAGTCACTTTCCCACCCACTGTAATGTAGCTTCTCTGTGCTTTTACTCTAAATACTTTCATGGTAGTTGTTCAGATGAACTCTTTGCTATGGTACCTAGACTTTATGAATTTAAGAACAGTACAAGATTGGTGGCAAGGTCTCATCAATTCATAGTTGCATTGGCTTGATGTAACTGTAAGTCCCATCACAGTTTCTTTTCTCGCACTTCTCACTTGTAGAACTCTCTTTTGGCTCTATGCTTTCCAGCCAACTTGGATCTTCAAAAATTTAAATGCCTTGTATGGAGAGAAATGATTAATAAAATAAAAAATTATTTCTTGGTGTAGCAGAGGCAGTTATTCTGTGCAAGCAATTAATGACCAAATAAGACGAATCATTCATTTGTTTTGTAAATAAAAAGAAGCAAGCAGTTACAAGCAGCCTAAATAATTGGCTATCAGCTTCGGAATGAATAGAAATAAATGAATGAAATGCTGAGGATTTTCAGATTTCTTGGTCCAACATAATTAAATGGCCTTATATAAATTTTTCTTGTTTACTGAATCTCATTTTCAACAAATAGCATGTTGTCTGTTTCAAATGTTTCAGAATCAGAAGATGAATCACTAGCCTGAAACATGAGAATTTCAAAAAATAAATTCTAATCTTTCAAAATGATTAAGTCATCTGTAGCATTATAGCATCCAGAAAATTTCTAGTTGAATTTCTAAAGTATTTATTTTTATGTCTCATAGAGGCATGCATTCTGAACATCAAAGCCTTGTTCTGCATGACCAAATAAGATGAGTAATTATTTTGTAACAAAATTAAAAAAATAAATCTCATATTGACATATCAGTGGCTTGCAGTGAACTTGGTCATATTGCACTGTAATTAGCACTAGCTGAGCTAAAAAAATTCCTTTTTTGTACATCTTCCATGTTGTAATGTTTAGCAAACTCATCTTGCAAATTCATTAATATAGTAAATTTAATCTTTACTTGTGGCTCACAATATTATGGCTTTGTATCAGACTAAATTAAGTTTCACCATAATTTTATTGTTCTTCTTTATCATAATTTTGTTGTTATATTTTCCTTCTGACCCATAAGGTCCTATTTTTTACCATATAATACACACCATTCTATAACATACATGAATCTTCTAGGTCCTTCAAAGAAGACAAGCCCTCATCAGATTTTATAGACTAACACTACAAAATTGCAAACAAAGTACTTTACCAAATAAAAACCAAATTACTTGAAGACTTTCAACAACAGCAACTAAAATGGATAACACGTATAACAAGAAGAAAAAAAATATCATAATCAAAATGTTGACTTTCCACACAACCATAAACAAAAGGTTAAGTAGGAAATTCCCATTAATATTAGAATGAGTGATAACATTTAGTTGAGTTGCGAAACATATTTTCCTAAAAAAAGATTTTTTTATAAATTTCACCCGAGAATAAGGCTAACTGTTTGGCCAGTGAATGCTGAATGTTTCCTGAATGGAAACGGTTAATCTCACCATTACTATTAGCAGTGAATATTTAGGAAGAAATTAATAATATTTAACAAATGGTTCCATTATACTTATATATCAATATATTTATATTTTAATATTACTTTGTTTTTTTAATCATTATGTAATAATTTATAATATTATTTATTTTATTCTGGGGCCATTAGGAGACTTGTATATAAAACACCCCCTCTATTTCAATTGGTGAGATAAAGTACCACATGTTAAAATACAGAAGAATTCACAGTTAACGAGCATGAAAACTCTGTTTGTTAATCAACAGTTACATTGGATTGGCCATGTCATCTGCATATCTGAAACTCACCTTACATGACATGTTTTCTACAGTGAATTGGAATTAGGCAAAGTGGTTGTTGGTGGTCAGTACAGAGACAGCATCATGGCCATTCAGAAGAACTCTAATATCTTCTCTAGCCAATTAGAAAAGTTGGCTGATTATTCGGCCAATTGGCATTGTGTCTGCATAGACACTGATCAAACCATAGAAACAAAATTGATCTTGTAGGCAGAAGAAAGCTTTTGAAGTTGCCACACACAGAATCCTTCCTCTACTGGCATTCAAGGTCTTTTCTTATGCTTGAAAAGTGTGCTATTCTTATGTTGGTCTAATCAGGCACATAAGAACCAATCGACCCTGAAGGGAAACTAGTTGTATTTGTTCAAAAAGCCAGTCTACAATGATGAGTGTACAAATCAAGTGTTTAGGTGTTCATTTAATACCCAAAGGTGATTCTTGGAAGAGATTTTGAAGGAAAACATGCAAAAAACTTAATAAATCATGTAAAGTTAAAATAAAAAGTAATTTCAAAAGAGACTTGAATTTTAATCCCATGTTCTAGCACCTTTCCTTTTGTGAAAAACTTGTAACCATTTTTACCACAAAAGATAAGAATGAGGAACAAATCTTCAGTCATATTGCCATTTGCACATTTTAAATTTTCTCACCATACTATTTTGTTTTTACTACTTAGTAAAAATTTTAATTTTACTTGAAAATGGAGAATTTTCATTATTAATTTTAGACTAGTTTTTTCTTCATCTTGTTGATTTTTATCCCAACTTTTAGATCAGATATTGAACATGAACAGCACACTACCAATTAAATTGTGGAAGCCAATCAGCAGAAGTAATTCAGATATAGTCATAGAACAACTTTCTTTTTTATCTAATTTTCTCCATGCCATATTGGTTGTTTACACCCGGTAAATGAAGACCCATGATTGATGATAAATTATGACTTTTTATATTCTGAATAAATAATAACCAAAGATAATTTTCCATGGCCTCTTCATGTTAGAAACAGAAACAGTTTAAATCTCTTAGGAGGTCACCTTATAAATGTTTATGTGAGAAAAATACAACCCTTTACCACCTACCACTAACTATAAGAAGACATTATTAACCAATGGAATATTCAGATGTTTATAAGCCTTGATTCCAAGCCTGATTTTGGTGATACTGCGTCTGGCTTAGGCTAATAAAAATCAAATATTTTAGAAAAAAAAGGATTGAGAAGAAAACTCATTCTTTGGATTATTGTTGCCAATCAGAACAGAATTTGAAACGTATGATGCGGAATCTTGATGTTAGTGTAACTATGATACATTTAATGATTCGAGAAAAAAAAACAACGAAACTCCAATTGAGCATCAACAATAAAATATATATTGAAACAATAACATACAAAACAATCATGCAACGGTGTATCATAATTAAGGGAGAAAACGTTGCTTCCCTTCAACTGTATTCTGATTAAGATTGAATGTTCAAAAGAATTTCTCTTGAATAAGAATGTTCAGGATTCTATGTTGAATAGAGTCTGGTGTAAGAATAGAATACAGTTAATTAAGAAATGTGTTGTTTTGAGTAAGTAAGAGAGTTCTGGTTCATGAACTTGGTATAGTCACAGAGAGGAAGAATATGTGTAATGTGATACAAAAATCTGTGTTTGCGTATGCATTGTGAGTAAAGTCGTGGATTTGTGTAGACAGGCGTAATAGCTGGACTCTACTGATGACTTGCGAGAAAGTCGGTAAGAGTTGTTGGCAATGTTCTTTAATATCTGACTGCACGGTTAAGACAGGAGCTCTTGAAGGTTACATCTTGCAGCAAGGAAAAAGATGAATGAAGAGGAATACGAGAGAGCTTATTCGTATTTTGTTTATATAAGGCTGTGTCTCACATGGTAGGCTCCGAAGCTTGTGCGCGGGAAAATTATTCCTCGAGTGCCGGCGATTTGATTGGTCAGAATTGACCAATCAGCAAGCTAGTTTTGAGGAGATTAGCCAATGAATGCTTGCCATATGATCTGTATGTATGTATGTGTGTGTGATGGTGATGATGATTGCTACAAACACATAATAATTTGAAAATATAATTTTGTGAGCTAGCCAACCAAAATTTAAAGAATGCCATCAGCCAGTTGAAATTGCTATTCATTTTACCTCATCAGTGGATAATCAGGACATGGGATCAAGCATATCAGTTAACATTTTCAGTAGACAATGAGAAAATATTAGAATCTGAGAAACTATGTGGCCAATCAAAGACTCTGGGATGCATAGGAAAACTAAAACAGGCAACTTGTTCTTCTAAAAAGCAGCTAAGTCTTCCTTGAAGATACATCACTGCTACCATAATTCTGCATTCTACACTCATCATTCTACAATAGGTAGGTCAAAGCATCAATAAAAACGCACAAACTTTTACTGTATCCCTCCACCAAAGACATTTTTAACTTTATCAACTAGTTAAGTCCCCACTTTCACATGAATTTTTTCTCTACCAAGTTTAATTTTTATTAAGCACGCAAAAGAATATTTACTCAAAAGAATATTTTGTGTAAGTTTTTATACCTTTATTTTCTTTTCACATAAATTTATTGTAAATAAACAATTTCTTTCTGTTCAATTTCCCACTAAGAATTCATTTTATTGTGTGCCTAATGAACCAGGTAAATTTTTTTTCTATTGGGGAAAATCCCCATAACTTCTTTATTTCTGATCCATATTGCTTACTTAACAGTTGTAGAATACAAAAATGACCTAAATGTGATAAAAATAAACAAAAAATAAGAAAAAACTAGTCAAAAACTGATAATGCTCCTGAAGCCATGTCCATTTTATATTGCTAAATCTCATAAATTTAGGAAAGTTAGATATTGATTATCTCCCCTTTGCACATATCTTTCTCTGATTCGAACAAACGGGTCAGAGTTTTTAGATGAATGAAGTATAGAATAACAACTTACGTCACGGCTTATTTACGATATTAGTCATGATTCGGCTTAGATTAAAAAGGAAAAAAAATAATATTTGAAATAAAATTAGACATTCATGACTGCACATGTTTTATTCTTACAAAATAAGGAAAGGAAAATTATTGGTGGTGAGTTGTTTTTTTCAACAAAGTCAAACTGAATTCTAAAGCCTGGAATTGAAAGTTAAAAAAAAAACACAATAACGGTGACTAATAATTAAGGGAAGAAAAAATAAAAGAAAACTTTTAAGAATTGTTTTTCTCTATGGAGTTTATAAAACTCACGAACATCTAAAAATAAACGAGAAAAAAATCGTTTCAAGTCAAACGTGCTCCTCGCAGGTAGGTTGTTATTTAAGAAAGATATTCAATGGAACTGAAAATAAAACGTCGTCTGCCTACGTCAATGGTTACTGTAGCGACTCATTGATGCAAATCACGTGGGTGGAGAAAAGACGTGAAAACTGGTGTAAAAATAAAAAAAATTATCTTTTTTTTTTTAGTCACAGAAGGAAGGACGTGAAATGTGATGAATTAAATAAATGTTTTGTCGATCAAATCAAATCTGATATACTCACGCAATAAAGAAAAATTATGGAAAACAAAAAATATCACTGAGTATGTTGCACAGTGCATACTGTTCCTAACAACACCACTTAAATTCCTTATGTAGTAACTGTCAGTGTTTAACGGTAATAATCTGAAAGGAAGTGCGCACGTTACTACTACTACTACTAATACCTGTCGCAGGAATGTTTTGAGTAGGGCGACCTTTAAGTTAATGGGGCGGGGGTAAGAATTACCCACTAAAAATAAATTAGTTCACATCATTCTCAGAGGATCCCAAATAATTTTCTAGTAAAGCAGTTCCTCCAGACCCCAACTTGGCGACGGGTTTTACGTTTACTGTATTCTATTCACGATTTATATAACCAGTAGTTAATTAACTCAAACTATGTACAATATACATAGAACACGAAATCAAATTATGGAAATTCTGTTAGGCCAATTTTACAAATAAGGAGAGTCTATCTGCCAATTGTAAGCATTATCCGAAACTATTTCATTCCTGAGTTTGAACCCTGATCTCTCGTACCGCCGGGCGAAAAATACAATTATCTCTTTCCAAAGCAAACCATATGAACACGTGTCGTGTAGAGCGATACATATCTCACAAGCTAGTGAGCTCGATGTTCACTATGTACTCTACTTTTTTTGTAACCCTGTACCAGATTGGAGTACTGAGTAATGCATGCACGCAAGCAGTTATGGTAATCTTGCAAACCATAACCGTGTTCTAATTTTATGTCAAAGATGGTATTGGTTGTGAAGACACGCTTTTGAAACAAATTATAATATTTTAGTAAAAATAAAGATCAGAGGCAAATTTACTTTAATTCAATGTTGTGGTCATGGTTAGGATGCTAGTTTCTTAGACCACTTGAAGAGATAATATTAGCATAATGAAGTGGACTTTCCACACTACTTCAATCAAAAGGCTAGGAAGGAAGCCCTCATCAATACTGGAATGAACGATATTGCAGGTAGACTTTGAGGGTGTTAAACAAAATACAAATGTGCCTGAGCAGGCGTCTGAAGCAAGGATTGGTTAGTCACCCTAGCGGACTGGTATACTCGTATACGAGCAGCTAACCAATTACATGATACTAACAGGAGTGATAGAGTGAGAGATGTAAATTCATACCTTTGAAGTAGTTTATGTTCACATCACGCTAATACTATCCTCTTGAGAAGATTAGCGTAATGTGAACATAAACTACTTGATCCAAAATTTGAATTTTATCTGTCAATATTATTTTTCCGTGTCGTTAACTGCAAATTAATACAAAACCAAAACATTAACTTGAAATATCATGTTCCTAAATAACCTCACCAAACCGAGACTTTCATATGGATGCCATACATGGCGCCAAATCCGTTCAGAAATATCTAAACTGTCAGTTGTATACAACCGCTTCTTCAGATCTATGGCTAAAAATGGCTTTGAGCGAGTGAAGCCTGAGAGTCTTGGCAAAGACCACACTTCTTCGAACCTTATGAACTGGCGCTACAGGATCACAAACAAAGAACTAGACCATGTCACTAGAGGACTTTCAACAGCAGCAACAGCTAAAATGGATATCACCTGTAACTCGAAGAGAAAATAATGATATAATCAAGATGTTGACGTTCCACACTATTTCAAACAAAAGGTTAGGAAGGAAATCACAATCAATACTGGAAAGAACATCAGAAAACTATTTTACGGAAAAAAAATTTAAGAAAAATTTCAAACGACAGCAGGACTGGCTGCTCGGTCAATGAATGCCAAATGTTTCTTAATAAGGAAACAGTTACCATTACTATTAACTTGGCACCACCAAACCTGAATGGCTGACATCTTTCTACTAATACTCACGTGCATGAACATGCGTGTTACATGCTCCTTTCACAACACATTTCGATAATAAATTAATCCACGCGTACCAAAATATTGTATCATTTAAAAAAAAACAGCATTCCTTTGCCATTGATTGACAATACCAACACATAAATACATAAGCCGACAGTCACGTACAAAGCACGCCCACATGATGCCGCTAAACTAGCACGCCTACACAACAGACGTCAAGCAGGCATGCACCGACACCCACACATGTTATGGGGTTGGGGAATAACGGACACACATACACGTAATACCTCGACGTCGCAAAAGAAATCAATATACAATCAGACAAGTTGAAACATGCATTGACTGGAGCAGAGCTGATTGCAAGCGGCCATCTTGTATTTGCTCAAAAACACGCGCATGCGTACATGGGGGAATAATACATCGCTGACGTTCGCGCCATTCATTGAGAAATATTTTCAGATTTTTTTTTTCAATAGAAATTGTAGAAACATCTGACAGTTATTTTCGCCCAAACAAGTACATGAACTACAACTGTCAATAGACTGCAAGTATCACCAGATTACCACATATTCATACATTTGGGAAAAAAAGTCCCTAAAGAGTCACATTATTATCTGTATTTTTCTTGCCGTGGGAGTCATTATTGGAAATAAAGTAACAACAAGTTTTAAATCTCCAGCGCTTTCTTCATTCTGGATAATTACGTCTAATTTTGCGAATTAACTCTGTACGTCTTAAAGTGAACCACACTTCTTTGAAACTGGTGGACTGGTGAGACAATCACAAAGAAATGTACCAAATAATAGAATCAACATCACTTGAGGACTTTAAACAGTAGCAACGACAATGGATATCACATGTAACTCGAAGAGAAAATTAAATCAAACCATATAATAATCATCAATGTGTATTTATTTATATATTTCCTGTCCCATCTGTAGTGGGGGAGGGAGGTAAATCAACTTAATTTAGTAAATATATAGGTAATTACTTAGTCGTTTGAAGAATCTATACAAATAAAATATTTATCAGCATTTAGACAAAATTAGTTCCACATCAAAACGAACCGTTTAATTAATTAGTTCCTTTACTCCTACATTTCTTAGATTGCAGCCATATATGTTCATTTCTTTCATGTGAGGCACTCAGATACCTTTGTCTATTAAGTGATCGTCTTGTTTCAACTTGATCTTGAAATAAGCATTGTCGTTGCCGTCTTTGTTGGTAATCTTTTCTTTCAGAGTGATATTTCCATTTCACTGTTATATTAAACGCAAAACTTTTGACGTGAAAAGATATTGAGCAAAAAGCGACTTATATAACGCCAGGAGTAATCAATGAATCATAGATACGCCTAAAAAGAAACATAGAACGTCTAAAAAGCACAAATGGAACGGATTAATAATTAAACGGTTCATTGGCCTTTATTTTAGTTGTGAATTCTTTATCTCAACTTTATTCAATCTAAATACATTGTTTCAATACTGTTATTTCATTGCATCTCGCTATTAAAACTTTCTAACAATTGTGGTCATTTTTGACGGTACGGGTACACCAGTAATGACATAATCGATGTTCTAATCTACTTCAAGTAAAATGTTAAGAATGAAACTCTTTTAGCATCCCGATACCATTTCTTATCAATGTTGAATTTTGTACAAATCTGTGCAAAAAGTGGATCAAAGATCTTACCCAGCTTCATACATATTTTCAGGAAATCTCAACTTTTAATTGGTCAATAAACACACAAGTGGGCGTTGCAATCCACCCACGTATGTCTTTTGCCAGCGCGTGACCAACTCAAATTTTCCCGCTTCTTTTCCAGGATCCTACCACGTGATTAAATTAAATACCAGACACGAGTTCGTTCTCTCTCTCTCTCTTTTTGATTTCATTCACCTACGAAAATGTAACCCTAAAAGAAACTGCTTTGCGACCCCATCGCGGTCGAACACTGAAAACATATTCACACATGCGCGTACGTACGAAATTTTCCAAACTATATTAAAAACATACGAAACATTTTCAAACCAGCAACAAGAACTTTTCTCTTTAAAATATTCTGATCAAGCTTTCGCACACATCTTTTTACAAACAAATTGTAATATTCTGCATATAAAAATATATATTTGTTGTTTAAAACATATCCTTTTTGTCGTAATTGAATATCGTTATCATTTGATTTTTTTATTTAAATTTATATTTGTGGATGTTGCATGTTTCAATTACAGCGAAACATTTAAAACATTCACGCAACCTTCTTAGATTACTGGAAATAATGAACTTGAGAAACCCATTTTCTTGGAAAAATGTTTTAAGAGAAACAGTTTATAAATTTCAACTGTTAGTAGCATTGGTTGCTCGGTCAATGAATGCCGAAAGTTTCCTTATAAGGAAACGGCTAATATTAACTACCATTACTGTTTCCATACACTGCGTTATATGGGACTCCAACCCTTCACTTTTTGCTGAAACTGAGAACTAAACAGAAAACTAAATTTGTCATCTTGGCCTCAATCAATGACAATACTATTACACTTAAGAAATGCACATCTCTTGTTAGGACGTTTATAAACATACAACTGGATCCACAACCAAGCTTTCCACTGGTTGGCCAAAGTTAACCCCCACATTGCATTCAGATTTTCGATCTCATTGGTGTGCAACAAAAGGGAGGGAAGGGCGCGATGCACGCTCACAAACTAACACGATAAAAGAAAAACGCGATAAGAACGCGAACCCCGTTTTCCATATTACTTGTAGGTGTTTCATTCAGAACTTCGCCTGCACATCCAGGTGGGTAGGTAAGAGATACTTAGGACTATAGAGGACCGTGTGGTTTGGTGTTGTTGAATTTGGAACACGTGCTGTTTATTCCTGATACAAGAAGGTCCAACTACAAGAACATGCCGGACTCGAGTCCAACCGAAGATGTAAAGAAAACAAACAAGACCGATATATATATATATATATATATATATATATATATATATATATATATATATATATATATATATATATATATATGTCAACAGATATATGTATTAAACAACAAATTTACAAGTGACAAAGACATCAACAATTGTGTCTGTGTGTGGACGTAAAGAGTTTGTATATTGATGAATGTTCGTACGTATGTGTATGTGTGTTTCATGGCGTTTTGCCACAAGTGGGCGAAAACGCAGATTTATGTGAGATTACATTTTTAAATGTGTCCGCTGAAATGCAAAGTAGAAAAGAGAACGAGGCAAGAAGTCGCCCAGTATCTATAGTGTAGGGAGAGCGACCCCCAGTGAACAATTAGGGAGTTAAGCAGGAGCTAACTCCGACAGGACAACTTTTGCAAAGTCAGCTCTTCCCCTACTTCTTTCCTACTAAGAGCGAACCAACGCTCTCCCCGATCCCAAGCATGTCTGTTAATATAGACCAGCACCCGGATATAAACTACTTCCGGTTTGTTGCCACTTGATCTGCAAAATTACCTCATCCACCCCTTTACTTCCCATTAACCTTTGGTTAAAATGGATGCAGCACAGAAGACCGAACTTCACAAGGACCCATCTACTGATCTCGCAAATAGAAAAACTTGAGATCGAGATAAATCTACCTTTAACCCTTTTATGTGGGTGTCCAGATATCACATCTTTCGGTGTCTACATCTGCTAAGATATTTTCAGATTCGAACCGTAAACAAAATCATTTAAACAATTAATAGTTTTTCTTTTTTAATCCGATAGTATTTCTTATCACTAAACGTTATTTTAGTGAGTATATCTGTTTGAATAGAAGCCTCTGTTTATTTTGTAAACTGAAATTAATGTCTACCGTCCTTATTATAGAAAATGTAACTCTCGGGAATCGAACCTGTATTCTATTTTCTTAATTTCACCGTACCCACTAAAGTAACATTTATACTAATAAGAAATTATATTGGATTGCAAAATATCTATTAATTGCTTAAATTACTTTACGCTTCGTATACGAAAATATAATCAAGTATAAACACCGAAAAGTCCTAACGAGATTTCTTAAAAGTAGCTTTTCCAAGAACATCGGTTAATGTGACTTTGTTGGTTTACATTGCGAGAAAATGAAATAAAATCAATAATAATAATAATAATTATGAAGAAGAAGAAATACATTTTCTCATGGTGCCAAGAGTAAAGGGACAGGAAATATGATTACTCAACTTGGTATAACGTCTATAAAATAACAAACATTTTCCTGTCTCACTCTCTTTCTCCTTTTTGCTCCAAGATTTAGAACAACGTGGTAATTACGTTCCCACTGGGAAATGTTAATTTCTCCTGTTCACTGACAAATTAACTCTCTTTTCAATTGCCAACGCATGGCGCTCGCATATGTTTTTTTAAAAAAAAAAAACAAAAAAAAAACCAAAACCTCCATCTATTAAGTCAAGCTTTCTCTTTGGTTATTCCAACTCAGCGCAAGTCTGACTTGAGCACGACCATTGTAACGATGCTTATACCCCAACTTCTAGACCAAGAAAAATAAAACAGACATCCCATAGCCATGTTTAAACCATCCAATGGTAAAGTAAGTACAAACCTTCTTTTGGTTGTTCCAACTTTGCGCAAACATGACTTGATGTCGCCCATCAATAGAGTGCTTATACTTACTTATGCTAACTCTTGGATCAAAAAGAAAATGAACATACCCAAGAGACATTAAGAACTTTGCTTCACTACAGTCACCATAAAAAAAGAATAAACGGTTCGTTTTGTGTGCTTCTTCACCATCTTCTTTGATTACATATAAACACGCACTCAAGTAAAATACGCACAAACACACAACCTTTCAAACTCCATAATGTAAGACATATTCATCACTGGTCCCATAAGTTTATACATAGTTTCGAAAACTGGGTTATCTGAACTTGGTTAAGTGGGGAAACTGACCGTGTGTTTGCCGAATAACGAAGACCTTCACAGAGCGTGAATTAATGGTTGAATCTTACCAATGCATTGTTGATGACACATATTTACGAGTGTACAGCTCACTTTGGGCAGTTCTACAGAAACCCATACAGGCAAGACATGGGCCGACACAGCGGACGTTAGCGATAAACCGAGGGTCATTATATACGAGCAGAACAGATCATGTTTCCATCTTTATTTTTACGCGACGCTTTTGAGTTTGGGATTTTTTCAGATCTTATGTAAACACAACGTGGATATGGACGTCTTCTGTCAAGGACATCATCGGACCAATGACCAGGATAAGGATGCCTGTCCTCTGTGTAGTACTACGTCCAGTGCCGTGACCAAGAATTCTTGAACCTGAGTTTATTATGGAAAGACTCACAGCGTGTGGCGCTGCATTTAGAGACGTGGGTAACGGGCTTACATCCAGCTCGTATCACGGGCGAATAAAAGATATAATTCAGGTAACAATGATAAACGTTGAAGATATTATAAGCCATTTGTTATCAGCTGATTTATGCGATAACTCCACTTAAATGTGTGATTTGAACTCCAACTAGGACAGGGAGACGCGGTCAATGAATATGAATTTCACTCCCTCTTTTGATTATTTTGTACACATTTTTCCTTTCTCGGATTTGGGGGATGATTGGTGGGTCAGTAAAGCAAGTTATTTGCCCTTACATTGTGATTAACCGCGTCAAATGATACGCCATCGAGATATGATTTTCCTCTTGCTTGTGGTCCTGGAAAGATGTATGTAAAGTGGCCTCCATAAGCTACTAGGGTCAAAAATTTCTATTAGGCCGGTAAGAGACTTGACATTAATCTCTATGTCAGGAAGGACAGTGCGTATTTAATTGTTATGCACTGAAATTGTTGAGATAGGAAAATTTCGTTAGAAACAAAGTCAAGTGTAGAACTACTATGTAATATCAATCCTCCTGGATTGCTGAACAATTTATTCACAGATGAAGATGAAAATGAAAATGATGGACCTGTGGTCCTACAGAAGGATGCTAAGAATACCATTGACATAACATGTGAACAACGAAGAAGTTTCAAGAAAAAGCTAAGCAAAAGTACAGTTATAGTTACAACCAGAAAGGAAGAATTGAAATTTCTGGGACACACTAAGGAAGGAGACAGGGTAAAGAATTTAAGTGAGTGTTAAATTATTCAACCCCAACTACAAGGAGGTTTATATAAATTTCTTCATTTTGCATTTTCTCGCGGGAAAATAGCCTAGAAGGTTAAAGCGTGGATTCGTGAATTTGATGACATCGTGTTCGGGAATTCAATCTTTGGGCTGAGTAGTACAGACTCAGATTTTGGGGGAACAGGACTGGCAGTAACTGAGCAGTATTTATAATATAACAACAAAGATTAAATAAAACGTTAAGTTCAATATTCCTTGAAGATTATCCAGATTGACAACCACCTGAAGAAGGCCGGAGATCACACACGTTTTTGTGATAACAACAACAATTAGTCCAACGAAATAATGTAATTTTTTTAATCATTTCATCTCAAGCAAGGTCACTAAGACGCAATGTGTTACTGGTTGTGAGAGAATATGAGAAAAAGAAAACATTATTAAGGAGAGAGAACAATAAAAGAATAAGAATTAAGAAGACAGAAGATAACAATTGTTATAAAATAAAATAAGACATATCTTGGCTGATTTACAGGCAAATACTCAAGAGCGAGAGCCGGATGTGAACGGGACAAAGCCCCGTCACAAAATGACCATTATCTTCGTTTACAAATGTTCCCGATACACGTGTTCCGGTCGAAAAATAAAATAATATTTAAAGTGCTCTATTTTTTGTCCAATAAAAATGCTTCCCTCCTAATTATACTCGCTTCGTTTTTCGAGCCTGTTAAGCCATAAAAAATGCTATAAAAGGGGTCACACGGAAGTTCAACAAGCAGTCTACAGGTGTCCAGGGTAGAGACCTGTCACGGTCAGCAGCTGACAGCAGGGGAGCATCAACCACTATCAACATGTGTGAACTACTATGAGAGATCGACCTAGATCCGAAGCCGGCTTATGAACTTTACCACAAGGTAGCTGTCCCTAACCCACACGTTCCTGTTGAAATAAACCACGTAAATCTATTTCTGCTGTTGTTGTATTTCTTTCTTGCAACCATACGCTTGTCTATAACACGATTGACATAGTATTTAAATTTTTGAAGATCAAAGTTGACTGGAAATCAAGAAGCAGGAAAATAATTCCGCAAGTGCGGCGTGCAAGAGGAGAAACTGTTGGCATAGAACTTACGGTTACATCGTAATAGGTAAATAAATCATTTCCGTTTTGTACTACATTTATTTCCTTTAGTTTCTCTTTTAACGTTGACATTCTCTAAATTTCGTCCCTCCAAAATATAAAGCGAAAAAAAAAGTTGTACCATTTTTGTTGTTCGAATTCTGAAGGGTAGCTACCGTATTTTATCGTATATCAGATCCTTCTCATTTAAAACACGCCAAATGTATTTGAAAATTTCTGTCTATAATGTTCAGAGCTTTTTGCTACACTAATCATTTAATCCCATCTCCCTTGCATTGGCGGTACCAGATGGCAGTCTTTAACGAACTATTTCAAGATGTTCACGAAGCAGAGAAGTGAAAAGACCGATTCTGTGAAAGAGTTGAGTACAACAATAATAACTGGAAAATATTTTCAAAAACTCACATCTGAAAATGTATGTCGTAATTTTGACGGCAGGAGCAAACTAGTAAAATGAAACCTGATACACGTACTAATAGTCTGCGGCGTCTGAGAAAACCATGAACCAGATAACTGAACTTCGCGGGTTGGTGATATTTTAAAAAAATACTTTTAGGGGAGATGTGAAAAAATAGGGAATTTATAATTTATGCAACCACAATAAGTTAGAAATCTCATGTAGTTTAATTTTTTATTGCGGCTCGATTGAGTTGACCGTTTTACACTCGCACCAGCATTCGAACTCAAGTGGGGAAAAAACGAGATTTCGAATATTAATTTTCAATGTAGGCAGACCATCCCCGCTTCAAAGATTGCGACAACATTCCAACCCCTCCCCAAATGCCTATGCCAGACCAATCTAAATTTCATATGTCATTTTTATGAAGCCTAGGATCGAATTTTCTTTCCGTGTATTTAAGTACCAAGTGAATGATAACTCAAACTGCAATGTAGTTTTGTTTGTTTGTTTTTTTAAGCAACTATTATTTTTATTTTTTAGTGGAGTAGGTAGTATTTTTTCAAGTTACAATTATTTAGACGGTAAGATCTAAATCATTTTATTTCTTTTATACAATTACATTTACAAAATATTAGTAAATTACGAAGTAACAACTGGAATTGATATTTTACCTCAAATCAACACGCATGCGTATTTCATTTTGAGTATGTCTCAATTTCTGCTTTAATGGTTAATTAGGCATGTGTTTTCTTGTATTGCATTCTTGTTTTTTAGGGGGAGGGGGAAATGGAATCGATTTTTGTATCTTCAGTGTAAACTGACGGCTCCATAACACCCAATCAGGTAGGCCTATAATTTCATCTGTATTTTGAAGCGTTTATTTTTTACAATCTTAAAGAATTTTTCTCACTTCCGTTTTGTTATTTTTTTATGATGTTTAGTTTGTTTAACTAAGGCATTTCTCCCCATCTCGACCTTTTAGGAATGAACTGGAATACCTGAAACTACTAAGTACCATTTTATTTATAGTTCAATAAATTTAACAAAAAATAATTATTTGAGGCTTCATTGAACTTTACTAGAATTTATTTTTATTTTTTAACGTGTAGTAGAGCTTGTTTAATAAAATCTATAATTCAAATACCAAAGTTAGCCCTGTTCGGTCAGTTACAAACGCCAGCTATAATTCAGAACACTAAAAATGTTACAATAAGACGTACAAGTCGGCACAATTATTGAAAAACCTTTGAAGGGCCCGGAATTGAGAGATTAGAAAAGAGAAATGGTTATTTTCTCCCACTTCCCTTAAAAAGAAAAGTCTTGATCTGTCTTAGAAATTTCATTTTGATCATCTTTTGAACAATCGGAAATCAGTTCATCATCCCTTGCATTGATCGAGAAAAGCGCACTTAATAGCGTATGATTATGTTAAAGGAAAAGGAAAAACGTTCCCCTCCCCCACTGCCTTTTACCAATTTTACTTCCACTCACACTCGACACCACTCAATGATGATTCGATTCTATGAATGAATCATACGTTCAAGGCAATGTACCATTTCATTCATAAGGTCGTTTCGTGTATTTTAAGAAAATGGATCCGCGAATTCAGCTTTCTTCTTTCGGTAAAGAGAAGTAAGCAATAGAAGTGGGAAAACATTGAATTCAACCATAATAAAACAGTTTGAAAGGTGACTAATATTTTAGAGTTATTTAGTACTACACCAAATTGTTTTTAGTCTGGCGTAAGGCTATCATATAGCTATCTCTTTTTTGTTAGACTAGCGAGGTACTCAAAAAGAGAGACTATTTTTTGAGAATTAAAAAAAAAAGCTCCTATCGTCGTAGGCTTCTTTTATTTTTTCTCAAATCATTTTTTTACTTTTTTATGAACATATCTAATTATAATCAGCTCGAGAGAGAAAGCGAGAGAGATAAAGGAGAGGCGGAGTGATAAGAAAAGAAAAAAAAATCATCGACGCCTTGCTTCCCAGGATAAGAAAGTTTAAACTTTTTTTAAGAAACTATTGATTTTTATATATACACACACATTTTATATATATATATATATATATATATATGGTTATAATTTATATTACATTGGAATCGTAATCATATAACGGTTCCTTATTTGTGAAACTGATTTTCGTTTGTTCACCCATTTCAAGTAAAGCGTGATTGATCGATAAGAGATGGATGATGAAGAATGATCTTTTGAAAATAGGAGTGAAAAAAATTCACTACTCTCGTGGTTAAGAGAAACCCATCTTGGCCTTGCGTATAGTTTTTTTCCCCAATAATCCATCGATATGGCGGAAAGAACAGCAGGGTTCCGTTTGTTTCGGTACCTTGACCGACATGCTTATCTTTGAGTGGTCGGTAGATAATGAAAATTATCCTGGTGAACAGAATCCAGCACTAAAAGGAGCAGAAAACCTTATAATCGTGTTGTATAATGAATATGATACCGTACATTAACTCAGCAACTGTGTTGCATTACTGTTGTGAAGTAGAAAATACTGTCTTCAACAGGCAAAAGTAGGGAAAAGCCAGATATTTTTTGGTGGGGTACACGTATCCCTATTAAAAAAGAAAAAATATTTGCCTTATTTTGTATCTGACGTGTGGGTATGAAGAAAAAAAAATGCTTCCTGTTCAACACGTCAGATTTCAACAAATGGTTAGGAAACTGAAAGTGGTCCCGAGATCCGTCCCTTAGACGCAATCTTTCCCCTATGAAGAGGTAGTTTTTCTTTTCTCTTTTTTTTTTTAATTTTTTAATCGTTTGCGTATATATATATATATATATGGGGGGGAGGGAAATAGTATATTTCTGTTATGACTTTAGGTAAGATGATTTTACCCAGGGTCGCTGCAAGGGTCTTGTACCCCAGCCGAATCTATGATACGGGGCGTATCCTAGATTTGTTGCGGAGGCGGAAATGGTTAATCTGGAAGTCAGAATCTTCTTGTTGTCGACGTGGACACTAAATTCCTTCTCCGCCTCGGCAAACGTAAATTCAAATATAAAAGAATATATTTGAGTATGGGCAAATAAACGTATAATTTATTTACATACATACATACATACATACATACATAACTAGTAGCTTTTATCTGTTGAGAGAGAGAGAGAGAGAGAGAGCTAGAGCTAGCTGATGGCTGTTGTTGTTTCTCTCTCAGCGTGTTGGTGTTGACATGGAGGCTGGTTTGTGTCGCGTCCCTCAGCTTGCCTGTATTGACGTCCAAATTGTTCTTTGTTGAATTTGTTTTCATTAGAGAATATATAGCCATTGTTTGACTCCGAATTAAAGTTTTGGTTTTTGGGGCGAGTGTGGTTCTGACTGCTCAATAAACTGTTCGTTTTATTTTGGTTAAAGCAGATGCATGCGTGGAGCCTATGCGCAGAAAACGTATTTACCCAGTCTGCTTTGTCTCGTCGAGCGGTCAACATCCGGTTTGTGTAGAAAAATGTAAAAGGCACGACAGATTCGGCAGAGCACTCTACATCTCAATTGTCATAATGTAGTATTCAATGATGAAATACAATTTTTTTTTATTGTAACCTAATTATGTACAGTGATGGATCATATGCAATATAGGTGAACAATTCAAGTAGAAAAATTGAAAATAAATACAATGTATCTAAATACAAATTAGAGAAACATGCCATAATTAGAATCGAGATCATTCCATAAATAAATCAAATGTTTTGCAGCAATTTTTAACATCAACTTGAGATTTTTCTTGTTAAAAAGCCGAATAATTTTAACACATTCAACATTATGAATCAAAAATAGTTAATTTTTGTAGCGTTTTTTGAGACTTAGCCTAACTAAAAAAAATTCACGGATTTGGACAAAAAAATAAAGACTCCAGAATGACGTCAAATCCGCGAAAATTTGTTATCTTTAAGTAGTCAGTTTTGTATAATTTAATTTATATAGAATATATAAATGTAGGTAGAAAAAAAAAGCAAATGTTAATAAGATAGTGAGGGTCACGAAGCATTGCTCGGGGCCCCACAATCAGGCTCCCCACTTCAGTCGGTGTGGGTTCGGGGGTAGTAAACACCGGCTCTGGTTTTCGCTATTCTTCTCGGTGCTCATCGACTTTAGCGAAACGAAATATTATTAAACAGCATACTAGAGTTAATCATAGCATCAGTCAGTTATGTGCCATGCGTGATACACGCTTAGGCGATCATGTATCTTTCGATACATGACTGACGAGGTAGATTTCTTTCCCGCAATAGGTTGCCATTTCTTTCTCCGGTAGATCAGTTGCAATCCGAGGCTATAGAACCCAGTCTGTCCTGTTATTTACCCATAGCTGGTGGGAGAAGAAAAGGATTCCTACCTTTCCCAAGAGTATTAGTATGTAAGTGAATGTAATGGATTCGACTGGAATTCTCCGGTTCCTCAATCCGAGCCGCTACCCATTACTCCACCGTGCCTCCTATTAGTCAAGATCACAAAAATAGAATCTGACTGAATTTTCTCTTCATTTAATTCAAAATGCCTTTGGGGAAAGTTTTGAATTCGACACCCACAATAGATCAACTCAGAGATGGCTCTTACTGTTCGTAACTTGTATGTGTACATATAGATATGTACTCCTGCCAAATAAGCCTCTTTTGCCTCGAGAAATGCTAGGAAGGAACTTGTGGGTCGACATTGTACTTTTTTCGAGATCTTCATGGGATATTTATTTTGATTTGAATCAAACTGTGAATGAATGAATAAAACGGTGGTAAAGGGTCCATGTATGCAAAGAATGCCTTAGATTGTTTCCAGGTTAAATACTTTTTTGTATAGAAAAAGTAATTATAATTTTTACTATCCTTCTTGTATTCATGCGTTTTTAAAAAAAATCTCTCATTCCTTAGGATAAATTGTGAACAGGCGTGTGTGTTTAGTAGAGAAGTGTAAGCAGAGAAGGATCCTGCTGTTGTATGCCACTCCTGTGTGTCCTATGCACAGGCACAGAAAACATAAGAGAATTGAATGAAAGAAGGCCGAGGGCTTAAGATTGATTGAGCGAGAAGAAAGGACTAAGCATAAACTACAAGACAGACTGCAAATGGATGAGCCCCAAATGCAAATTACAGGTCGGGGATACTAAAATCAAGCAGGTACAGAAATTTAAATATCTGGGAAGTGTTCTAACAGAGAACGGAGAGTGCGACACTGAGATCAGAAGACGTATTGGGATAGCCAAGTATGCATTCCAAAAGCTAAGCAGAGTATTAATAGACGGAAAATTTTCGTTAGTAACAAAGAAAATAGTAGTGAGCTGTTACATGATATCTGTCCTCCTGTATGGCAGCAACGCTAGATAATCCCCTCACAAATGAAGAAGAAACTTGAAGCAACAGAAATATGGTTCTACTGAAACATGCTGAGGATATCATGAGCTGAATATGTGAGCAACAACGAGGTTTTGGAGAGAATGGAAACAAAAAGGAAACTTATACTTAACATCAGGAAGAAGCTGAAATTTCTGGGGCATGTAATAAGGAAGGATGGCTTGGAAAATCTGATACTCACAGGTCGGATAGAGGAAAAGGGGAAAGCAGCGCGAAACATTATTAATGAGCTTGAGCAAATAGATGGCAGAACAGGGTTTAGGAGAAATAACAAAAAGACAAAACTTATTAAGAGGTACAAGAGGAGTGCCATGATCGCCTACGTCCTGAAGGGACACAGCACATAAAAGAAGGTGATAAAGAAAATAAGAAAAAGCAATGCAGTTGACCGTTTCTACCTTTTTGAAGAAGATTAAGGTAGAGCGTGGTGCTGATATATTTTACATCAGTGATTGATGTATTTTACTAAAAAAAAAGAAACGAAAATTTGAATTAATTTACAAATAAGTTTAAATGAGTCATTATTTGATGAGTTTATTATTTTCTTAGATTTCTCTCGTAACCATTATTAGCGGTCATTAAGGACTGTAATGCCCTTGTAGCGACTGCTATGTTTATCCACGCCCACATTTTATTCGTCTGCGATTGGCTAATAAATCAATACTACCTTTCTATAGGACAATTTAGCCATCGCAGTCGTTCCTTTGAATTTTTCGGTTTTGAACTTGCTTACTTGTTTCGTTAGTACAAATTTAGCGATTGGTCAAATTTTAACCAATCACATATTTTAGTGCAAAATCAACTTTTCCCGCTGTTTTGCTGGGAGCCTACCTGTAGCTTTAAAAGAGGCGACTTTTTCACAAGCCGCCAGTAGAATCCACTAAATTTCGCCTGTCAACACAAACCTATGACTTTACTCACAACATTTCAAACGCACACACCGACACAGAATTTTGTAATACATATATACATATCTCTCTGTGACTCAGCCAAGTTCAATCAGCCAGGACTTTGTTGATTTCTCTAACACAACACACTTTCTGATCAATTGTATTCTTGTGTTATCTATTCTAACAGCAGACTTGTTCTAACATTGATTCCTGAACATTTCTCTCTAAAGAGAATTTTCTTTCGAACAATCAATTACAAATAAAAATATGGTAAAAGGGAAGCAACTTCTTTTCCCTTAATCTATACATTGAATACAAATTATTGTATATTCTGTTCTTGTATGTTATTTCAATATATACTTGTTGATTCACATTTGGAGTTTCGTTGTTTTCTTGAATCATTAATAATACAAAAGGTATATGCGCTAAAGAACAAGCGCCCATAACACCCTAGTTTCAAACTCACTCATCGAAGCTGAAGTAAACAGGTGCCATTAAGCCGCGTACCAATAAACCACGATGTTGCTTAAGCAGCGTATACGTGATGGACCCCCAATTCTTTTGTCATGTTCATATTTATAATCATCAGTGGATCCCAATTTGAAACAAATTCAAACTTTATTGTGACACTTTTTAAAGTGTGATTTTTTTCTGTTTTTATCTT
This sequence comes from Acanthosepion pharaonis, assembly GCA_903632075.3. Taxonomy (NCBI): domain Eukaryota; kingdom Metazoa; phylum Mollusca; class Cephalopoda; order Sepiida; family Sepiidae; genus Acanthosepion; species Acanthosepion pharaonis. The sequence goes on from CAHIKZ030005554.1 coordinate 1,175,498, forward strand.
TTACTTTAATAAATTAATTCAATTGGGTTTTCTTACCTTCAGCATTATATCCGTATGTTCCCAGGCATTTACTATTGTTTAGGCTGTGGCATTTCACACTCACAATAATTGTGTAGTGGTTTCGTTTGGATTAACACTTCGCGGACATTTTGAGTGAGAAATATGCAGCTTATTATATTATTTCTTTATTAATACATTACAATACAATGTATTGCAATGTTTTTATTCAAAATCTTAATAAAACTATAAAAAAAATTTTTTTTGTTAAAATCTCGTGCGTACGAGATTTCCGCGATCTTTTGCTGTCATCGATGATGGATCTATTGACATGGCGCTTTATAATTGAAATCATTTTAGGCCATCGTCTTTAAATTTATTCACATTGGTGCAGATTTCTATGTCAAATTAAAGGATAGTTTTAATAAATGTTTTTTTTTTTTTTTTTTTTTCAAAACTGCCAATATTCAACTCTTAGTAATTAAATACGCATTTTGCATGCTTAGCCACAGTGTTACCCATTTTCGCGGATAACTCCATGGACTTGACATGCTTTGTTTTGGTGGTCTAAGCTCGCAATCCTGACATCGCGGTTCACTTAAACTGCGGATAGAAGTTTTGGATCCCAACTACCGCGGTTTATCGGCGCCGACCTGTATATCCAATTCACTTAGATATTTTGCATAGATATACAATAATGAGCAAATGCAAATATTTATTTTCTTCCACCATATGAACGTGACACAAGTAAGTTAATTTACTAGTGTTGAATAAATAAATTTCACTGTATACTAGCGTGTACGCAAATGCTGACGGACCGGTTCCCTACATTACATAATATAATTAATACTAATACACAAATGGAACGTGTTATATATATATATATATATATATATATATATATATATATATATAATTTCAATTATAGGTGCAATTATAATTTATAAATTCATGAATCCTTTATACAATAAAACAATGATTCATGAATTTATAAAATATATATAAGAGGTTATAGTGGTTCCAACGAGAGAAAAGTAAGAGAGGTGCCGCAAAAGTTTTTGGTTGTAATGTGGATTTTTTTTAAAAAAAAAATATTATGCTTTATTTTCCATAATTACAATTTCCTGATTACAATCCACCTTGTTTCGAAACCTTCTCTTGTGTACAATTTGTGGTTTTGTTTTCAAATCATTGACAAAACTCAAAATATCATGTCAGACATAAATGCTTGAACTGATCTTGCTAATGTTGTGGGCTACTCATGCGTTGAAATGAACGGCCGAGTCCATCATATATAAAATAATAATTAAGATATCTTTCCAAGTCTAACTGTATACCTGGTGAAATATCTTTATTATAATTTTATATCGCAACCGTTTTAGTAAAATTTTGTTTCCTTGTTCATATCTCTGAAAATCATTTACTTGTTTTGGACACTTTGGAAACATTGTGTGATGTGTAGAGGACACAATTTATCGTAAGTCTTTCTCCATAATCCAATTCGAGTTCACTCTTTTCTCGTTTCCTTCTAACCACAAATGATATCTAAAATTTTTTAAGCCAATCCAAGTGCGTGTAATGAAAACGAGGCTAACAATATTAGTATAAAAACTTTTTTGTGTGACTTAAGACGTGGACATGAGCAGCGGAACGAAAACAATATATTTCCGTAGATTATTAAAAGGGTTCAATTCGAAATTTCCTGAAGGTTACTCGGATCGAGAGTCAGTCCTATCAAAGACCGAAGAATATATCTGAAACATTGTGAAAATAAAATAAAAAAAGATTAGAACATTGATCTAAACATAAATAAAAAAAAAAAAATTTTTTTAAAGACTGAATTGTTTTAGTAGTGTGGTTTGAAATAAAACTTTATGGATTAAATGGTTTACTTTAAAATTATCCAAAAGAAAAAAACTGAAAACACTGGTCGAAGTCGTAACAAGAGGGCGGTAGTTGGATGAAGACAACTTCAGCATAAAACCACATTCGGTAATGGTCAAACTCACTCTCGTCAGTAGATTCCGACTATCGCAAAACTTTATCTCTTTTTTTTTTTTTTTTTTACAATAATGTTCACTCTCTACAATGCTCAAGAGCCACTCGAGGTAGAAGGTTAGATTAAGTTAAGAGGTACAGTATGGGGATTAGGAATATAATGTCGAGCCCTAGACTTAAATGGGTTAAGATTGTAGTGATCGGGGAAGCATCTTGTTGGTAGTCAGTTTCAAAAAACAGCGGAACTTACATCTCACCAATAGAATACGAAGGGAATGAGGGTGATTTGCTAGAATATACGTGGCATCTCGAGTCTTAGCCGTGAAGATTAGAACTTGTGGAATTCAAGAATGTAGTTCGCCTGAACACTTTCCATTTTAACGAGAACCTTGCGACTTTTCGTCTGTGGTAATGGGGTTGTATAGTGGAAAATAATTCATCACCAACAAAGACGGGGATATGGCAGAGATATAAATTAATAAAATGCTTTAATCCCACAGCCTTACCCTCTCCTTCATGAGGGGCCCAGTGTCATTAACTGGATCCTGGGGTGTCCCTTTAGGGAAGTGCCGAAGTGGTTTTTAAGCATTTTTTGCCCTACTCAACGTACGCATGGGCTCTATCAGTTCACTTGAAACTCGCATTCCGCACGACTAGACGTGTAGTTGAATATGCTTACGACTAAAGAAAGAAGTTTAATTTAAGAAGATTGTGTTACTTACACCAATCTACTAAGTGGGGAGGGTCCACTGACTCCAATTGCTTTGAAAATCACCCATCGAAATCTTGACTAGGGGTGACTGTATTTTAGCCAGGAACCAGAAAGTGAAAGAAACCAATAAAAATGTCAACAGCGGATCGGACCTACTACTGAATGTACTTAACTTCTCCATTATTGCGCTAAAAGTCTGGTATACCCTAATGTCTGCGGTAAATGCCGAGAGCACTGTGAAATTTCAGGAACTCCTAAAATTAGACTAAAATTAGTATGCCGTGTCTTTACATTTTAAGAAAAAAAAAAATATGACAGATTTTTTTCCGTTTGAAAAATGTACGTGACAAAAAAGAACAAAAATTTCTCTCTCTTTCCCATCATAATGTCGATATATGTTTTTTTTCCACTTTTTAGCTTTAAGTTTAAACGTAAATTTGTTACGAACATTAAAATTTCCTTCTTTGGTAAAAATCGGATTTTTCCTTTTGTAGTAAAAAGTTTCATCGTCACTTGCAATCATGTGACGTCGGAGAAGATTTTGCGTGGGAGGAGGAACGAAGAGAAATTCGAAAACTCGCTTATTCAAGAAAAACACATAAGAAGAAAAAAAGAACATTTTTGAAGTTGTTTAGTAACAGTCTTTTTTTGTGTTTTTTTTTATTGAATAAAAAATAAAAACTAACTTAGTCAAATTATTGTTATTGTTATTATCATTATTATTGCTATTGTTATTATTATTATTATTATTAATAATAATAATAATAATGTTTTATTTTTTGTTTTGTTTTCCAGGTTGTTGAATATTTTTTTTAAATTAATCTTATTTTACTCTGTTATTGTTTTAGTTTTCATTATTGTTTTTCGTAATTGTTATCTTTCCTCTTGATCTCATAAAGTCGAAGCCGAATTCTCCGCCTTGTAGTTTTCATTCATAAAATTTCAGTTCGTATTGAATATTGATTGACATTGACGTGAGTGTGAGTGGCACATAAATGACAGTAGTAAATAAACTAAAAAATTGATTCCATTTTAGAAGCGGTTAGGTTTAGGTTTTTTTTTCAAAGGTAACAAAAGAAAAGAAAAACTCCTTTCAGTCCGTTTTTTTTTCTCTTTGTTTTTAATTTCAAAAAAAAAAAAAATGTAAGAATTTATAAACTTCTATTTTCTCTTTTTCAATCACTGAAGAAAAAAGTAAAACTATTATTTTCTTTTTTTTATTATTCACTTGTTCTCATTTTTTAACGTCTTCTGATGACATAGAAAACTTTTCTTAAGTCATAAAAAGAAAAGGTATGCTATGCCTAATTAAAAGAAAAATTAATTCTTTTTTATTTTTATCATCTCAAAAAAGAATATCAGTCACGTTTTTTTATTCGCAACATAAAAAAAGTGAGAAACATTGAAAACTAAAACTGAACACGAAAAAGGCAATAATAATCCTATTTAAAAATACTTTGCTGCTGTAAGCTAAGAATTATTACAGTTTTGTAAATATATATCCAAGGATTTTTAAAGAAATTTATTTCTGTTAAAAAATTTAATAGGATTTGATTTTTTAGAGGTAACCCGAAATTAAATCGTATATTTCGACTGACGTGGTTTTTTGTGTTGTTAACCAACAAATCAATTGTAGCAATTTATAAATAAATACTTGTCATACGCCGTTAAAAACTATGAATATATTATATATTTTATAAATTTATGTATTTTTAAAGAATAGTGGATGAGTAGAAAAATAAATAAATGGTTTAAAACTGTAAAACACCATAAATAACTTATTGAAAAATGGCTTTATTTCGTTTCGATTCTGCTGCAGATCAGTTTTTACACTCAACCAATTTTCCCTCGTGAGAAACATTAATTATAGAGAACAAAACAAGTTTCATTTGCTTTGTTCTACATTAAAAAAGTAAAACTTTCTCACATTTATTGATTTTGCTCTACTCTAGCTTTAGATTTCAAAAGCAGAAATGGTGTGAATTGTTTTCTCTCTGACTTATGTATTTACAGGGGATGAGTAGGTCGGTATTTTTTATTACTGACAAGTGTCGATCAACATTTTTGCGCATTTAATAAAAGAAAATTTAAATTGTATCACATCTCTTTGAAAAAATTCAAAAATTAGATATTCTTTGTACTTCTATTTAAAATTATAAAATAAGACGCTATATCTTCAGTTAGCCCTCATAGCTCAGTCGGTAGAGCATCAGACTTTTAAGGACTACTCTAGTAAGTCATCTGAGGGTCTGGGGTTCGAGTCCCCATGCGGGCTATAAACATTTTTTTAATACAATTATGTGAATTTATTTTAAAATATTGTTCGTTCAAGTACGTATTAAATTGAAATAAACTTAAAATAGTTTTTGATGAACAATTTTTTTTTTTTTTATTACGGATCAACTCTAGATTTTTCTTTAAAATTGGAAATAATGTAGTTGACAAAAGTCGAAATCACAGTTTTCACATTGATTGACTGCAGTTTTACACATTTTCCCTAATAATTTCTTAATCTTTTTTTTACACTACACAGGCATTTTCCCCGATAAAATTTTCTTCGATACAATAATTAATTCCTGAAACTTCTTACATAAAAATCACAGAAGTCACATTTTCTTCATTAGATTTCTAATTTTTTTTATTACTTTTTCCTTCAAATATATTCATTATTTTAATAATCGTATTTAATTTTTTGTTATAGTCATGTTTTTTAGTTTCCCTTTTCCAGTTTCCTACTTAGCATGTTCTTAACCTTAAAATTCCAGAATTGGAAATAGTTGGTAAATTTCCTTTTTAAGCCCCGAGAAATTTTTCCCAAATAGATTTTTTGTAGATAATCATGATCTTTTTTAGTCTTTTACAAAGTTTGCGCGCGAGCGCGAACTTTGTAAAGACAAAGAGCATGATTATCTACAAAATAAAATTACAAAATATAAATAATGCTAGAAATGAAATAATGCGCGAACTTTGTAAAGAGCAAGATTATTTACAAAATAAAAAATGCAAGGTTGGAGCATTTTGTTTTATTTTGCAATCATGCTCTTTTCAAATTTCATGCAAAGTTTGAACATTTTTTTATTCGGTTTATTTTTGTCTGTTTTAATTTTAAAAATGCTTTATTATATTATTTAATTTGTTCTTTTGGTAAATTTTCATTTTAACACCCGAGCGTCATTCACTGCCGAACTACTTTCTTTCAGAAATTTACGCGTTTCTGTAAAGAAAGCGATTTTTTTTTTTTTGTACTTAATTTAAGAATAAAGTTAACTTTCAAATATATGTAAACATCGACAAATAAAAGAATAACAAAAAAAAAAAAAAACACCTAACCCTAATATGAAAGTTAACTTTCTTCTTAAAAAAAATTTTTAAAAATGAAAGAATAACCAAAAAAAACACCTAACTCTAATTTGAAAGTTAACTTTCTTCTTTTTTTTTTAAAAAAAAAGAATAACCAAAAAAAAAAAAACCTAACCCTAATTTGAAAGTTAACTTTTTTCTTTAAAAAAAAAAAAAATAACCAAAAAAAAAATCACCTAACTCTAATTTGAAACTTAACTACAAGGAATTACTGTGAAGGGAGTAAATAGGTCCAAATTGTATACGTCCACCAACAGAATTCAGCATTGAATTACTTATCAATAAGCCGCTAATGGCCGACGAAAGACCAGGAAAAAGTCCGATTTTTTTCAGGGCGTTAACATCCAAAAAGGTAGGTTTCTTTAATATCTAATTGTTGATTTGAGTTCAGCATATACATTTGCATGGAAATAAGATTATTTGGGAAAAATTTGAAGGGATATTAGCGCTTGGGTATTAAAATAAAAATTTACCGTTCTTTTAATTTAATAAAGGTTCTATTGCATTATTTAATTTGTTTTTGTATAAAAGTTGTTTTTTTTTATGTCATAAATAAAACTACACTTATAAAAAAAAAAAAAAACAAAGATAGTATTGTTTTACGCCACAGTAGTGCATAGTGATTTCTAAGACGAAAAAGAAGTAAATATGCCAAAATTTACGCTTGCGCGAAAAAAAATACCCAGATGTGCCTCGCGCTGAATTAGTAAAAAATAATGCCCGTAATGGCGGACGAATTATCCAGAATTAGTCCAATTTCTTCTTGTCAATAACTTCAAAGTGATAGGTTTTATTATAATTTAAATTGTTAATTCGAGTTCAGCATGTTCATTTACACGGAAATATGATGTTTTTGAAAAAATTTAATAGATATTTAGCACGGGGCTTAAAAAGCAAATTTACCAAAAGGCATAATAAATTATGGCTCCACAAATAAGGTATTGAGTTCAGATCTTGCCAGAAATTCTTTTTCTGGTTTTCACTTATTTATCAGTATTAGAATAATGGTCAGAAAATGGTGAGAAAAAGTAACAGAAAATAAGAAAAGGATAAAATTGAAATTTAATAATTTTTAGATTTTTCATTAGATTTTAGTTAAAACAAGAAATTATAAAATTCATTTTTTCCACAAAAATATTGTTTGATGCAAAAGTTGCTTGAATTTAAAAAAAAAATTGATTTTGGATCAAACGTTTTGATTCAAAACTGACTCATTTCTCTGCTTAACAAATAGATTTATAATTAACAGCTTCAATTAACAAACCATAGCAATATAACTGAATTTTTTCTCTTTTTTTTTCTAAGAGACTGTGGTGGACTTATGTCAGGTCTTATAGTTGAAAGAATAAATTTGGGTTGTGTGTGCAAAGACATGTATATCCTCAACACATTATGTCAATGAAAATAAACAGAAAAGTATAGAACAATACTGGAAAAAGACAAAGGCATTTATAGTGAATAACAATCAATTTTCATTTATATTGTATGAAGATTACAATGATATGTATTGTAATAAGCATAGATTTTTGATTGAAATCTTGTATTGTTTGTTTGATTAAATGTTAACTATATGTTTGTGTGTGTGAGTGATGCTTGTGAGTTTAACTGAGAGGTTAAGTGTTGCAAAATTTGTGATGAAAGTTTCACAAAGTAGGATCTAGTAATAAATTGTTGATAAGAAAATTAAACAGTTTGTGTCAAATAATAAATTCACATTAAATTTGTGTAAATTTAGTTTGAATAAAGTTGTCTTCCTTTGACTAATCTTGAGGAGACTTGAAGTTGGAATGTTCGTGAAAGTTCGGAAGATGATTTTGTTGTCAAAAAGTTATTTGCTTTGTTTGAATGAAATTGCAATATTTATTCACTAGCAGGAATGATTATGAGCTGCTGGATGAATGGATTGATGAGTGAGTGAAATTTCTGGAAGTTCGTTATATGTTTGCAAGTAACTTTGAAAACTTCAGATGAAGTGTCATAGGTTTGTGTAGCAAATAGTTTAATGTCACAATGCTCAAGATTTATTGCATAAAAAATATACAAGGCTGAAAAAGTGGGGGCATGCTGAGGATGGTCATTACTGTTATCCTATACCTAGCTAATCCGATTCATGACCCATTCACTCATTGCAATTTAACACATTCACCAAAAGAACTTGTCAGTCATCATTCAATCCTTCACTTACTATAATACCTCATACACTTAGGGGACCTACAAAAACACACCCCATGACATGAAAAATTTGAAAAGTTCATTATTTTTTTTCTCTTTTTTGTTTTTTTTTAAATTTTATATACATAAAAATTTACAAATAACAAGGAGCAGGGCAATGGGGGGAGATGATCCATAAAAAGCAAAACTAAAATATAAAACAAACAAACAAAAGAAACAAAACTGATGTTAGTTGGATCCTGTCACCCCTCAAAAAAGAGAGGCTGCTGTATTCTGCCTTTTAGGCAAAATCAAGAGGCTCTCTTGCTAAGGGAGAGGGAAGAAAAAATGAAATAAATACGGCCATGAGGCGAGGGGGGAAAAAGGCTGATCTGGTTGCAATGAAAAGAGGAGGGGCCAAAAAACAAACTGAGGTTGGGAATCTCGACATGGATCATAACAAAGGAAGCAGCTGGGAGTAGGCCAAGAACAGCACTTACACTTAGGTACATTGAAGAGGTCTATCCTAACCAGGGGAGGGCTCCACAGGAAGCCACCCCAATGTGATGTAGGTGGACCTAAAAAAGAAAATCAAGGCTAGCCCCTTTCACACAGCAGCACTTACTCACATTGAAGAGGTCTATCCTAACCAGGGGAGGGCTCCAGAGGAAGCTACCCCAATGTGATGTAGGTGGACCTAAAAAAGAAAATCAAGGCTAGCCCCATTCACACAAACCAAGCTTGCCTCAGTCACCCACCTCTCACTAAAGTCTGTTGAAATCAACTGTTTTATATCAGTTCTAATCTTCGTCTTGAGCTGATTCTCAAAGAATCGGATCAGATGCTGATGGGAAAGAAGGCCACCTCTCAAGACTTCTTCCTGTTGCATTGTCCAAATCACTATTCAAGCCATGGCCAGCAGCAATAGAAACACCATTTGTTTCACCCCAGAATACTGGGGTGACACATTATCACATGCATACGCACAATCAATGAGCATAAGCTTTTCAGGAGTGATACGAGCTGTCAGCTCGCTGACATGGTCCCATAGGGGTGGACCTGAGGACAATGGTAGAAGGTGTGTGCAGCTGTTTCCTTCAGATCAAGGTCACATTGTTCACAGTCTAGCAAATCTGACAAGCCCCATATGAAGGCTATGTCATTGAGAGGTAGTCTATTCCAAACCAGTCACCAGGTAAGCAAAAACTCGGTGTTGCTGAGGTAATCTGCTGTTGGAACCCAAGACTAGAAGGAGCAAAACTCTTCCTTTGACATGCCAAGCTGCTTATATAGTGTGAATCCTTCACATCCCTCTCCACTAGTTCCTGATAGAAGATTCTCCTAGTCTGAGAAAAGTCATTGAAGTGAAAAATAACTGTCAAGGCTGAAAAATACTCGTGAATGAAATTCAATTGCGCCCAGGGCTTACAACGGCGCTCAACTACCAAGATGGGGGGAGTGATAATAAGGAAAGAGAACACAATCCCTGCCAGAAATGAATCTCCTGTCAGTGTGCGGCATAGGAAAACTAGCCTCAAGATGAGCTTGTGGCTACCCAAGTGTGGCATTCCCAGCCCTCCATGACACAGATGTTAAGCACAGACATCTGTCAACTTTATGCTTACATCCTCCCCCCCCCATAAAATGGAGGATCGCAAGTGCTTGATCTCCTTCTTATGTTCTTGACAGAAGAAATCTAGACAAGCGTTAAAGGACAAGAGGAAAGACGTAGGTGGCACACACCTCAGCCCTGCCCATCATGGACAACCTCCTTCAGTGCCAAGTCCGAGTTGCTGCACCAATCTTAGGCTGTACTTTCGACCAATTTTTCTCTAGCTGGAGGTTGGGTCCAAACCACACTCTGAGAATGCGGACAGGACTGTCTGTTCAACCAAAAGGCCCCAGAAGATCCACCTCCTTCCAAGCACCTAACTGCAAGCCAGAAGACTTGTCATAGTTATTCTTGGCCCCTGTGACCTGTTCGTACCATTAAAGCACCTTCAGCACCACCTTGATGTCACTGCGGGACAACATGAAAATGGATATGTCATCGGTGTATGTGGAAACCCTGGCTGAAGCCCCACCAGGGACAGCAATTCCACATAGGGCTGGACTGCACACTCTGTCCCTCAGCCAGCAAAGGAGAGGTTCCAACACTAAAGCATAAATTAGGGGCGACAGTGGACAACCCTGATGAACCAACCAAGGCAGCATGAAAGCGCCTGACAGCTTCCCATTCACCTGCACCACAACACTGGTGGAGCAGTACAGCAGGTTAATCTAGTAGCAGAAGTTGGGTTCGAATTCAACAGTCTGCAGGATAGCAGCCACGTAGCAATGGTCAACCCTATCAAATGCCTTGGACTGCTTGATCAGTGCAGCCTCGTTGTCATCTTTTACACCCTCTAGGATCATGCAGATCAGATGCAGGTTGCTCTGATTGTTCAGCCCTTTACAGCACAAGTCTGCTCAGATCTCAACAGTCTCAGCAACTGACTGCAAATACTCCTGCAGCATCTTGGCCAAAATCTTTAACTCTATGTTTAGTGGAGTTATGGGCCTGTAGTCATCTAATCTCTGCCCAACATCCTTGCCCTTTCCCAACAGCATGATCACACTCCTGGAGATCCGGTCAGGGACAGATCCCTGGCGGAACCAGTTGTTGAACACGATGGTCACAATTGAGACAAAGATGTTCAACAGCCGCAAGTACAATTCATAGGGCAAACCATCCAGACCTGGTGAATTGCCTTTGCTGACCTTCCTCAATGCTGCATAGACCTCACCCTCCATGACCTCTCCCTCATAGCTTGCTGCTTCAGTTGGCAAAAGCTGAAGAAAGTCAGCCAAATAGATGCAAAACTCCATGTCGCAGAGACCAGGCTCTTGACCTAGTGAATGTAGCGATCAGAATCTCAACGAATCTCTTCCTTGCGCAATTCTGCACACATGTTCATGGCTTCAGAAGGCATCTTGCTTAACTTATGCCTAATTATCTGACCTATGTAGTGCTTGCTAGCCAAATGCCACAGGGCCTCCCTAAGAATAGCTATCTCTAGAGGATCCACCTCCACCTGGGACAGGCTATCTTTAAAAGCCTTCATCTTGTCAGTGTTTTCTAGTGCAAGCCATTTGCTAAACTCAGTGGTGAAGGACCTATTCCTATCCTTAAGCCTCTCCCACCACCTATTCCTGAAAACCGCCCCCAATAGTTCCCACTGCACTATGCTAGTCAGCCATTCCTGGAAGTCCTGCCTGTCCAGTAAAGACACATTGAACTTCCAGTAGCCAGCCATTCTAGGCCCACGGTCTAACACCACCCAGGCACAGACGAGTCTGTGGTCCAAGTAGCCCAACCAGTGGAATATGGAACAATCAGCTCTTCTGACTAACATTCTAACTAGCCACTTGGGTAGAAGGCCACTTATGAGCACATATCCACATCTCCCCCACTGGGTGATCAACCTGGTATCTATCACCAGTCAGATCAGCCAGGCTACAATAACCTGATCTCCTGCTAGCCCAGCGCCCCCTGTCTAACTTGGGGTTCAGGACAGCATTCCAGTCCCTCATTAAGACTAGGCATATTGAATCCACCAGGAACAGCCCCAACCACCGAAAAATCATGACACACTTCTCCAGGTCGTTGGGCATATAAACTGCAACAATCTAAAACGAACCAATTTTCACAGCAATATCAGCCACAATCAACTATCAACAATCCCTAAGGCCCCTTGCCTTCAGACTGGCTATCTTAATAGATATCTTTTAGGCCTGAAAAAAGAGAGAAACCAAAACAACCTACTCACATACGGGGTGGAAATCTGCAGTGGAAAGGACCCCGAAAGAATGTCCCAGGCTCCTTGTTCCCAACTCCATCATCATCCCACCATCTGCTGACATCCAAAGGATAGGTTAGTTTGGCTGTTCTATATAAGGAGGTTCGGAACAATATTGGCAACCTACCTGTACAGAAATTTTGCATTTTCCTTAGGTTGGGCAAACCCGCTTTGAACATTCTTATTTCTGGAATAGTGTTCTGTATTTATTTATTTGGGTAGGCTCCAGAGAAATTGGTGCTAAAAATTTTAATTTGATCACGTGATGAAAAATCTTGTGCATGGGTGGATAATGATGCGCACTTGTATGTTTGTTGACCAATTAGAACTTGAATATTCAAAAAATATGTGCAAAGTTGGATCTGTTCAAAACATTGCTGTGATTCACTTTTTGCAAAGAAATTGAACAAGCTGTTTTCAGATGTAGAATTAGGATTCTACAAGACAAGTTAAATTTTTATGAAGAAAACATGAAATACTAAAAATTAATATTTATTTTATTTCTTGTTCTTGTGGAAGGTTGAGAGGAGTGAAAATTTTGCCTTGTAAAAAATATTCAATTTGTCCACAAAGAAAAAGAAAAGGCAAAAAAAGCCAATAAAGTGTAAATCTCAAATTTTCATATTCTGAAAATTGTTGAGGTGTTTTGCAACAAATTGTTTTTTTTTTTTTTTTTTTTTTTTTTAGCTCACTTTCTTATGAAGACAGTTTTTACACAGCAGGAAATAGACTAGATTCAAGAATTTGTTAATGACTCCTCTTAATACTTTTGACTCAAACTCTTATTCTAATTACAACTTGGCTACCTGATACATGGTCTAAGTTCCATTTTGAAGTGTGTTACTTGAAGAGCATAAAATTTCTACTAACTTAATAACCATATATGCTTAGAAGCTGAAACTTTTCAGATTAATAAATGGATATATGTTTTAAATGCTGTGTAATTTTTTTCTTTCTCCATGAATTATAATTAAATTTCATTTTAATTTGTTATCCACACAATGTTCAATAAAAAATGTTTTAATTTTGAAACTGATTAATTAACATAACATGATAATGACGACAGAAAATGTTCTGATAATGTGTTGAATCTATCTAATGTTTGTTAAAAAAATCTTAATTTTATTAGAGCAATAAAAGGCAATTCATAAGACAAAAAGGAGGTAAAAAAATTTATATTACTGTAAATTGGTAATACAAAAAAATAATGATTAAAAACAGTTTAACTGATTTATCAGCCTTCTCTAATCAGATTAAAAATCGAAGACAGAAAAAATGTGCACAACAATTAAAAAATATACAACCCCAGATTAATGTTATATACAAACAAATATATATATATAGTTCATGCCACATAGAAAAAAGAATTCTCTTTTGTACAAAAACGCACAACCTTAAAATTTAAATTCAAACTCAGCGTTGTGACCGCACGTTCATAAACAATAACACCTTTCTCAGTATTTTTTTTGATTTCTTGTCCTCTTATTACCGAGAAGTAAAAACAAGAACAAAATCATACCTGAGGATGTCTGTAGGAACAGACGAAAGCTTGTAAAAATTAAAAGACCTTATGCAACTGGAATTTATGAACAGGGATCATATCATTCATATACAGGTTTGGTGTTGATGTATCTCATTTATATTGTTTGCGAAGATGTATTCTCGCCATTTAAATCATTAGCCTCTATATTTGTTTTTTGTATGAATGATTCATGAATTTATTTATATATATATATATATATATATATATATATAATGGATGAAATCTGACAAATATTTTAATATACTTTCTGTTTATGCATTATTTTTATGGATACAACTTCTTTAACAGCATATCAGGCTAAAAGATGGTTTCCTCATGGGATACAAGTTCAATTCCTGTTGGAGGACGCATATTTTCTGCAAAATTTCTCAAATATTCAGGCCTGTAAATGTAATTAATACTGTTTAATTAAAAACAGACCATTTACTCAAATAAGTTGTATCCATAAAAATAATGTATAAACAGAAAATATATTAATTATACATACATACATATATATATATATATATTACAATAAACGTGCAATCAATTTACAAATACATGAATTATTCACACAAAACTAATGCAAAGGTTAATGATTTAAATGGCGAGACATCCATCTCGCAAACAATTCAAATAGTACACAAAAACCTCCAGATCCGTTATAAATGAATTGATCCTTGTTCATATAAATTTCTGCCGTATTAGTTGTTATTTTTACTACAAGCTTTCGTCAAAAAACAAGAACAACATCTATTATATACCTGAAGATGTCTGTAGGAACAGACGAAAGCTTACAGTTGACAAAATCTGCACAGATAAGTTTTCTTATTTTGTTTGTTCTGTATTTGATTTGATTTATTTAAGTGTATTCATTTTTGAATGGGTAAATGTATATCTTTGCTTGTAATCATCTTTTCTTAACCTAAACAGCCTGCCAAAATTGTTTAATGAATTACTTTATTGCAAATGACATTGTTAATCCAAATAAACAACATGCTGTGTTCTTGAAATATGTCACTATTTTGGGTAATGGTTAATTATGGAAAATGTCTTGTGGATAAGCTGACTGAGAAAGCTTTCATATTCCTGTGTGATTTAATGTCTATACATCAAAACCCTTCTGTGATTGTGCAGTGTTTTTGCTTCAATACAAGATTTCATCAATCTGGTGAAACTATAGCAGAATTGGCTTGGAATAAGGAATTGGAGAACCAAGTCTGAATTCAAGTTGGGTTTGTTACATTCAATCTTTTCATGGCAAGTGTGACAGATGAAGTTGGAATGTGGAATGAAGGTCTGACATGGCTCTTTCTGCTTTCTTCATTCTCTTCTTATATCCAACAGTTTGTTTTGCCTTTTTGCAGCCTTTGTGACTCAGCTGTTACAATCATCTGGTAGCTGTATGTTTCAGGTCCCTCTTTTGAACATCCTTGAAATGCAATGTAGTTATATTCAAGCTTATATATATAAAAGTGAACATTGAAGTCAACACTTAGAGGAGATAGTCTGTTTCATGCTAGACATAATCGTCAGGCCACCGATGGCCTGATGATTGCTTCTAGCATGAAACAGACTGTCACCGCTAAGTGTTGACTTCAATGTTCACTTTTATATTTACACAAGCTCTATCTCTGATATTGAGCACTTTATCCCATAAATATAGCACACCTTAAGACTATATTTCTTCATATATATATATGTATATATATATATATATGTTATATTCAAGTTTTTCAGGGACGTAAAAAAGTAAAGATGACTTGTGAGTCAAATGCTTGAACAGAACATTAATTTTAGATATTTTTTTTATATCCAAAAAGCTATTTGCAATTTTTAAAAAATATATATATATATATAATGCAGTGTGTATGTATGTAACACTTCTCTCCTCATGCACAGATAGTACACTCAGGTCCAGTATTTACTTACCTCCCCATAGTAGTAGGATATGACACAAGGTCAGCTTATTTTCGGGTACCCATATGCATACATATAGGCTGTAATAATAACAATTGATAGTCCTTGAGGTACTCTCTTGTAAACTATGGTTATCAGCCCTTATGAAACTTTTGTGAACTATAACATACTCCCTGTGTGCCACAAGAAAACAGAGGTGGACTTTTTAAGTCACTGAAAGCAGCCTGTAAAATTAGTTTATTAAAGCTTCTTAAGTTGTAATAATTGCTGATTATTTTCATTACATAAGCCAAAGATAAAAATTACCCATTTCCCTGTGGCCATTACCAATCTTGTGTTAGTATGTTGCCCTAATCTTTAGTACAGTGTGTGTGAATGTTGCCACAGGGTTAGAATCACTGGAACAAGTCATCTATCTTCAGCATTTCCCCAGAATGGATAATGATTACCAACATTTACATTTATATCTGTCCCTCCCTCTACACATAGATAATTCCATCAATAAGAACATTACTTTAGTCTGATTAAGTCCTTTTAAAGGACAAAATCTGTTACATAGATTTTTTTCACAAAAAATCTATGTAACAGTTTTTTTCATTCAAGTAGTATTGTTCTGATATATAGAAATTTATACATCTTATTCTCCCCTTCTTCTTCTTTGTGTCATGTCCTTTCAGGAAAAAAAGTGTGGAAGACCTTTAACAATTTTCATGAAAAAAAAAATGTATACCAATAGCCGTAAAGATTGATCTGACTACATAGTAAATTTGGACTATGTTGGAGAAGGGTGATAACACAGTTAAAATCTGAAAATGTAAACAAATTTAATTGAAACATTTTCTTCTGAAAGGGTTTTTGTACATGTACACCTTTACCTCTTTAGTGCTTTCAAGTTAGCTTTCCCAAGGGACATTGAGGTTTTATCCCAGGATAATATTCTAAAACCTGAGATGCACCAATCATTTATGGCACAAATCATTGGTGTCATTATCGTTGACATGTTTTTCTCATTTATGGTTCTCTAATTCACAAGTCTAAATGACCAACGGCTGAGGTCAGTTCAGAATGTTTATACTTGTTTACAATCTTCGGTGTCTTGGTGAAATATATTACTTGCAAGAGACCAATTTTATTTCAAGAGATTATAAATGTTATAGACAAGCGTATGGTTGCAAGAAAGAAATACGACAACAGCAGAAATAGATTTACGTGGTTTATTTCAACAGGAACGTGAGGGTTTGGGACAGCTACCTTGTGGTAAAGTTCATAAGCCGGTTTTCGGATCTGGTCGATCTCTCATAGTAGTTCACACATGTTGACGGTGGTTAGTGACCTCCTGCTGACAGCTGCTGAACGTGACCGGTCTCCCTTGTGGCCACCTGTTGACTGCCTGTTGAACTTCCCTGTGACCCCTTTTATAGCGTTTTTTATGGCTTAACAGGCTCGAGAAACGAAGCGAGTATAATTAGGAGGGAAGCATTTTTATTGGACGAAAAATAGAGCACTTTAAATATTATTTTATTTTTCGACCGGAACACGTGTGTCGTGTCGGAAACATTTGTGAAGAAAGATAATGGTCATTTTGTGACAGGGCTTTGTCCCGTTCACATCCGGTTCTTGCTCTTGAGTATTTGCCTGTAAATCAGCCGAGATATGTCTTATTTTATTTTATAACATGAAGATATTCTGAAAGTGGTTTCACTTTTTATCAGCCTATTTAGATAGTCATTTGAAAGGTATTTCTTATTTAGCGAACCTCTTTTAGAGTGCAATGTTTCTTCACTCGTAAACCTCTCTTTGAGTGCAGTTGTCTTTCCTGATTGTATATGTGGGATGTGATCATAAAAGTTAAGAGTTTCATTTCATTAGGGTTTAAGTAGCAAATGACATCAATGTAGGTGTCTGCTTTTTATTTTAGTTTATTTTTTTGGATGATTGATCTGTTTGTGATATTATCAAAGGTGAATAGAGTTAGTGGGTGATTGGAAAGCCATCCTTGAAATTTTTCCTGAATTTATCAGCAAAGTTGGTAGGTAAATTTCAAAATGGACAGGTAGAACAGACTTGGTAGATAGTTGCTACTCAGCTTTGATTCAGTTTTCATGTTACATCAGCTCAGTTTTTGTTAAGAGACTTGATTTAATACCCTTCATTTGTTCAGGTTTTTATAATATAGTTTATTCAGATCAGAGGCTAGTTTAGGTTCAGATAAATAAGGCTAAGCATAAGATGGATGGATAGTGGAAATTCAACATATCCTTGAGGTAATATGAAATGTTTTCAGAAACGGCTGCTACTAACCCTAAAGTGAAAATTGATGGAGGATATTGCTGGAAATAAATGGTTGAATCATTGGAAAAATAGAATTAGGCTGTTTTCTGCTGATTATAGTTGCTGACTCACTATAGATAGATTAGTAACACAGATGGTGCAATTGAATTTAGAGTAGACAGGGCTTTCAAATTGAGAGATAAAGGCCAAATAGTTCTAGATAAGACAGATCTGGTTTCTTTTACTTAACAAGATGGATCAGGTTTAATAGATTAAAAAATATCTGCTGAGGTAATAAATATGGCTGCAGAACTGCATTAAGAAGAACCACAGCTCGGCATATTATCAGTGTCACTTTCTTTTTTTCTTTTAACTGTTTATTCACCTAATACAAATCCCAAGGGCCACTCAAGATAGATGGTTACTCAGTGAGATTGTTGTAAGTGATTGTAGTTGTCAGGAAAGCATCCTCTTGGGAGTTTGTTCCACAAAGTAACAGTTTGGGGAAAGAAGCTGACTGAGTGAAACTTACTCCTTGCCAAAGGAACAAAAAGGAATGGAAATTGTTTGCCACCGTAAATGGCATGGTATCTTCTAGCTGTGGAGGTCTGAACTGGTAGAACTAAGGAATGTAATGTGTCTGAACATCAGCCATTGTAATAGTGATAGAGTAATGAGAGGTAAGCAACATTTCATCTGTGGGATAAGAGTTGCAGGGTGGAGAATAATTCCTCACCCACAACACAGGGGAATCACTTTTGAACTCTGTTGAGGCCGGACTATGGTGACTGGGTGGTACCAATCCAGATATGTCAACAGTAATCCATTCTTAGTCTGATCAGATTCTTGTAAAGACGGAGCAGCAGGAGTCAGGTATTTTCTGGAACAATACAAGGAATCGATCATTTTTCCAGCATTTTTTGTAATGACATGAATACAGACAAACCCCTCTTCAACAAACTAATAGTGGGGAGGGGGTTCTGTTAAAGCCAATTGTCCATAAATGGAAAGGGATTATTTTTGAGTTATAAAACCACTATAGTAATTACAAGTAGTTATGATCAGAATGTAAATACTATAAACATGTATATAAGGCATAAATAAATATAGGGTGACCCCAAAAAATGGGAATTTTTGAAGTGCGTATTGCCAGACATGAGCAAGTGGCAACACTGCGAGACAGTGACCTTGAGCAAGTAAACGTTTCGCAATTTAGAATTCAAGAAGAAATTCACAGTATCCCAGCTGAGATGTTGCAGCAGTCAATGAGGAATCTCAACAGCAGATTTCAAGAATGCATTTGTACAGGAGGATGCCATCTACAGGACGTAATTTTTAAAAAATGAAAATTCCATCATTGTTTCTTAAATGGCATATTTTAAGGTTTCAATTACTATGGATAAAATATTTTTCTTCCATCACTCTTGGTTTTATTGGATTGTTAAAAAGTTCCCATTTTTGGGGGGTCACCCTGTATATACTTATTATAGATTTATTAATCAAAATTACAAAGATAATAGATTTCTCACAGCTACTTTCTCATGCATGTGCTAATGTATCATACTTTATATACTGTACACCCATCTTTGTTTACAACTGAATGGCCTGCCACCACCCCCAAGCAGTCACTTTGAGAACTAATTCCACTAAGCACTGACGATTTGGAAGTTTTTTTTCCTGCAGATTTTGTCTGTTGCATCGAAAGTCTGTTGATGAGAGGTTTGTCTGTATATGCATTCCATTTGAAGTTGGGAGTGAGCTTTAGATCCAGTTGGTGTTTGAGGCAAGGAGCCTCATTATAGGTATGGCCACTTTTCAGGATTGTTTTTTTTTTCCTGCAGATTTTGTCTGTTGCATCGAAAGTCTGTTGATGAGAGGTTTGTCTGTATATGCATTCCATTTGAAGTTGGGAGTGAGCTTTAGATCCAGTAGGTGTTTGAGGCAAGGAGCCTGATTATAGGTATGGCCACTTTTCAGGATTGATGCAGGTTTAAGGTCTACTTGGTGGTGATGAAATATTATGAGTTTAGTTTTGGATGTTTCTTTTCTCACACTTTTCACCTGTGGAACTCCCTTCTGTTTCTTTACTTCCCTGATAATTACAGTCTTCAAAAATTTAAATACAATGTCAGTCACCATCTTTCTCTTCTTGAACCTTGTTCAGCTTTTAGCCTTTCATTGGTACCCCACATACCAAGTCTATTCCCTCACCTTCACTCTCTCAAAAACTTGCGTACCAGTGGTATTCCTGCCTTGCTTGGGGTGAAATGATTTAAAAAAAAAAAATGAAAAAAATCTGTAAAGAATTTTGGTATTAATGTCAGTTTTTCATCAGGGAGCTCACTTCAACACCTATTTAGATGACTTTTCTTGCTTGAATCTGACTGAAGCAGTTAGCAGCTCGAGTCAATGATAGAGATTTTGAAAATATTGAAGAAGGATGTGACAGACAAGACTCCAGCTATTATGAATGAATTGCACTTGAAGCAGTCACAAATATTTATATCCTTATTGTCACTGAAGATTGAAATAATCCCTAATGTTTCATCAGGGATGAAGCAAAGTTTTTACACAAGAACAAATATATGGGTATGAGTCAGTAACTTTCTGTCCCTAATTATACAGCATTAAAGATTCGAGGACAAGATTTTAAAAGGTATCTTTATTCAGTATGCTGTACGTCCTTGTGTCAAAAACTTTCTGTAGCAAAAAAGCTTTAAACTTTTTTGTTTCTTTCCTTGCAAACAATGTCTGTGGTTTCCACTCAAACACTCTACTGTCCATGACATGTGTAGCCTGTTTGACACCGCAGTAAACTGTTCTGCCTGTTGCCTCATTCTTCCCATTTTTATGTATCAATTGCAGCCAAAATTTACATGTGCACAATGATAATCTAGGATCTATCTGTTTTAAGTATGTAACCCATGAAACCGCTATTTCTTTCTTCTTTAGACAGTTTACACATGAGGCACATTCGAATCTTTGTTCATGTTGGAGGTAAGTTATTTTATTCTAACGTTGCAAAAAATGCATGCAACTCTAAGCCACTTTTTCCTCTGCAGTAGTTCACTACACTTTCCTGTACAAGTTGAAGATAAACCCAATCTGGCATGAAATTACATTACCTAGTGCTACCACCTTGACCAAGTACTCTGACTATATCTGACTATTTAGAGATTCTTGATAAAATCCAAAGAATATGCAATGTTATTGATCCTGCCCTGGCATCTCAGTTTCAGTCCTTTTTCCTGCTTCCATAACATAACTTCCATGTGCCTTCTCTATCAATACTTTCATAGTAATTGTTCTGATGAACTTTCTGTTATGATAACTAGACATTATGAATTTAAGCACAATACTAGATTGGTTGCAAGGTCTCATTTCACAAATGAAATTGGTAAATGTAACCATAAATTCTATGCTTTCTTCTATTGCACTTCTTGCTTGTGAAACTCTCTTCTGGCTTCTTGCTTCCTACTCAGTTTTGATTTTCAAAAATGTAAATGCAATGTCAATTGTTATCTTCTGTCTTCTTAATTCTTGTTCTTTTCTTGTTCTCTCTCATTAATAGTGTTCTTTTTCTCATATTCTCAGTAACTCCTTGTGTCATAGTAGCTTTATTGCCTTGCTTGGAGTGAAATGATTAAAAAAATATCAATAATGTCTCCACACTTTTCATTATCAATGTTGAGATTGAGCAAGTCAGCAAAGAAATTGAATCATGTTAGATGATGATAGGGTTCAAAATTATCCATGATAAATCTGTAAACTTATGGTTGGACTCATGGATGTTTTACGCTCTCTCCAGTACTTTCAGCTGAACAGATTGGTGTCTGGTTCAATTCTGGCCTTCACCAGGAGAAAAATTGTTTGGAGGTGTTGGAGAATGTCAAGACCACAATTAATCTATGATCTCAAAGGAAGATTTCCTTAAAGGGGACAACATTGGACATCTACCTTCACATTTTTTAATGACTTCCAGTGTTTCTACTCCCACATACCAAAATAGATGTCCTAGATAGAACTCTGTTTAAACTTGTTTAGGGTCACAGGTCTCCCATGATACCCTACAAGTTTTGTTGTCTCCATTTTCCCAAGAGCAGTCTAGGTGTTAAATATCAAAATCTGTTAACATACCTAAAATGTGAAAGAGCTTTATCTTGCATAAATATATGCTTTAGCATAAAACTTTTTCATTATGTAACATTCAAAAAACATCTTGTCCAAGAACTTATAAGTTTCTGCATTTATCTTAATTTTGAAATGATCCCTAATTTTAGTTCAAAATATTACTACAAGCTCTTCTTTACTCAGTCATGTTGAGTGACTATTTCCATGAAGAACCCAACCTCTTCACCAGCCCTCAGGATGACCCAATGTAGCTCTACATTCATCATTTAAAATTAAATTTGAGAAATCAGTTTTCATGTACTTCCTGATTTAACTTACATGTTTCTCTTTGTGACATTTACTTAAAGGTAGTAGTTTAGTTGCTTTCATGTCTTCAACCAATGTTCCTAATATTCTGCATTTTTTCTCTTTGTTTACATTCACAACATCTGCTTCTTCAAATATTTTTTTGCTGGTCAATCCATTTTTCTTGCTTATTACTTTCTTAATTTTTCTCAAACATTTTTGTGACATTCTTAAAGTCCATTTTTTATCTTGTTTCTATTTTGAATAGTTTTTGTTTTTTTTTCAATTTTCAATGTAGTTTTTTTTTTCACCCAGTAACTTTAAAATATCTTGTTTCTCTTTTGAGATTATGCCTTTTATTACTCATCACAATCTTTATATAACTGAAATTAGGGGAAAAAAACAACAAATATCAATACATCTACTATTCTATAGATTTATTTACAATTAGATGAACACCCCACAAGTTGCATAATAAAATCTCATACCACTAAATAAGTTATTGTAAATATTTCTCACATAAAAAACAAATAAGCTGAATTTTTAATGCTGTATTTATCATATAATTTTATATATCATATTTATCATGTTTCTATAAATATTTTCAAGGTAATTGTTTGATACGTTGACTTTATGAATTTAAGCACAGTATTAGATTGTCAGCTAGGTCTTATAATTTTACAGTTGAAATTGTTAGATGTATCCATAAGTTTTATGCTAACAGTTTCTTCACTTGCTGTTCTTATTTGTGGAACTCTATTCTGATTTCTTGCATTCTAGTCAAGTTTTATCTTCAAAAATTTAAAGGCAATGTCAGTCACCAACTTCTGTCTTCTTAATTCTTGTTCTTTTATTGTTCTCTCTCCTTAATAGTTTTCTTTTTCTCAGATTCTTTCACACTAAGTAACCCCCTTGCATCTTACTGGATTTATTATATGACATGTGCTAAAATGATTAAAAAAAGAAAAGAAAATCTCTAATACATTTAAAGAAGAGACAAATAATCCAGGAAAGAAGAACATGTAGGTATATGTTGTAGTGGTGGAAATAGGTAACCTGAAAGACAGAACCCTGTTGTTGTTATTGTTGTGGAAGTTAATTTCTTCTCCATCTTGGCAAACATAAACGCAAACATCAAACAAAAGAAGACATTGAGTAGGCATAAATAAATGTATATATTTATATATGTACAAAAACTACTAACTTCTATCTGTTGTCATTGCTAAGGCAACAGGGAGAAGGAATGTGAAATTAGTGAAAGGAAGTGAAATGGACGTTTGGTGGTGGCTGGCTTGTTGACAGTGGCATCTCTTACTAAGCATGTCAATGTTGCCATCAAACCATTGGGTATGTTTTAATTTGGATATATATAGTTTTTAGTTGACTCAAAATTAAAGTTTTAGTTTTTGAATGACTCCTGTCATAATATATTATTAATTTTGCTTTTGGATAAAAAAATGGATATATACATGGAGCTGATGCACAGAAAATGTATTTATGCAGTCTGCTTTAGGCCATTGAATGATCAGCATCCAGTTTGTATAGAAAATGTAAGAGGCACAACACATAATAGCCAAAGTGAACATGGAATTCGAAGCAGTAGGACTTCTGCTTGTGGCAAAATCACTGTGTCTTTTGCTGGGAGCTCAAGCACTCAGACATGCTCACTCACTTGGGAGGACTAAAAGACTCACGAGAAGAAGGCAGGCTTATCACAGTTGATCAGGGATGTACAAGCCTCTCCTAGTTCTATTGAATTTAATATTACATAGGCCATACTATACTTATTGACAAAGCTAGCATTGCAAAGACATTTTTGGATTATTCTGTTAGCAAAAGAAGATTTGGAAACAATGTGTAATGCTTTAAATGAGTAAAAGTTTCCTTAGCTACTATCTAAATAAGAAAATGGAAAATACCAAAATTCTTCAAAGAATTTGCTTTTACTGAAGGATTTTATTAAAGTGGGTTGAAGGAAAAATTAAAGATTATAAAAATAAAATAAAGTAAAAATTTCTTTCATACCTATCATGCCAGGTCAAAATTTAAAAAATAATTTTATACATTTTTTTTTTTTTTTTGCAAATTTCGATGTAGTTTTCTTTTCACTCAATAAGTACAGAAGTAAAAAATAGTCAATTTAAATCAAGTAAAATATCATTTAAAAAAGGGAGATAAATGTGGACACCTCAGCCTTTCAAGTTATCAATTCATGCTGGGATTTCAGTCCTAGAGAATAATTATTTTCAACAGAATGAAAAGTTTTAATCTACTGACCAGAGGTCAGCTTTTCCTTAGAATAGTCCATTTCCCTCCTTCTTCCCTGTAGTCAACTTTCTTGGGGTCAGGAGTGAGCGTGTTGAATTTCTTCCCATACCTATAATGCCAATTTTTAAAAATTTCTATGACTTTTTTCTTTTTTGCATTGTATTCTCCATACTCTTAGCAGAAGAGATTAAATAAATAACACAGAAGTGAAAATTAATAAATTTAGATCAAGTAAAATACCTCTCAAGAAGGGAGATAAATGAGGTCAGCTCAGCCTTAAGCGATATCACAGAAAATATCTCTGGGTTCATGCCTTTCTTTTAGTGAAAAGTGACATCAGCCGTTGTGACTAAACCATGAACTTGAATTGTTAATTCATTTTCAGAGACTTAGGAATCACATTATCTGTTATTTAAATAAAACATATTTAAGGATTTTATCGTTAAAGAAAGAGTTGTTTCCCCTTAATTGAAAAACACTGCTTGGCTTTTCATTTAAAATGAGATTATAAAGTAACAATTGATATTGCATTAAAATTACTTTTTCTTTGAAATTCAGATTTTACTCGGTTTGAAAAACCAAATACGATTTTAAAGAAACGAAATAGATTAAATTATTGAAATAGAAATTTGTTTAAAATATTTTGATGAATTATTACGTTATTATTAAGTGATTTCATGAATGAAAAGTTTTTGAAATTAAACCTAACAAATCTTTAATATCTGCTGTTATGCCTGATACAAATATATATAGACAAGGGGAAATCAATAAGTCCACAACCTGACAACATAGTTATTAGCTAAACTTTGAACTGAAATTTTCTCTATATAATGTTCAATTTATATGATTAATATTTGAGATATCTATGACAAGTGAAATTTTGCTTGAAACCATGAAAATTGGCTTCATCTGACTGTCTTTTTCCTCGTGGACAAGTAGTAAGGTGTAGTGGGCTAAATTGTGGCACCCTCTGCCTTGAGTGATACAGGTTCAGTTCCTGTGGAAGAACACCAATTTTTCTTTAATAAGATTTCTTGAACATTCAGGCTGGTAGGTGAAAATAAATAAACGTACTACCTACTGAAATACAAATATTCACTAAAAATAACATTTAAATTGATATATATATATATATATATGTGTGTGTGTGTGTGTGATTGAATTAAAGACAAGTAGGAAATCTTTATAAAGTTGATATGTTTTGCTATTTATTTAACTTCATCAGAAATGCTAGAGTGGAAAGATTTGAAAATATATTTCAATTTTTAAATTCTATGTTTAGTTTTTATTGATTGTACAGATGTCACATGTATTTTTGTTTTAGTGTTATATCTGTTTTAATATATATATTTTTAAATTCTATGATTATTTTGTTTTATTGGTTGTGTATAATGTATATCTTATGATGTGTGTGTGTATATATATATATATATATATATATATATATTCAGTTGTATGGATATAATTTTGTAACCCTGAGTTTCATGCTTTTGCAATCATCATTTGTTTGATGAACACAAAAGCGTGAGACCCAGGGTTACAAACTCATGTCCATACAACTGAATATATCAGCTCTATCACAGATATTGAGCACTTTCCACTAAGTACCGTGCATATAAAAAAATATATTATATACTGTTGTGTGAGTGTGTGAATTAGGAGTATATTGATAAGTTTGTAGTCTAATGATGAAAGAGGGATTTCAGATCAAAATTCAGCTTGGGATATTGATAGACCCTTGTATATATCATTTATAAATATTTATTTTGTTAAGTACCATAAAACACTTATCACTTAAAGATCAGAATTTCACTTGGGCTTGAAGATTTGACTTTTAGAATTGGTATCATATATATATAACTACCTCATCCAGAAGGCAGGCTTATTTTATATTAACCCAGTAGAGAACAAGATCAAATAATGGAACATAATGGAATTTACAGAGATTATGATATGACATTCCTCCAAGTAGGGTGCACCTGTCTACCTCAAAAATTAGTATTTGAGATTTTGGTTTGAACACTAACTACTGGCACCATGCACAACTTTCTCAACCACCGAGCAAACATAGTAATCAGAATCTGATTAACAAAGCGATTAATTATTATTGTGATAAGTTGAAAGATTATTAATGCTGGAAAATTTAATGTTAAAAGGTTTTGGCAAAGTCACAATGTATGATGAGTGCTAAAATATTTTCGCCATAAAAGGCAAGAGTTTTCTCCCTTTAACTGTTTGTTTTTATTTTTGTTCAAATGGCAGTCAATGAAAATGATTAAAAAAAAGTGTAGATATAGATTTAAATAAAAAAATAATTTTAGATGCAATATAAATTCAATACTTTTTATGATATGCTGCTCATATTCAGCATGCTTAAAAATACAGAAGTAGTCTAGCAATTTGGTCAGAAGAGAATAGATTTGAAACAGGCCCATCAAAACTACAAGGGTGTGTTGGAAAGTTCTTGGACTACTTCAAAGACCAAAGATCAGAATGGGGAAGTGAGTCCAAGCAAGAAATTCACAGGACAAAACCATGACACAATAATTGCTAAATTGTTAAGCATATTTATTGATGGTAAAGAAATAAAATGTATAAACATTTGTAGCAAGATAGAAAGGATTAAATAATTTGTCAGGTCATAAGTAGTAAATAAAATAAGAACATCAAAGCAAATTAACAAACAAGATAAAAAGTGAAGTTTTAAGAAACAATATGGAAGGCTTACAATTCTTTGGCATAAAAATTGCAAAGTGACTGACAATAGATACTCAAGATAGCATTTAGCATTTGATATAGAAGTTTGCAATGCATCAAATAAAAATGAAAAATATCAAATAAAGATTTTGGTTTTATACACACAGATATAACCAGTACCCTCTACTCACACTCTCTCTCTCTCCCAGTTCTGTCTTCTCATTTCTTCTTCAGTTGCTAGCTCCACTTTGTTGAGCAATAACAACCTTATGGATCATATGTCTTTCTTTTCCCTCCTCAATAGGGGTTGGTATCTTTTATCAATAGGGTTGACTTGGGTTTCTCAAAATCTCACAATATTGGGACTGATGGCAAAGTCTAATGTGGACCCCTCCATGTACATTGTGTGCCATAGTTAAGAATGAATAATTCTCAACTAATGACCTTCGTAAATTTTGTCTCTTTGCATCCAAGAGCAACATTAGGAATCAAGCTGAAATAAGAACTACTTCAACAGAATGCACAATACTGTTGATAACTGTAACAACAAGTTTATTGAATATAAAGAAAAACTGGTGAATAAAATGTCTCTTTTATCTACTGAAGGACTAAGTTCTCTACTTGCTTTGGGGTCACTTGAAAATTTAGCTGTAATTGTTATAAAATAGTGGAAGCAACTCCTTTTCATGCGTGCATCCGTGTTTTCACTCCTGCCACTGAAAATGTGGGTGTATTTCTTGTTAGCCAGCAGTTGTCAGATGATTCCTTGTTAGCTGATTTTCCATTTAACCCTAGTGAACTTTCATTTATATAGATGACCCCCCCACAAAAAAAATTGATATTGCTATATCTAATTCCTCCACCCCAGCCATCTTAATCTTAAGAGGGCTTTTAATAACCACATGGCATTCCTTTGTTTTAGAATTTTCTGTTCTGTCTTTCTTTAAAGATAATGGTGTTTTTGTGCAGACAGCATCAACATGAACAAATCCCAAGTTTAGAAATTAAACAAAAATGAGCTATCTTTTCTTTGTTTAGAATAATTTTGGTCCATCCCTTCTGTAAGGAGATTCATATTGTGGACAGATAGTATAATGTAAACAAACCTCTAAATTTAATTTCTCAGGACCAAAGAAAGGCCTCACCCACACTAAAAAGGGACTGCTTGGTTTGACTACTGGAAGCTGACTAACTGACAACTTTCATCACACTGTGAAGTGACATCACTAAGCAGTTGTCACATGACTTCATCTCGACTAAAGGAAGATAGTTGCCTTTTGTGTCCCTACATCATTATTCTCTCTTCAAGTTACATATGATATCCATTTTAGTTGTTGCTGCTTTTGAAAGTCCTCAAGTGTTGTTGTCTCTGTTATTTAATAAAATTCTTTGTTTGGAATTCTACACCACTGGTCAGTAAGGTTCAAAGAAGGATGGTCCTCACTGAGGCCTTCATGCATTCAAAGCTATTTTTTAACCATTGATCTGAGAAAGTGGTTGTATACAGCTAGCAATTTAGATATTTCTGAATGAGTAGCACCATGCATCACATCCATATGAATATCTTGCTTTGACAAGACTACTTAAAGACTTGAGTTTTAGGTT
This sequence comes from Acanthosepion pharaonis, assembly GCA_903632075.3. Taxonomy (NCBI): domain Eukaryota; kingdom Metazoa; phylum Mollusca; class Cephalopoda; order Sepiida; family Sepiidae; genus Acanthosepion; species Acanthosepion pharaonis. The sequence goes on from CAHIKZ030005554.1 coordinate 1,204,254, forward strand.
AATGTATTTTATTCAAAACAGAACAGAAATTATATAAGTCATTTAAGTCATTATACAACACAATGAAAATTATAGAAAAGTTGTTTTAAGTCATGACATTTTAATTCTTATTTTCATTAAAAAAGAAAGTGTCATGCATTAATATATTTATTATAAGAGTGACTCTCAAGATGTGTGGGATTATCAAAAGGATTTTCTTTTGGAGCTCCTCTATGATTTCAAAGCTTGTATAATCCTCTGTATATAGTATTGCAGCATTACACAACTTAATTATCTGCACTTGAAACAGAATAATTTATGTGCATGTCAAAGGGTAAGAATTGAAGTTATGTGAAAGTCTGGCTGGAGGTATGAAATGTAAATCATCTAACCAGTTAGTCTGTTATAATCATGATGTTACTCTGACAGGAAAAGTGCTCCCACACTGGGAATTGAACCCAGGCTGCCTGGGTGAAAGCCAGGAACCCTAACCACTATACCATGTGGGAATCTGCAAGGAGGCATGGTTGAATAATGGATAACAGCTCATTAAGGAATCGGAGAGCCAAGTTCTAATTCCAGTCGAATCCATTACATTCACTTATGTGATAATACCCTTGAGAAAGGTATGAATCCTCTTCTTCTCCTCCTAGCCATGGGTAAATAGCAGGACAAACTGGGTTCTATAGCCTTAGATGGCAACTGGTCTACTGCAGAAAAAATGGCAACCTACTGTGGGGAAAAAAATCTGCCTAAGCATGTATCATACATCGCACATAACTGACTGATTCTGATAGAATAACATCATGACTATAACAGGTCTCTATTTCCTCTCACTGTTCATAGCCAAGGAAAACTCACAATGTACAACCAAGTCAAATAATACCGTAATTAACCTCTCTTTTCTATATCTTCTATTTTGTATCTGGTTTGCTTTTTGAACAAACTTATTGCATTCAAGTTCTGTAAATATGTAAAGTGTTTTCTCTCAAAAATATTTATGATCTTTTATGTTTTCACCCATGAACTAAGTGTTGTTATATTGTGGCTATAGTAACGCTCTATTGGCATAAGATAACTCTATCTCCACCAGATGTTCTTATAGTATTTTTAAATGATCCTAGATTTTTGAAAGTTTTCAAATCATGTTTTGTTCTCCCATGAGTTTTAAAGCATTATAATTAACAACTGATGGTCATTCACATTTAGGCTTTGTTTCAAGGGACCAGTTTTGGGCAGTATGATCAGATATTGCTTTATTCTATTTCCTGAATCCATGAGTGACTTCAAGGCCCAGTTTAAAATGTTTCATAATTGCCAGAATCTCAGTAAATACTTGTATCCACCATAAGAACTTTTGTAAGCAAAAAGTAAAGATGAATATTATGGATAATAATATGTATAATAATTAAGATTTATGCTTTAAAATATGAAATGTAGAAAAGTAATAGATAAAGATGGCATAGTAACAGACCTTTTGAAAGACACATTGAATTATTACTGTATATGGAAAAGGAAAGTATCTCAAAGTTTTAGTCTAGTTCACAGAAACATTGGATAAATGACTTTTAAAACTACTTTCAGAAAATAGAGTATATATTTCACATTAGTGTTGTAGTTATTTGTCATTGGTTTCAATTTTTTGTTCAAAACATCTTGTCTTTGTAAACTTTGAGCCCATTGTGTAATTATAATTAATTATACATATTTATTACTGTTCATTGAGTGTATTATTTAAATTTAATTCCCTTTTATCTTTTCCCAACATATTTTGTTAATGTATTTTTAAGGGATTTTTTGATATTTTATTTGGTAAATACCAGTTTCTAATATAAAAAAAACAAGCTTTTTGTTTTATATTGATTAAATGTTCAATCATTTCTTTTTTAAATGTTTATGATAATTTTATACTGAGATTAAATTGTAGTGAATGTGTGCTACAGTTTAAGAAATAGACAAGGTTCATCTTTAGTTGGAGGAGTCATTAATAGTTATACATTCAAAGTAAATAAATTTAACATTTTCAAAAGAAACTAATTCAACACATGGAGGAATTTTACATATCTATTTTATAATTAATAACAATAATGAAATTACAACTGAAAAAATATAGGAAAATTATAGAAATTTAACATGTTTTTCAAACCAGCAGAACTTTTGCTAAAAAGTGCTCAATAGATAGAGCTATACTGGGTGCAATAGGTAAATCATCGCCATTTCATATTTTTAATTTTGTGCATGCAAGTTATTTGTTTCCGATTCTGTCAACTGCACAGTGTAGTAGGGTCATTTGGGCACCATCTGTGAGAAAAAGAGCATCATGATGTAATTCATTCCAGCAGAAATTTGGAAACAGCATGATGTGCTGCTTGGCATTTTCACTGCAAACTCCAATATGAACATTTCAGAGTGTTTGGGTGTCAATCTGAGGAAAGTGTAGAAGATCTGGAAAGAGTTGGATGAGTCTAATGGTGATTACAATGGTATTTGGAGTGATCACTAGTGATAGCAATGTTATACTTCCATTCATCTTCCCACAGGGCATCAGACTCAACACAGAGGCCTTCATCAAGTGTCTTGAAGAGGTAGTGCAACCCTGGGTCAAGAGGGTTACTGCTAGAAGAACCTATGTCTGGCAACAGGACTCTGCGCCATGCCACACAGTCATGGCTGTCAGACAATTTCTGTGATCATATCACCCCTTAAACTTGACCACCCAACTCCCCAGACTGCAACCTCTTTGATTATTATGTGTGGGGCACAGTTAAATGAGAGACTAAAAAAACTACTTGTAACACCAAAGATAAACCGAATTATGGCAGCATTCACTAGCTTAAGCAAGGAGACTATCAGAAGAGTTGCAGAAGATTTCAAAGTCATCAGGAGACTGTGGTTGAAGGCAATGGCAATTTTATTGACAAAATTGACTCTTTAGTATTTTAAGATATGTTTATGTAATTTCGGTAAATATATCTGTTAAAATGAGATATCAGTGCTATTTTCATTTTTGTGCAATTTAGAGGACAATTCATCGCACCATGTAATATTCAATTATTCAAGAAAATTTCAATGGTCTTATCTCCTTCTAGGCAGGCAGAACTTCTGCCAAAAAGTGCTCCATAGATAAATAGAGCTATAATATTCAATTATTTAAGAAAGTTTCAATGGTCTTATCTTTTTCTAGTCCAGCAGAACTTCTTCCAAGGAGCATTCCATAGATAAATAGAGCAATAATATTCAATTATTCAAGAAAATTTCAATGGTCTTATCTCCTTCTAGGCCAGCAGAACTTCTGCCAAAATTTGCTCAATAGATAATTAGAGCTATAATATTCAATTATTCAAGAAAAGTTCAAGTGACAGCTTGTTTACCAACATTTTCACATTGAAGTCAATTGAACTTTTCTTGAATATAATATATAAAGAATAACATAATTCAAGGATAGAAAATATTCTTGTGTGTATACAGATAACTAAAAAAGAAAGGAAAACATATGCTTTGCTACTATAAGATATGTGTATGTGTATATATGTAAACCATGTGGTTGGCTGAAATTAAGAAGATGGCCTGGTTGATAGAAATCACCCTGTCAGAAAAAAAAGTCCTGTTGTCTTGACTACTACATTTGAGAGCAAAAAAGAGTAAGAGGTTTTAATTTTTAATTTGTCCTTTTATAATCCTGAAAGTGTCACCTAGTGGTCGTCTTGGCAGACAAGGTGGTAATCACCACAAACTAAACTTCTTTCAAGTTCATTCATTTGTTATTCTTCACTGTTCAATGCAACTCTGAGTTTCATGTATATAACAATCATCAGGCACAAATTAAAAAATTTAATTTGCTAAGTACATGAAACATGCATCAAACAATGAAGAACAAATGTAAATTTATTGTTAGTATAAATTATTTAGTATTGCTCACTGTTTTATATTTATATGTAATATCTATATAATACTAAAATTGTAATCATGTATGCATATGTGTGTTCCCGAGATACAGCTTAAATGATACGCAATACCTCATCAATTTAGGAGTGTATTGTACTTTGTACCCATGCTAAGTGCAGTGCCAAATTTTAATAAAGGTTCTTTAGTGAGGACCGTTTATCTGTTTTTACAGCATTTTTAATTTAAATTTCAGTATTTGTTTTTGATACATATTCTTATACCAGTTCACATATATAAAGTAACTGTTGCATATTATATTCCAACTATTATGTGTGTAAAAAATAATAAACATTCATAATACATTATAACAACATTATTAAATAAATGTAGTATGCATAACACAATATATATTTATAGAATGCTCTATAGTACATTAGAATGTTTTTATAAACAACTACTTGAAAGACTATACATCTCATGACATGATGATAAATAAATGAATAGATGCACGCTGATTTGCTGCTAAGTATTTTGAAATAAATATAAAGCAGAAGCAAGTATGTATAATAAAAATATACTTATTATACTTGTCTTAAGCTATTACTGCAAATTTCCACATGGAACAATAAACCTTCTTTTCCTGTTTTTAGTATTAATTATTAATTTTGTATTCAAAGTACATTTTATGGAAGAAATTTCTCTTTTAATATAAAGAAGTAAAACGTGTATCTGTTGATATTGTAAAATAATTTATTTTCATACTTTAAATCAGAATATATTTGTGTTTTTTGGTGCTTTCATTTGTTTTCATGCTGGAAAAATATTACTTATAATTAACTAATCTATATAATAAATGCCGATGTCAGTGTGTCATTGCATCACACTTTTTCAACTTTACTCCTAGAGGCCATAGCCCAACATATCATATCATTTTGGAATCAGGCTGACTCTGTGGGTAAATTAAAAACATTCTGGAATGGATTCAAACCTGCAATACTGAAATTTTGGAAATTTTGGATCCCCAAGTTTTCATTACTTTGATTGTTTTTAGATTCCACCATGTTGGCTTCTATTGATAAAAACAATTACAGGGACACAACTCTCTAACTTTCAATAGTTCATGTTCAAATGCAAAAAAATTACTGTTCTAAAATTACAGTGTTTCAAAATAAAATTGTTTGCTTTTTCAGCTTTACTCCTAGAGGCTGTAGCCCAACATATCTTACCATTTTGGAATCAGGCTGAGCAAATTAAAACATTCCAGGCTGGATCTGGACTCATAATCCTGAAATTTTGGATTGCCAAGTTTTCATTACTATGATTGTTTTCATTGATTTTTTTTTTTTTTTTTTTTTGTACAATAATTTTTATAACTTAGAAAGAAATTTGGGAATAATCAAAATTAATTGCAAAATCCAGCAAAAGTAACCCATGAAATTAAAATAACTTTTTGTACAGGAAGTAAGGACCTACGTACATAAAATTGTCTTTAAATTAAGTGGTGGCAGAAGAATTATCATTGAACTTTTAAAAGAAAAGCTCAAATATTAATGCAATACTTAAATGCAGCAATCAATTTTGAGTTCTTCTGTAGTTTATTTATCGTATCTACTCTTCCCTAATGGCTTTTAAGCTAGTAATTAATACAAATATATTTATTATTTTGGAAAAGACTACACTTGTTTTAAACAATTGCTCCCAAATTTCACACAAAGTGTTAACAATGAAGCCTGGTGGTACAATAAACCTTTTACAACCTTTAAATACAAATGAACATGTGTAAATAATGATAAAATTGATTTTATTACCTCATCATTTTGTATCATGAACAGCTTTTAAAAGAAACCCAATGGGTTTATGGGTGGTTTATTATATATTATATTATTATATATTATATATATAATAATATATATAATATATATTATTATATATTATATGCATGCATGCATTATATATATAAATATATAGTCAGCAAGAATTCATCTCAACAAGTTCTGCACTTTTTGTATAATAATGGCTTCAGGTAATTTAAGTTTTTCCTTGAAGTGAGTGGTATCTAGTATTTTCATTTATCTACTAATATTTATATGTAATGTACATGAATATATACTTTGCTTCATGATAAAATGTATTTGTTTTTCAACATTATTTCATTCCTTGTGAATATGCTTAATGCAATATTTCTATGTTGATCATGTAGCTTAAACATACATACAGTAGATCAAATTCCAGTAACAGATTTTAATACACTTGTTTGTTTGTGTGTGTGTGTGTGTGTGTGTGTGTGTGTGTGTGTGTGTGTATATATACCGGGTGTAACTGCAAAATTGTTCAATTCTTAGATTAAGCTTTGAACCGCTGTATCTTAGAAATGATTAAAGATATCTTATTGGAATTCTCTGATGCTTTTATAACACTATTGAACTCTTTGAACAATAGGAATATATTTAGCTCTAAGTTGAAATGATGATCCCTCTTTCTGTTGTGACCTCCTGATTCAGTTTTCCTCTTTACTGTTCCTTCTTTTTTCAAATTATTCACCATTCTCTTGATGGTTTTTTGAATAGACTTTTAAGATGGAAGCCAGAGTATGAATGTTGGTACCATTACTGAAGGCCTGAATGATCCTTTTCCTCTCACCATTGCTCAGTTGGGAAGACATAGTGGGACTGACACACCTGTTCTCTTTCTAGCTGAATAACTCAAAGGATTTTTCAGTGATTTTCATGGCAAATGGTGTCAAGATGGCGAAATGTCTTATCCAAAAACCTGGAAAAAGGAAACTCAATTAGTTTACTGATTTTTTTAGCTACTAAACATTTTGTGGGGTAAACAATTATCCCATTCTGTTACACTATTTGGACAATTTTGCTGTTACATCTGGTATGTATGTATGTTTCCAAAAGTAAATATACAGTCTAATTTGTAAGTGGTAGACATCTGTTCATATGCAGAAAATGTTGGAAGGTGAAAGGAGTTTATCTTCAGGAGGTTACCAAATTCACAAAACAATGCTTTTATTGACCCGTGGACAATGAAACAATGACAATCTGCCCTGTAGATTAAATATTTTATTTAAAAATTCCCTGAAGGTCACCCAGATTGACAAACGGTTGAAGAAGGCTGGAGGGTATAACAACCGAAATGTGATAATAACAACAAAGATGAGGATAATAGTCTGTATATAGTGACAACTCCTAGAAATTCTGACAGAAAGTTCACCAGGATAAATAAATCTCATTTTGCAATAAGAAATTAATTAAGGTTTGATTCATTATTAGCAAAACTTAATAAGGCACAAAGCCAAAACAGATAGAAAAGTTGTGTTGTACCAGCTTCCCAAGAAAAATAATTTAGAATCCAGTTGTATTTCTAGACTCCAGCATTGTCCACTGACACAGATAAGAAATAAATAACTTAGCTAACGATATTTAGTACTACACAAGGTAAAATTCTTTGTGTCAGTCTTACTCTATAACCTCTTCCCCGGTGACACAAAATTAGCAGTCTATCAACATTCTATTGGTATTTGTATGGCACATGTTCAGATGGGTTCTGGTTCCACCAGTTTAGGCCTTTACAGGTAGAACTATGTTACTTCCATAGTCAAATCACCTTCATTTCCTCCATATTTCAGATGTAAGCAGAAAGTTCTAGTCAGACAGCTTTTTCCAAAGATCCACCTCTTTGTGGAACAAACACCCACATGGATGCTTTCCTGAAAACCACAATCTTAACCTCTTCAAGTCATTGGTCAGTTGTTATCTATCCTCCTTATCTTCACTTTCTACCACCTCTTCCATTCATATCACATACCACATAACCATTTTAAAAGTAACCCTCCAACCTTGAGTGGGGGTCGAGCCTTGTATTTGGTAAACTTTAGTATTAAAAAAAATTATTCAAAATTTTGAACATTTACTGCTGGTTGAACACTCATTGTGACTGATTATACAACCATCTTAACCATTGTCATATAGGAAGAAAATGAGTAACTACCGACACCTAGGTTCAAGTGTGACACTCTGGACTTATGAATATATTTTTTCTTCCAGGTGAATAAATAGGGGTGTCAGGTTACTGACTGGAGTGATTATTGAATGGAACTATCCAGTCAAATTAGTGTGAATTATTGTGCATCGATGATTTGGCTTAAAATTTAGTTGTAACGGTCTGAACTAGAGAAACTAAAGAATAAAGCTCATCTGAACATTTGCCATGGAAACAGTAATAGATTAGTGTCATATAGGAAGAAAATGAGTAACTACCAAGACCTAGGTTCAAGTGTGACACTCTGGACTTATTAGTATATGTTTTCTGCCAGGTGAATAAATAGGGGTGTCAGGCTACTGACTGGAGTGATTATTGAGTGACTATTGAGTGGAACTATCCAGTCAAATTAGTGTGAATTATTGTGCATTGATCATTTGGGTGTTGATATCGGATTTACTGGATATTAAGCTGAGCTGTGCTACTCACAAGGTATTCACTGAAATTGTTAATTATCTTTGTTTGACTTCTTTGTTCTTGTTAAGTATTTAATGATGCAAGCACGATAAGGGACATGCCTGCCCCAACAAATATATCAAAGTTACAGGCATTTTTAGGGTTAGTTGATTACTATCATGTGTATGTACCAAACATGCATAAATTAACAGCACACTTGAATAACTAAAGAAAAATATTAAATGGGATTGGTCAGATAAATGTCAAAGTGCTTTCAAAGAGATCAAAAAAGTCCTAATGTCGGACTTGTCGCTAGCTTATTTTGACCCTAAATTAGAGATTGTACTTGCAGCAGATGCAAGTGAGTCAAGTATTGGAGCAGTGATACTACACAAATATGAGGATGGAACAACTAAACCAATATCTCATGTTTTAAGATCATTAATAGCAACTCAAAAAAACTAAGCAAGATTGAAAAGGAAGCATTGGCTATCATATTTGCTACAAAAAAGTTTTACACGTTTATTCATGGTAGATAATTCACACTACAGACAGATCATCGTCTATTGTTGTTCATTTATGGATCAAAAAAGGGTTTTCCCATATATACAGCAAATAGGAGCATTGGGGCACTATCTTATTAAACTCCAATTATAAAATGGAGTTTCTACCATCCAAATAATTGAGTCATGCGGATGGACTGTCTAAATTAATACCAAAATTCTGCGAACCACTAGAGGACATTGTAACTGCAGTAAAATAAGGGCTGATAATGAAATTAAGAATATTATATGATACAGCAAAAGAACTACCCTAAGATTAAAGGAAATAAGAGTTAAAGTGGAAAAAGACAACTTTATAATAAAAATGAAGAAACAGCTGAGATTTTAAAGAAAAAATAAAAGTATTACTGGAAGTGATTCATTTTCAATATGTGGCAATGTACTTATGTATGCAGAAAGAATTGTGATACCAGCATCATTGCAAAAATGTATGCTAAAAGAGTTTCACATAGGACATCCAGGAATTCCAAGGATGAAATCCTTAATGAGGTGTTATACTTATTGCCTGGAAAT
>CAHIKZ030005555.1:0-75000 GCA_903632075.3 Acanthosepion pharaonis
GATAAATGAAATGACGAATAGATTTCAAATTCCACCAAAGATTGTATATGTTTTGAAATAAGTATGGGTCATATTTTCATGCACACAGTCTCAAGATATATTGACAAAATGAGTTATCATGTCCTCCTGACATTTGAGGAAGAAAACTACCCTTCCAAAAAATAATTTTAAATCCGGGGCAACAGCGTCAAATAACTGTTACTGCTTTTATCAACCACGAAAGGGGGCGAAGTCAGGATATATATATATATATATATATATATATATATATATATATATATATATATATATACTCTTATATTTGCACACTCTCTCGCTCTCCGATATCGGATACTTTTACCCATAAATCTACCATACCGTAAAACTATATTTTCATTATATTACATACCACAAAAATCTTCTAAAAAAAGACCATACAATGATGACAAAGGCCCTAACCTTGATAAAAATAAAGTTTTATCGTCAAAATCTTTGTTATTAAGATGAAGGGCCAAATCCTATTTTATTATTTTATTAAACTTTTAATGTTTTCTTGCATGTTAGAAATGTTGTGTTAAAAAACCTGATTTTCTTACGTCAGTGGCTTGAGCAAACATTATTATAGGGAATTTCAAAAACAATGTATTTTTAACGTGAAAAAAGACGCTAAAATATACAGTGTTCTTGAAATTCTTGCAAAAATTTAATTGTCGATTTTTTATGAAATTTTCAGGACTTGTTCAGAAATTAATGTCATTATTTTTTAAATTTAATTTTTAGAAAATCTTTTGCTATTTTTTTTTTTTTACTTCTATTAGCACCCCCATTTACTTAGTTTTAAGAAATTAAAATTTCAGCTTTTTCGTAATTATATTGGTTAAAACAGGACTCCTTGGAGAATGTTAATCATCAATTTGTTTTTGTCAAACAGAAACGCCATTTATCGAAAATCTGCTCTGAAACGTAAAATAAAAAACGCAATAAAGCTATGAAATTATTTAATTAGAATAGCTTTTAATTGCTTTTATAAATAAGATTTATTAGGGACAATATTGTCTTGAGAATTTTTTTTTTTTTTTCGATGAATAATGAATTTTTACAAGAATTGTTTGAATTTTAATTAGAAAAAGTTATGTTTTATATCTTAAAATTCTGTATTAATTTCAAGCTTTTTGATGATATTAAGTAAAAACTATGATTGTTAATCATAAATGTAAAAGCTTAATACAAATCATCAAATACCAATATTTTCAAAAGAGTCTTGAATGTCTTATATGAGTATAAACGTGCCCATTTTTATAAGTACGGAAGCCAATAAACGGTATTATGAGAAAATAAGAGCGATAATTATAGTAAACTTAGTTAACATTTCTAAAATTCAATAACACATTAGATTACCATGTATATGTTCCTAATTTTTTAAGATTACTGATTACTCAAATATTATATATAAAAGGCGCTCACGTTAATTCAATTACTTTTTTTAACGCTTAAAATTCTCATAGAACAAATTCAGGTAATTATCAACCTTTCAGGTTAAAAAAGTATTTCTGTGATATTTTAGACTTAAAGTAAATAATGTTTGTTTTAAATCAAATTAATTGTACTTTAAATCAGGTAATATTCCTCAAATAAAATTTCAGAAAATTATATTCTATTTTTGGAAGATTTATTAGTTTTTGAAATACATCAAAGTATTTTGATTATTGAAAATATTAAATTTAATCCATTAGCTTGAAATTAGAACTAAAATAAAAGCATCAAGAAAGATTTTTAATTTTAAAAAAGTCATGTTAAGCCTTAGGTAACGCGTTTTTTTTTTTTTTTTTTTTTTGGGGGGGGTGTGGAAGTCCTTAAAATATATATAGGCAACAACCTTTCTTTCAAACATCTGTTATTGAATACGGCCAACAAGGAAGACTGAATTATTTTTTAAGTTTTTCTAGCATCCTAACATTTTTTCCGTTTTGTAGAAGTGAAGGAATATAAAAATTGTCCCAAGCACTTTCGGCCGCTTCCATAGCCATATCTGTGTGTGTATGCAGAATCACCACTTATCGTCCTTCATGAAAATCACCCTCCTTTCATCACATGTGACCTCACTTTACAAAACCCCACTCACCTGGGCATCTAACGCTCACATATCTCTCTTCTTCATGTACGTGTATGCACAATCATACTATGGTACTACTTTGCATTTGTATCTGCGTTGAACATAGTTTTTGGACATGCACACATGTGTACCTCCGTCTGTGTAAATAGGTACAGGTGTATATTTGTGTGCTATATGTTGTATTCTCTCATAAGTAGATACATAGATTAAGCATTGTGCTTATATCTGGGACCACTCGATGGAAAATACTCTTAAGTGCCCCTTTATAGCTACACGATTAGTAAAGTATTTGAGGACATCTTATGTGTTATCTAAGTACTGATTTAGAAATGTACGTCAAATATGTGCATAAGTGTTTATGAATAGATGAGTATGGGTGTATATGTGTGTGTATACATACGTATGGATAGACACATTTACAGGAAAACATGTGTATAGATGGATGCGATGTGTCTATAGATGTAGGCACATTTATGTAAGTGTAATTATATGTGTATATAGAAAAATGTGTATGTATGTAGGTATAAAGATCTCCAGTTTCTTCCTTCCTTGCTTCTGTTCCCTGCTTCTCCCTTTTTCTTTATTCCTTTCCCTTGTCCGGTGAATGAGAGGTCAACGCTACAACCAGCGTATCTCCAAGAGACTTATACCTCTCTCCTTCTCTTCCTACTCTGTGTAACTATCTTAAAACACTACTTCCGCTAATCTTTTCATTTCGTTTTTCGGTGGATTCCTGGAAGATTTTTTTAATTCACTCATTGTTTTGAAACCGCAAGATCTGAAGAAGCAAAATCGAATCTTATCGGTCTCACGAAATATAAAATATTACCATGGCTTTCTGAAGTCTCCGATTTGTTAATTGTTACTTGCTCTGTTTACTATATTGAGCTCTCGGGATTTATATCCTCCCTGTAAATATCCATACGGATTACCAATTAACTTTATCATATTTGATATATAAGAGAGAGAGAGAGAGGTGGTAGGCTTATATATAGTTATTAGCTGAATTTTGACTTTACGTTTTCATCATATAATGTTTGAGCTGTCATTAATATTGGCTACTAAATTAATTCCATTGACAATTGAAATGCTTACGTAAATATAAACAATTAACTTTTCTAAGATTGTAATGTGCCTGTGTAGACCTGAATAAAATTTCGTTAATTTTGTCGAATGTTACTGACTCTAGAAATATTTCTCTGGACATAATAAGAATTGTTGGCATTCGTGCGTTCCTATAAAATTGGGGTGAATGACTTATTGACGATTGACAGCCAACTCATCGCCATCTTAAACAAGAATCACGAACTAGATTCTTCCCTTTGCAGTCACGCGTTGAAAACTAATATAATGAAATGCTGTTTTAAAGGAATATCCTCGAAAACAAAAGAATGTATTCTTTTAATGAACTTTGAATTGAAGGAGTGGGAAAGCAAAATTGTGGAGGCGCTTCACCAAGTGAGGTAAACCGAAAATGATACAAGAATTAGAGTAGAAGGAAGAGAAACTCAGATTTTCAGGATGTATCAATGAAAGGCATTGGGCCAGATTTCAACTCCACGGAAGTAAATACAATTTTTTTTAAGCCCAGCTTAGTGATAAAAGGGTCATATAAGCTTGCCTGCTTTAAATTCAATTTCTGTTAATATTTTAAAATACATGACATATCAAAATTGCGAGACAAGACACGCGTTTCATTAGTATTATATTAAAAAAACATTTGATCTGCTTTTGCTTTCTAATCACATGCTGGGTCATTACTAATGACCTTGGAAAAGAGAAGTATATTATTTTTAGCAGTTTCCTCTTAATTAAACAACCAACAGCTATTAACATTGAAACTTAAATGGACAAAACTCTTTGCAGGATATGGGTTCTGCTTGTTAGAACTGTTTGAGGGATTTCCTGGAGAGATGATGCACCAAGGATTTGATTGATTTTTCTGTTGAGTTCCTTTCTTTATCAGGCCCAAAGTTCCAACCACAACAGGATTTTTATTTTTATTTTTAAGTACCATATTTTATTATGTTTTGCTTTTTATAGTACGAGTTACCTCCAAGTTTCAACTTGGAATTTCAAGAAAAAGTGTTTTGCATCAGAAGATACAAATTGATGAGTTGCCATGCAATCCAAAAATGTAATTGTGCTGATTAGTTGAAGAGAAATATACCCAAGACGTGAGAATGAGTATGAATTTTTTCTATATTCGTATACTTTAGGGCTTTCTGGAATTTTATCCACATATTTGTTTCCTCCTTTTAATATAATTACTAAAGCCCCAATAACAGGTAATGTGATTGTCTTGAGATACGACATTTATGGTGAATTGGAGTGGGCCGCATATAAGATTCCTATGTGCTGGATGAAAACATAGTAATAATACAAGAAAAGAACGTAACTGACTTATTATTTATAATAATTATATTAATCAACATTACAAATGGGGTCTTGCAAACTTAATGGCGTCTACGACCACACTTATCCTCTGAGGGTGACTATATGTTCTCGCCATCTATGGACTCTGTGGTGATAAGGGTGTAGACCTGTTCAGCATGTGGTCATTCGAAAGATTGTACCAAGAGTAAAGAGTATTTTTTTAAGTAATATTTCTTTTTTTTTTTTTAAGTAAACATTTATATTTATTCAAATGTTGATTGCATTTCCTGAAATTTATTCTCCTATTTTATATATATATATATATATATATATATATATATATATATTATTCGGACTATTGTCCTCACCTTTGTCGCCATATTCATCACAACGTTTCGGCCTTCTTCAGATGGTTGGAAGTTCGAACTGAACCCTTTATTTCGCTCACTCTAGTTCCACGTGACATGTTTGATGGATGTCAGTTATCTCCTGCTAATTTCCCTCTGAAAGTTCTCCACTGCCTTAACCGGGTATTGAACTCACACTCTTTGGGTTCTGTCACTGGATCTAACCAACACCTTTATCCACTGTGTCATGTGTCCTTGAAGACAACACCGAGCAAAAGTCATAAGTGGCGACCCAGAGACATTAGATAAAGAATTGGTCAGTATAAGTAGTACCCTACAAAGTAACAACTACCCTGGGTACATGGCAGCAGCCCCCCAAAACTGGGATAGGCGGGTACAAGAGGAGGAGGACAACAACACTCAGAAAACAGTCTGCCTGCCTTATGTGAAGGGGTTATCAGAGAAAATCCAAAGGATCTGCGGTCCATCTAACATCAGGACAATCTTCAAAAGCTTGACAACACTTCGCAGATATCTCTCCCGAGTAAGACCCCCTATAGAGGAGAACATGACTAAAGACTGTGTGTACGCTATCCCGTGCAGCTGCGGAAAGGAATATAAAGGAGGGACAGGCCGCCCCCTCAAGGTAAGGCTTCAAGAACACCAGAAAGCTGTAACACGAGGGGAAGTAGAAAAATCAGGCGTGGCTGACCACATATGGAGAGAGAAGGGAGATCACCGCCATAACAACAAAGTTGCAATATGGGCTCTGGTAAAAACATGCAATGATAACAGCAAAATTGCAATATGATCACTGGTTACCAAGAATAAAGCGTTGTTAAAAAAAAAAGTACAAAAGTTTAAGATTAGCCAATCAGCAGTTGTGAACTGATTGGCTAATCTTAAACTGCCAAGGGCAGATAATCATACGATATTTTATTTCTCATACATTCTCCTGATTTCTATAACGTGGTTGTTGAATTTACTTAGTTTTTCAAACGTCTTCAAATATGTATTTTTTTTTTTTTTTTTTTTGTCGACTGGGACTGAAACATCTCTCAGAAGACGTTCTTTCAACATGATTTTTCCCAATTACGTCTGGTCGACTTGTCTGAATTCCCCCCTCATTCTGAAACACTGAAGTCATATTAATTCTACTACTACTACTATTACTATATTATTACTGATACTAATATTGCTATTATTAGTAATATATTGTTACTACTACTATTATATTATTACTAATTATATTATTACTACTATTATTATTTTTACGACTACTATTATTATTACTACTGCTATTATTATTATAGTGGATGTGCACGTAGCGGTTATCGGTGCTGAAGGGACAACTGGTGGGTGGAATTCAAAATTCAGTTGAAGCCGTCGTTTACTTTCGCACAGATTCTCTTGGAAAAGGTAGAATCCATTTCTTTTCTCCACCACTAGCATTTAATTCCTGAACAGATTGGGCTTTGTAGCCATGGTTGCCAACCAGTCTAGGAGAAAAATATTTCTGAATTCAAAACTAGTAACTCTAATAAAACAAAACCTGCTTGCTAAATAATGCCACATCGGTATAATGGAGTATGGTGAGGCCGTGGCGCAATAACCCGCCGATAAGTCTACAGAGTTAACAAAGCATGGCTATCAAAGAAGCCGCCCTAAATGACGTTATTACTTATTTAGATATGTATTATTAATCGAGAGTAGTATTGAAAGTATATGTGTACTCTGTGTGAAGTGTCAAAAGCGAGAGTGTTTACTTTACAGAAGCGTATACTGTGATACCCGGTGGAGGGAGCCGTTAGATAACGTCTGAATTCAGAAAGATATTCGCCAGCTCTACATCACGCACAAATGACAGTTACTTCTATGAAGACAGGATCTACTCTTATTAAGCTGTTAAGCGCCATTCGGTCTCCAAGATGATCCTCTTGTGACATAACCCGAAGACTTGATAAACATTGTTTTGGTGAAAGTGAAAATTTGACTCGGGGTACACATGCTCATAATCCTGCAAGGAAACTAATCGCCATCGGTCAGTGTTGACACTCTTGGTGCCACATTCGCGCTGACTTATGTAGGCGCTTTGCAGTCTAGCATTTCTGCTCTTACAGTGTGTCATTCTTAATGAGAGTCTGTACTACGTGATTGGTCTTCAACCTAACCAAAAATGTAGGCGCTTGTGCACTTGTAGCTGCATTTGTTCGTTTCCATAGCATAACAACTACGTTTAGTGACCGAAATCGGCAATGTCCTTTGGGGTGCCACAAATGTATGTTCTGAATGTGCGTGCAAAACACACACACACACACACACACATATATATCTATATATATATATATATATATATATATATATATGTAAACTTGCTACAAAATTACAGTCGTTTTTCGGCACATACCAATACATTTCCTCAGGGGATTGTGAATTACTGGCGAGTGAACAATTAATTTGGTTTCAAAAGCAAAATACATTCTCTTTTTTCGAAAAACGTTATAATTTTTTTTTAATTTTTCGAAAAAAGAGAATGTATTTTGTCTTTGAAACAAAATTAATTCTTCACTCGCCAATAATTTACAATCGCCTGCGGAGACACATTGGTATGAGTCGAAACACGACTGCAATTGTGCAGCGATTTTACATCTCAAAATAATATTGCTATACTTTGTTTTGATCCCTCTTTTAAATTAAATGTACGAACGTTGGAATTGTACTCTATTCGTTCTCATCTTACCTGGACATATATATCATCAGAGCAATTGTTAGATTCTAATTCATTATTTTTATTACTATAGATTGATTTGCTTTTACAACTTATCACCTATTTATAGGTTATTGAAAGCTAGAAAATATTTTAGATTGTAAAAATTTTGGAGGGATATTTTACTGATACAAGTCCTACTCATTAACCCATAACTGGAGGGAGAAGAGATGAATGTATACCTTTGCCCTTCAGGGTATTTGCGCGTAAGTGAACGAACATCACTGGAATTGAATTTCGGCTCTCAGACATTTAATCCAGAGCAGCTATCCCTTAGACATCCAAGCATAGAGCATCTGATATTCCCAAGCCGTCACTCATCCAAATTTGACCTTTCTTAATTTCGGCGATCGTACGAAAACAGGTGTTTCAATGAGATCTGGCCATAAGAAATATAAATGTCATTTTAGTGAATACATCGCTTTGACAATATAATCCTGATTTTCCAAATACTAAAATTATTGTCCATCGGTCTTGATATAGAAATTCATTAAGGAAAATGTTGAGAAAATCGCATTGAAGCCTCAAGCTGTATGTATCTATAAATACTCAATCTGAGATAATGAGCAGACTGAGGTAGATAGGTAGGTAGATAATGAGCAGACTGAGGTAGGTAGACAGATAATGAGCAGACTGAGGTAGGTAGATAGTGAATAGATTGAGATAGATAGTGAACACACAGATGGATAAATACATAATGAGCATAAGTAGATAGATCAGGAACAGATAATGAAGGTACGGATAGACATAATAGAACAAATATAGACAGATAATGAAGACACACAGATAATAATCACACATAGACATCTAATGGACATAGATATATAGAGAGATAATGAACCGACATAGATATATAATGAACAGACAGTAAGTACTCAGGCTGTTTCAGCAATCTTTTATGAAACATCTTGCCCCTTTTTTGCACTTCCTCAGTATATGCATGGGCATTGATTTTCATATTGATGACGTTTTAATATATCGTAAAATTTCAACATGCTTCATGTTAAACCGCCCTTTGTTCATGTAATAGGCATGTAACCCGTCATCCATAATCCTACATCCTGATCGGATTAGTCGTTTCTTCAGATTATCTGATGACATATGAGGCCCCAATGTTTCATAAAATCCGATAGGACTTTTGTGTTTTCAGTTAAATCGTTCTTAACTTCACGCTTTCAGCTTCCACAAATTAATTAGTCATGAATTGCGATGAAGATCACCAGACCTACGTGGGAGGATTTTAGCGATAAAATCTTGAAAATGAATTTACAATATCCAGATAAAATAAAATAAATTATAAAGAATTATATAAGCTTCTTTATTGGTGTTATAATAAATATTCGTCCCGGTGTCTGCTGGTTAAATGCATTTTGAATATGTTTATATTATAAAGTGTCTACAGAAATTTCAGAGCTTTTATAATTAAATATAAAGTTTCTTACGATGTAGTAGAACATTAGATTTTAAATTTTGCTGGATTTTGAATGAGGACATCTGCTTGGGAAGCAGTAATATGACAACATCCTTCCTGACGAAATAATATTTCAAATTTTAACGGCATTTGGGTTTTGTAGGATTCCAAAATAAACCTTCCATTTATTGCTCTCGATTATTCCATGTTGGAAAAAAACTTAACCGGAGATATAAATCCTCTATTGGCTGTGAATTAAATCATGGTAATTGCCTAGAATTCAGGAAATTCGACTAACCAATCATATTTAGCATATTTATTCTCCCACGCATGTGCAAATGTATGGGGATTCCCACGCTAAAATGGCTACGTGCCATAATTCATCTTTGTGGGAGGATTAACAAAAATCAACTTTCTTAGGTTAATGATTAAATTAATAATAAACAAAAAAATACTGGAAAGCGTTTTTGATAATTTTCATTCTATTTCATTATAAAATAAAGAAATAGAGCTGATGAACGGATTTAGGTTGTCTATTCTGTCTGAAACGTTTTTGAATATATCATTATAGTTGTCCTCCAAACCAAGCTACGAATGCACAGACTGCATCTCCTACAGTGGGATAATATTCTCCCCACTGAAAAGTGGGTACTTTTCAAATAAATGCTGATAGACAAATATTAGAGACCAATATTCGTATTTAATCCTCATCGAGCCAACTTTATACTAATAGAATCAAGTATCATCACAAACAGCAGTATAAGGTTATTTGGGCATTAAATAGCACAATAGCAGTTAACATGTAAATTCGACCAACCTAACCCAACACACATTTTCATAACACTATATATACTAAGCTTTAATAGTGATTTACACAGAGTGCTATATATACTAAGCTTTAAAAATGATTTACACAGAGTGCTATATATACTAAGCTTTAAAAATGATTTACACAGAGTGCTATATATACTAAGCTTTAAAAATGATTTACACAGAGTGCTATATATACTAAGCTTTAAAAATGATTTACACAGAGTGCTATATATACTAAGCTTTAAAAATGATTTACATGGAGTGCTTTACCGCGGAGTCAGTAAGCTTGTTTCATTTGCAATAACAAATTTATTGACTGACATTCCCAACGTGTTGTCTGATGTCTGTGAACTTTTGATAATGTAGCTTTAGCCAACCCTATTAAGAGTTTGCCTTTTGGCTAAATTCATCATCAATCTAATAACTTAGTGTGGTCTTAGAGTAGTTGAGATGTGGAATTAGTAAATGCTAAACACTTAAACTACCTCGGCTTTGGATCACTTTATAACAAATTTAGTGTCGGGGGAAAAAGAAATTGAACATAGGATAGACGGCGTTAGAAGTAATTTCGCCCAACAGCGCAAACCTTTACAAAATCAAAACATTAACGTGAAAACTCCAGTCATGTACTTAACTAGCCTCGTCAGATCGAGACTTTCATATGGATGTCATGTATGGCAGCAAACCCGCTCAGAAATTCTCTCTCTCTCTTCAAAACGAATTTCATGGTAAACACAACAAAAAGAAATACAACTAAACCAGTAAAAAAAAAAATCAGCTACAGCTCAGCTTTTCTTCCACTAATGTTCGTGGTATCTGTTCCAAAATTTGCAGCGTGGACTCTTTCCTCTTCGAACGTAGCCAGATATATTTTCCCCCTGTGAAACGAACTTCAATTCTTCTATTGCTACCAATGAATTCTTGGTTCCAGGCTAATTTTCCCTTTGCTAAAAATATCCTAATATTCACATGCATGGCCTTGGTGTTTACATCCAGGATAATCGTCCGATGTTCATAGAATTGTCTCTTGAGGCCCCAAACTACTCCTTCCTTGCCGAGCCTCGCAACACTGGCCTCTTGGTAATTCTTATTATTCTGTCATCCTATGTTGTTCCAGGTTTTAAAAACTCTGGTGAGCTGTCCGACCCTTCCAACTATCGGCCTCTTAGCTTTCTACCTCGTTTTGGGAAATTCCTAGAGGCCCTAATCAATATTGAATTAGTTCATCATCTCTCAACATAGGGCCTTTTCTCAGACAAGCCATATGGCTTCCGTTTCTCCAGATCAACTGGACATCTCCAAAGACTTTGACAGGTTTTGGCACTCAGGTTTTCTCTACCAGAAAAGTTAAGGTGTCTCCGGACATTTTTTTAACTAATCCAACTTTACTTTCAAATCGTGAAATTAAAGTTATTCTGAGCGGCCATAGATCCTTTCGTACTAACGCTGGTGTCCTCTCAGGGCTACATCTTTGGACCTACTCTGTTTAATTTTCATTAATGACCTTCCTGATTACATTAGCCCTCAACTTGGAATCTATGCTGATGATACAACAATTTACTCCTGCCTCGATAAGTAAGGGTTATCACTTTGACAAGGTCAAAATGGCAGCCGATGTTCAAAGCGACCTTAAGTCCGTAGTTAACTTGGGCAAAAGATGGCTCGTTAATTTTAACACTTCCAAAACTAAACTTCTCTCCATTATTCATCTGAGAGATCTCTTGCTGCCTCCTATCTGCGTGGTTGATGCTATCCTCCAGGAAAGTGACTCGTTAAGCCTTCTCGGGCTCACGTTCTCTGCTGACATGAGGTGGATATATTAAATCCATTGCTAAGTCAGCTGCTAAGAAAGCCGGTTTCACTTTGTCAGACGAGACAATTTTTTCTCTCTAGAATCTATCTTGCATATCTATAAATCTACCATTCGTTTATGTTCAGAATATTGCTACCATATGTCGTTCAGTGCTCTTGCTATTTACCTTGAGCTCCTTGATAAGATTCAAAGAAGAATCTGCACTGTTACTGGCCCTGATCTGGCTGCTTAGCTCCAGTCACAATGAGCTCTTTGCTGTGGTACCTAGATTTTTTTAAAGCGCAGCACTAGACTGGCCTCGAGATCTCATCAATTTGCAGTTGAGCTGGCTAGATGTAACAGTAAAGTCTATGCTAACAGTTTTTGCTCTCGCAGTTGCCGCTTGTAGAACTCCCTTCCTGCTCCATGCTTTCCAGCCAAATTTATTCTGCAAAAATTTAAATGCACTGTCACTCTCTATCGACTGTCTACCTGATTACTCTTTTTCTTTCTGCTCACCATTAATGTTTGTTTCCGGTTCTAACCCCTTGTGTTTTAGTGGCATTAATGCCTTGCTTGAGTTGATTCCGATTTAAAAAAAAAAAAACAAAAAAAAAACAAACAATTTTACCACCAGTCAGTCTAAGTTAGGTCTTCTTTTATGTGTTGGAGATGGGTGATGATTGTGCCGTGTATATTTGTATCCTTTGTAATATGACGCAATGTCTGATCCCTTACTATACCTTCATGTTCGTATTCTGCCATTAATTTACACAAACTCGTTATGTTATTCGTTGTATCTCTACCTAACTTACCTTCAAAATATCCTCTGCGTGTCAGGTTCTCTAAGCCACCTTTCCTCAGTATGAGTCCCGGAAATTTCATAAATGATCTCTCTGTTTTACACTATGGTATATACTTCTAGGCTGGGGCTACTGAGGGGGCTATTTTAGCTTAGCATATGCGCTGATTCCTTCAGATGTCTGATTCCCTTGTGCTCTACTGCATTATTACTTCATTCTACAGTGGTTAGTTATTCTTCTTTTATTACCATACATGATCCGCCATGCCTGATTTAATCGTCTCACTCCTAATTAGGGCTTTTCGATCTTACTTCAACCTTACTTTTAGAAGTTGATTGATTTTATCTTTATATTCTTAGCCACATCTGTAAAGGATGGAATAGATATAGTTGACGGTCATGTTCTCTCTGTTAAGCTTAACTCTGTAGAGATCTTCATACGGTTAAGCTGCTTCTAAATATTATATTGTTTTTATATGAACTGTAGATTACTTCCCGGTGCCCCATGACGTAAATAACATAAATGGTTGTCCTCATTTTTATGAAAAACAAATTACATTCTATAATAATAAAGACAATAGCGATTATTTGTTCTCTCTTAGCAAATAAGGTCATCTTTTCAAAATTTGAGTATTCTGTATACTGTATGGTATTTCTTCAATAACTGAGATTATTGTTCTCTTTTATTGTTTTAAGAATCAGAATTTCTTTTTAGCTTTTAATGAGTTTTTGTGAGAACACAACAAATTCCTCATATCGAACAGAAGCGATAACTCGTAACCAATAGTCCACTACTTCTACCATTAAGCCACACCCTCAGGTACTCATTAAAGTTGATATCACATCAACGTTTGTTTGTCCAAACAAAAGCGCGAAGACCAAATAGATGAAGTGTCAGATTTGAGGCAGGAATTTAGCCGGTAATGGCGTTGGCGACGTCGGAAGAAACGCTGTCTCTCTAATTGTCGCGTGCGTGTTGCGACAGTGTTTTACATGAAACGAGACATCTCTGGGCTTTTATTGCCTCTTTATCTCTCTCTCTCTCTCCCTCCCCATCCCCCTCTTCCTTGCTTTTTTCTTCCTTATTTAATTTCGTATTCCTCTCTATATTAATCTATTTCCCCCACCGTTAACGCTTTTACCTCGGGTTTCTCTCTTATTTGTCCTCTGCTTGTGTAATCTCCTTTTTATAGTCTTCCTTAAAAATTTCCACGTGACAGTTTATAGCCAGAATTCTTTCATCGATTTAGTTTATGCTAAAATTCTTTATTAAAGACATGAACTGCAATATTACTACATCTTCGAATGGAAGGACCTTAAGGCGATGCTTCCCAACGTAGGTTTAAAAAAACATTTTTTTTTTTTTTGCATATATTTTTAGAAAGTGAACATGTCGCTAAAATATATTGAAAAATTTTCCGTTTTAACCTGAAATAAAGAAAATATGTACTTTAATCAAATGGTCAAAATACATGAAAACAAAATCGTAAGTTCAAGTTGATTCTAGAAAGATATGATTTAAGTCTCCTACAGACTGAGTAAAAAAAAATCCAACATTGATTTCAAGGAGTGTAAACACAAAAGAAATAACTATGACATTTTCCAAATTCTGATTATTATTTTTTTTTTAAGTTTCTGAAAGGTTTTAATCGGATTTACTGAATAGTTGTGTATTACCAATGTATCAGACCGGTGGGTGGGGGCATTATCTAAAAAAAAACGATATAGAAAGTGATATCGAACTCAGTGGTATCAAACAATACGGTGTTTGTTTCATTTTGTACTAGATGTGGTTTTCTGCTCGACTGTCGATAAATGAAGTTTCTTCCTTAACGGAGTCTCCGGGATGTGTCTTCTGTTTAAATTACGTGAGATTCATAAAATGTCTCCAGCATGTAACGTCCAAGACTGAAGAAGAAAATGGACTAAAAATGGTGTTTTATAAACTACTATAATATCAATGAAAACACAATGTATAGCAAATCTTGTTTAATCTCTGTCACGTGAGAAACCTTCTATGTACCATGTTCCTTAAGGACGTTGGCTATCATGGCTCTACACAATTTCCTGTCATTTTTAGCTCTTAATAAATTTTGTCATTTTCCTATCTCTCCCAAAACCTGCTACGTTATCCAAGCTCCCCAGAGAGGTTATGCGTTGTTTTTCTCTATCCCTCACCATTGCCTTCAATCTGCTCTGTGAGTATCAAATACTGTATGATCAAAGATGTAACATTAGTAGGACGAAAAGCGTTATATGTAGGGAGATGAAAGTTTTTTTGTTTCTTTTGTTTTTTTTTGTGAGTGTGTTTGTTTGTTTGTTTGTCTTTTTCCCCGGTTTGTTAATTTAAGCTTCTCCAGTGGGTGTTTTTTGTCACTGGCCATGAGAATTCCATCCCTTACATTATGGCTAGTTTAATATACAAATTGTTACAGTGTTATTTGATCTACCATAATGTCAATGTTAATTAGTTTTACATTGGTCAGATGTTACCAAGGATAGACTTCCTTTAAAATTGTCACTTAATATTCCAGGCGCATATGCAGTAAAAATGTTCCAACGCTTTATTTCGTAACACTTTGCTGCAAACACTAAACTCTGATATCAAGCAAAAATATTTCCTCTCTTGTATCCTTCATAAATTCATACATTTTAATCTCAGAAGGAACAAAATTTAGCCTGGTTGTAATGACTGCAATAATAATGGATTTCTCATCTCTGTCAGAATTCGTTGTTCGAACACAGATAAGACAGGATTTCAAATGCTTATCACACCATCATTGCAGAACTTTTCAACTTGAAAGATTGTCGTAACAAGATCTTCATAGCATTTGAATTTATCGATACTTAGCTTTCTAGAGATCAAGATATGCCAGCATATCTTCGCATCAGTCCAGATACTGTTACAAAAAATTATAATAAATACTATATAATGTGGCACTAAAAAGGTCACATACTACAATTCACCAGACACCATAACTAATTCCAATCATGTGAGAGATTTGACCGATTGTTCACTGATGTCCCGTTCTATTGGGCTTGAAACGCACATGCTACTAAAAAATAAAAAAATAGCTTCGTTATGAGGAAAATTTCGATGAGCACATTTATCGAGTTTCGTACAACCTTCGATGTAGGAGTCTGCTCAAATGTGTCTGCCATCTTAAGATCGCAGAGTTTTTCCAACACAAAATTCCGCGTTTTAATAAAAAAATTGATAAATAAATACGCAAATTATTAGCTGTTATGCTTCTGTTTTAATGTTATTGTCTCGTATATTTTGATTTTTCTCATTGTGGAACGTCAGCATTTGTGATTATGTTTGGAGTTTTATATTTCGTGTCATTGGTATTTATATCAGATGGAGTTTCGACTGCTTTTCTTCCCGTTTTCTGTACTTATTTTACTAGACTTTTTTTCTCACTCTTTTATTGTCCCTCTATCTTTTATTCGCACTTTATTTTTGTACGCCTTTTTAAATACTATTTGAATTTTTTATACTCTGTTTTTTATACCAATTGTTTTTTATCCTCTTTGTTTTTATACTATTTTTATACGCTTTTTGTCATGCTCTTTGCTTTTATACTCTTTTTGTCATGTTCTTTTTATACTATTTTATACTCTTTTTGTCATACTCTTTTTATACTATTTTTATACTCTTTTTGTCATACTCTTTGTTTTTATCCTATTTTTATACACTTTTTGTCATACTCTTTGTTTTTATCCTTTTTGTCATACTCTTTTTTTATCCTATTTTTAGTCTTTTTGTCATACATTGTTTTTATCCTATTTTTTATACTCTTTTTGTCATACTCTTTGTTTTTATCCTATTTTTATACTCTTTTTGTCATACTCTTTGTTTTTATCCTATTTTTATACTCTTTTTGTCATACTCTTTGTTTTTATCCTATTTTTATACTCTTTTTGTCATACTCTTTGTTTTTATCCTACTTTTATACTCTTTTTGTCATACTCTTCAAAGCAGTTAATTTTTTTTCACCTTCACTTTATTACTTTCGACTTCCCCTGTTTTTTTGTTATATTCCTTCGTTATTACTACTTCATTTTGTAATTATCAAACTTTTCATTTTCTTCTACTTATTTATTTCTATCAGTCTTTAACCCCCTTGTCTCTTTTTTCCTTCAATTGTTTTTCTTCTTCGCTGGTCAGCGAGTTCTATTTTCCAAGACATTTTCTAAATGTCTTCTCCTCTTCTCTCTTATTTGCTATCCTTCGAGACGTGACGAAGAAAAACAAAAACGTAAATAGATACTCGTCAAGTCTTTATTCACTCAAACAATTATTTGTTTATCCATTTGTTTTGCTAAGATTTCGTGTCTAATCCAACCTTGTCTCGATGTCTCCTGCCAATTAAGTTGTCTACTGTTGCATCAGCTGCGAAACTTGTTTCTATTGTCTTTTCTTCTGCCATTTTTCAAAATCAAATCAGATTCAATTCTAAGTGACATCCTATCGTCACAATGTCGGTCTGCAAAGCACGATCAGTTATAACTGAAGTATTTTTCCACTCTGCTAGATTGTGGAGAACGGCAAAAAAGGCGACACTCATTTAGGAAAGGTTTCTTATTGCGTAACCATTTTCTGGCGAAATAAGACCTTTCTTCTTTTTTCTTGCAGATTAAACACCTGACAAAATTTGAAGGACATGAAAGATTTAAGTTGATCCAGTAACTTAGAAGGATACGTACACACATACGTGTGTATATATATATATATATATATATATATATATATATATATATATATATATATAAAGAGAAATGCAAAATTACCTCATGAGAATAACTATTTCAAGAAGCCTTAATACGCTATCATTTTTCGACTCAAATTTTGTGCAGATACAAAGTTAGAAACTTAAAAATTAAATACCTGCAGACCATTTGTGTCGAAAATGATAGCGTATTAAACTTCTTGAAATAGCTATTCTCATGAAGTAATTTTGCATTTCTCTTTATGTAATTTATATGCTCTGTTATAATAAATACATTGAGCTCTTTTTGTGGGTCTGTCCTAATATTTTATATTAGGATTCACTTAGAGATTATATAACAGCGGCTTATTACCTTACTAACGTGTATATATATATATATATATATATATATATATATATATATTTATATATATATAAAAGAGAGACTGAGGGAATTGTGTGTACGTTTTTTTTATTTCTTGTTTTTTGTTTTTAATTTTAAAATACTTAATATTTTTGCCAACTCTTGGAAAGAGGAAATGTTCAAGTAAAATTAACATAGAAAAATATTATCATGCGTCCGGGGAATGTGCCATAACTGCTTTCATTCTGGGATTGGAATGAATGCAATAATGCTATATATTTAATCCATCTTAAAATTTTAGTAGCACCTAAACACTTCAAATAACCTGGTGTATGGATCATTTATAACAAACTGAACATGAAATAGGCTTTACTCCAGGTAATTTCAAACATTAACAAAAACTGCTAAGAAAACATTAACATGAAAACTCGAACCATGTTCTTAAATAGCCTTGTCAGCTTGAAATTCTTTCATATATATCATGGTGACCTACCTATATGGGAATGAACTCTTCTTCCTTCATAAATACCAACCTGCGAGATTTCATGAGGAGACTGTGGAACCAGAGTCGAACTCTCTGATGAGGACAATAGTCCGAATAATGTAAATAGTGTACATAATACCTCATCTCAGAAATATAGACAGATACTGAAATTAATTCCATAATCAATGTGTTGATGTTCCCCACGATATCAAACAAAAGGTTAGGATGGAAATCCCCATCATTACTGAGAAGTGTGATAACAAGTACTGGACTTGAGAAAACTATTTTTCTCAGCAATTGTTTTAGCATAATGATTTTATACATTCCAACTAACAGTAGTATTGTGTCTTCAGTCAATGAATGCATTACATAATAAAATACCTAATGTTTATTATTATTTATTATTATTAATAATAATATTATTATATGCATCATGCAGATGACACAGTATCGATAGCAGACACCCAAAGGAAATTACAAGAACTTCTACAGGAGACAATGAAGGAAAGCGAGAATAAAGGTCTAGACAATTGACGTTTAGAAAGAAAGAATTCATGGTTGTCAGCAAAAGGAACTGACCAACATGCAAATTACAAATTGAAGATGCTAAAATCTAGCAAGTACAAACTTTGAAATATCTGGAAAGTTTTTTAAAAGTGCAATATTGAATTATAAGAAACAAAGAAAAGAGTACTTAACTGTAATGAAATACCAGTCATCCTATGTGGCAGTAAATGCCGGACAATCTCCTCGCAGACGAAGTCACTTGAAGCAAAAAGAAATGTGGTTCTACAGAAGGATACTGAGAATACTGTGGACCCAATATGTTAGAGTGACGAAATTTTAAAGAAAAAAACAGAAATGATACTTAAACTTAACATCAGAAAGAGGTAGTTGAAAATTCTAAGACGCATTATGAGGAAAAGGGGTTTGGAAAATTTGATAGTCGCAGAATAGATTGTTTCAGATGTCTTTTCTCCAATTTCTACCAATAATATAACATGAACACATACAAATTCCTCTACTGCTCGACAACAAATGACTTGCCTGCACTACGTCTCAAGAATGTGGAAGTGTGAATACGTCCGGAAGCAAATGCTCTCTGAAACCATTACTCCAGTTCATTCACGACTAGATTGCTAACCAGTGTGAGACACTCTAACGCTGTTGGATTATAAATAGTTTTATAATCAATAAAAACTATTGGTCTAAGATTCAACGTTTTCAAGCTCCTTTCATTGCTTTGCTCTTTATTGTCTCCTTCATCCCATGCAGTAAATTTCTTTTTCAACTCCTTGCCGTGTATAGTATGGCGCTGTATATTATCAACCCTGGGTATGACGATAAACTACATCCGGTAGCAAGGACTCTGATCGGAATCTTTTGGGGAACGTGGAACCACTTCTTAATTGCTGCTATTCCCAGGTCCACCCTGACCCGGGCCGGTAGCACCTGTTAGGGTTCAAGTAGTTAACCCCACAAACTTGGATCAAACACTACGAAAGTATAAAAATAGATTTTTGAAAAAAAAAAATATTACCAACAATACATTTGACTCTCGACAAAAACGATTTTTACAAACATACGTCAATGAAACCTGATCTACAAACTGAGTTCTTACAAAAATCTTGGCATTAAATAACTCATTGAGGTTGATATGTCCTAAACCAAACCAGCAATAAAAATCTTGTCGGCATTAAATAACCCATTGAGGTTGATATGTCGTAAAACAATAAATCAAACCAAACCTGTGTATAATCACATACTTAGAAGTCAATTTTTAGTAACAATTGGCATTAAAAATGAAGCTAGCAAAATTACAAAATGTGTTAAGTAAGAAACCTATGGCCTTTGAGAACAAAAGTGCTCTGCCCGTCGAGTGTACGAAAAGACAATTGCAAGTAATAGGTTCCATACAGATGCATACAGAGATGCAGGCACATTTCTTCGAAAGGTATGCGTGCATTAAATGATAAATTATATAAAAATATTTCGTCTCTTGTTCAGTACGTATGCGTGTCTAGTCATGTGTATTACTGTTGAATATGTACGCATGCGTTTGAATGAATACATGTGTGTGTGCGTGCGTGTGTGTGTGTGTGTGCTCATGCGCATTCATGCGTTCAGTCCAAATGACGTAATCTGTTTGCTAGCTTCGATGTGTCTGCTATTACCACCCACCTATGAAATGAAAAGAAAACAAAAAAAGCCTTTCCAAGCCTCCACAAAATAATGTGGGAACGCACATACACGCATAAACACCTCCCACACACATGTTCTTATATATCGATAAACGTATACACATTTGTACACCTGCACCATCGTCTCCACGCACCCACGCACGTTTCACGCATGGGTCTGCAATGCATAGATGCAAACAATGATGCATGCATTTTCTCGTGCGCATTGACATGTACTCACTCACTCGCACGTGGACAAGGTTATGTATTCTCTTACTGCTTCCGTTTCCGTTCCTCATTGCTTCTCTCGCTCCCTCCGTCGTCTCTTTCGCCCTCGTCTCTTTCTCAGACCCTCCCAAGTCTCTTTCTCCTTCACTCCCTCCCGAGTCTCTTTCTCCCTCCCTCGTCTCGCCTCTCTCCCTCTCCTTCTCGTCCCTCCCTCTCATTCCTCTCGCTCCTCTCTTTCTCTTTCTATCTGTCTTTCTCCTTCTTTTCTCTCTTTCTCCTTTTCTCTGTCTTTTATTTGAATGTATGAAATATTAGCTTCATCTGTCTTTTTCTGGTCTTTTTTTTCTCTATATGCATCATTAACTTTTTGTATTTTCCCTTCTCTCTCTCTCCCTCTCTCTCCCTCCCTCTCTCTCTCTCCCTCCCCTTTTTTCTCTCTCTCTCCCTCCCTCCCACTTTCTTTCTCTCCCTCCCCCTCCCACTTTCTCTCTCTCCCTCCTCACCCCCCTCTCTCTCTCTTCGTGTTTTCCACTATCTTTTATGTGAATGTATGAAATCTCTTCATCTGCCTTTTTCTGGTCTTTTCTCTCTATATCCGTCAGTAACTTGTTAAAAGTCTTTTCCCTTCTAACTCCCTCTCTCTCTCTCTCTCTCTCTCTCTCTCTCTCTCTCCTCCTCTTGTTTTTTGTCCTTTCTACGTTTCTCTTCAGCAGATTTTATCTCACGTCTGCCTCATGTCGTTTTGTGACTGCGTCTCTTCTCTATGTCTTTATTTATCACCTCTCTCTTCCCTCTCGCGCTCCCATTTTATTACTCTTTGCTTATCTGTGTGTATCTCTCCCTTTGAATTTTCAGTCTCTCTCCGAAACTGTATCGCTTTGTCTTTCTGTTTGTTTGCATGCATGTGCTTGTTGCTTTGTCTTCTCTGCTCGCCACACACACACACACACACACACAGTTACATCTGGTAATATGTGAGACGTAAAAGATATGACTGACTGCAAAGGGCAATGGAATGCAGTAAAGTAAAAGGGAATAGTTGTTGCACAGGGTGTAAAAGCCTGCACGGTGTTTTCGGATTAATGGCACTATCTTATTCAATCTCTCCATCGCATCATTGCACTTTTCTATTTATCAAGTGTTTTCCTTTTCATATCTTCTTTTCCTTTCTCTAATCTGTTTATTTGCACTAATTCTTCCGATGTTTATATCAGGCAATTAATCTTCGCAATTCGCAATTTCCTACCCAAAATACTTCAGTATAACTCTTCTCATATATATATATATATATATATATATATATATATATATATATATATATATAATTTATAACAATTCAAAAGTTTGTGGAAACCTTGGCAAATATTTAAATTGACCCCCAAAATAGCGTGTTTTGGAAAACTGCCATTAAATTCCTCATGAGGAATGAAGAAGAATGGCTGCAAAAGAGAAGAAATAATAGTGTGTGTATGAGAGGAAGGGGGGGATAGTAAGGAAGGAGAGAAAAGAGAGTTAGAAATAAAGGAAGATAGAGACGTAATGAGAGAATGAGATTGAGGGAAAAAAAGAGAAAATATAGATCAATAACGAGGTGGGGGGGAGAGTGTCAATAAAATTGTGAACGGGACGATACGCGAGAGAGATAATACATTGAGTAAGGACTAGCATAGAAGTAAAGCCTCTAGAAATAGGTAAGCCTATATTTTTTGGTATGTAGGCACATAGATAGAGAAAGAAATAAATACACACAAGCACACATGTATACACTACAATTCAAAAGTTTGAGACCACTCAAGGTATTTTTAAAAATTGACACCAAAAGTAGTTTTGTAGTTTAAATTATTATAAATAGTAAAAAAAGTGAGATATATATTTTTATTATAAATTTTATTATGACAAAAAGAAAAAAAAATCATTTTATGATTAAATTTTGCTCTCGTCAAAATATCCTCCTTTAGCCTTGATTACTGCGACACAAATTTTTGGCATCCGTTGCAAAAGTTTCCCAAGGTATAAGTTTGATGATTGTTTCCGTTCTTTTTTCAATGACTCTAAGAGCTATTTTATTTTTATTTACTTTTATTTTACTCTTCTCTCAATTTCCCAAGCTAATTCTGGGGGTGACTTCCAACTTTTGAATAATATATATATATATATATATATATATATATATATATATATATATACACACGTTGTATAGTTTATACTTTCGCATTATATATAGACAATGCAGACATAGAAGTCAACACTACTTCCTGGTCTTATGAATAGAACTAGATCTTTATCCTTTGTTTCCTGTTCAGGACTGAGTTTCTGGTTCCTACTAAAGTGGTTATCATTCTCATTCCCTCTCAATAACCACTTGTATCTTAGTCTCAATTTCACGCCTCAAGCAATCTGCACACACATAATCCTGAACTGACTCTTACTGCTCACACCGTGCGTGTATATATATATATATATATATATATATATATATATATATATATATATATATATATAATGACTCATTCATGCAAAAAAGTAAATTAGTAAAGCTAATGATATAAAATGACGAAATCCTTTCACTAACAAATTTTTAAAGATGCATTAACCTACCAATAACTCGATGAATGTTATGATCCTTGTTTTTTTTTTAACTTATAATGTCTTTCTTTAATACGCAAGTACTTTCGATTGTACATTCAGTCATCTTCAGGCATGGAAATTATTTTGTTGGTAAAATTCAGGTAGCATCCGAGACGAAAAAATATAATGCGAATCGAAATATGTTTTTTTGAAATGTGTTATTGATAACTTTCGGATCGGTCAGTCGCAACGCTAAGGCTGATTTTTTTTTTAAAATTTAAGAGTATATGTGTAGTATATTCAATATAATTATTTATGAATTTGGTTTGATCGGGAACACAGTTCTTTCAGGGGACATACATATTTTTGGGGTTTATCTGTAATTTGGATCTTACAGGTGAGTTATTGTTGTTAACGCTGAGATTAGCAGTTTTAACTTTTTATAGTACATTAATATAATTTATTTGTTTTTGTCAACTCGACTTGTATATTCCTTTATAATATTTCTAAGCAATACATATATATAATATATATATATATATATATATGTGTGTGTGTGTGTGTGTGTGTGTATAATATGTGTATATATGTATATATATATATATATATATATATAATATATATATATATATAAAATGAGAGAGCCATAGACCAGACTATGCATAGGAGATAGATTTATAAACTGAATTTCTCTTTGTACGGCAGATTGTTAGAGGTGAGTAACTGGGTATAAGAAGTTAGTGCCATAATCTATTAAATCTGAAAAGCCTGTTTGTCTAGAAAATCGGAATTTGGAGGCTGTGCATCTGCCTTCATGTATATGAATGATCTTGTAATTGCATAGGTATGTTTGAAATATTCTCATCCATTTTATTGCATATAAATCGCAGTTGTCTTTTTTTTCTACCAGATCCTTCGTTGAATGTACAAGATTTATTGTTCTTTTTGTTACTTTGTTTTATTTCTACACTGAAAATACATTCAGTCAGCTTTAGTCAAATCTCTTAGTTCAATTATACCAGGATGAATCTCTTTCTCTCTCTCTCTCTCTCTCTCTCTCTCTATCTATCTATCTATCTATCTATCTATCTATCTATCTATCTAGTGCATATTTTTTATCCATTAATATATATCATATGTACATTTTATCGATATAAAATAAGTACGTATTCGAATCTAAAGACTTATTTAACATCAACCAGCGCCGATAAAATATCTTGAATTTCGAAATCTCAAATCAATATTTAGATTCTTTGAAAATTTACTTTAAACTGTTTTGGAGGACAAAACGAAATGTTTGCAAGTTTTAGTGTTTGCAAAATGCTGAATAATTGAAATAAGAAAGGGAACTGCATATACCACTGAACTGCGAATAAATTCGTTGAAGATCCACGGAATCTTTGATGCTTCAGAAGACTTCATGATGCCAGTCAAGAGAGTAGTTACTAAAAATATATTTCAAAATCAATTGGCAAAAGCCTATATAACCGATTAAAAGACATTCATTGCGATAATCGAATGTAATAAGCAACTTTTGACCGATGAATACCGTGCTACACTTGAGGTGCCAGATTGCAAGAGCAAGGACAGTGGCTACTAGCGCAAAGTGTACTTCCGGTGTGAGATGTTTACAAGGTCTTAAGCACTCGGGGAATTAATTGAGGCGCTAATAAATCACCGCAGACCTGCATTAAATTTGAAGGAACACGTGGTGTTATGGTTCAAGTAGCATTTTATACACAACAAGGCCACGTCTGATTCAACGAAGAAAACTAATGAATATCCGAATATTTTTAAATACAAGCGTATAATGCAGTAGCCAGCTTGTTCTCCCCCATAATAGCTGAAAAGACAAGCCATTAAGTTCTAGCTCTTAGGAATTGTGTGTCTGTATATCTGTGTGACTTTTGCCCCTTAGAGGAATGATGTCATACAAGTTCGGAACATTTCCCATGCTGGTGTTGCTACTATCTTATAATGGAAGGAAAGAAAGAAGAAAACACTCACCCTGATCGCACTGATAAAAAAAACCCAAATTTGTTGGTGAGGGCCCCAGACTCAACATGAAGGCCTACATCGAGTGCCCTGAGGGAGTGGTGCTGCCCTGGTTCAAAAGGTGACATTGGTACCAATGTCCTAATCGGAGTCCCGTGCTATGGTGTCTGGGTAAGTCAATTTTCGTGAGAAGACACTTCCAGAAGGATGTCATAGGAGTAAGGATGAGATGATTTCGCTGGAAAACCCTTTGTCTGGCAAAAGGACTCTGCACCATGACACACAAGCAGGAGAACCCAGTTATGCAACCACATCACCCCTTGTATCTGGCCACCTAACTACCCAGACTGCAATCCCCTTGATTATTATGTGTGGGGCGCAATTGAGCGAGAGGCCACCAACAAAACTCCTTTTAACACCAAAAATGAACTGAAGGCAAGGTTTATGGCAGCATTCACCAACTTAAACAAGGAGACCGTTCAGAAGAGTTGTAAAAGTTTACGAAGTAACCTGGAGGTCGTGGTTGAAGCTAATGGTGATTTTATTGAATAAATTTACTCTTTAGTATTTCAAAATATTTTGTGTAATTTTGGTAAATATATCTGTTAAAATGAGATGTCAGTATTATTTTTATTTTTACGTAATTTAGACAATTAATCCATCGACCTGTGTGTGTGTGTGTGTGTGTGTGTATTTTTGAAGTGTGAAATAGACAGGCACCATTAAGTGATGATTTCTATGTCTATCTACACTGTCTTTACATTTAAACTCTCTAGCTCCGTACCTGAGCACTTTCACCTATATAGCAAACTTATACATTGTTTTGAATATGCTATATTTATGGCGGAAGATACTAATAAGTAAATGCGATATTCTCTATTGAATTCAACAATAGATTTATTTTATCCTGAAGATGGATCTTCGAAACTACAAGTCGGAAGATAAGTCATTTTGACTTTTATTTATCTATCATTATATATATATATATATATATATATATATATATATATATATATATATATATACACAGACTGTTTCGCTGTTTCACAGATCATCAGTGTGGATACACGTCCGGTTGCCTCTAGTTAGGATCGAAACACGACTGAATTGCCATCAGACGAGGATTCTACAACTAAGCCGTTGGCACACGGCAGGGATGAAAGTGAATTTAAGCGTATTTATTTTTAGATACATACAGTGACTGAGAGAACTCGATTCCATTTACGGAAGAGTCTTGCATTATTAGCCGTAATAGTTACTGTTTACAAACCCACACTTCCTCTCCAGAGAGCTCAACCGAAATAATTTTTTTTAGGATATATATATATATATATATATATATATATATATTTTTTATTTTATTTGTTTAATCGTTATTTTTATTAAAAATCTGTCCGATTTAAATACATTTCTTATATTAGTTTTCGGTTATTTTTTATCATGGCCGGATGGTTTACACTCTCACCATGTGAGTTTGGTTTGTCCGCCATATTGACCTCGCCTGGTGGTATAAAGGGTACCCATTCAGCGAACTACAGCGACTGACCGACTGAAGACTGTGTACAAACGCATGAAACTGGCAGTCGTGGTCGGTCACTGCCTATCTGTATTTTAATATATAACCTAAAGACGAAGATTGCTTCAAGCATGAAACTGATTTTCGCCACTCAATGTTGACCTCAGTTTTCACTCTTATATTCACACACTCTCTTTATGGGCTACTTTTACCCATATATATATATATATATATATATATATATATATATGTGTGTGTGTGTGTGTGTGTGTGTGTCTTCTTGTGTGTGTAGACGCAGGTGTGCTCATCAATTCGTCCATGCTGACAATAAAATAAACTAGGGACAATTTTCTCAACGAGAAAAATATTTTTTTCTTCGAGACGCTCAAATGTATCAGCTACTTCCGAATTATATTGAATCATTTAACTTGCGCCTACGTTCAATATTTGGCCAGACATCTTTTGTGTGTATGTGTGTGCGTGAGCGCATATGCATAACCGTACTAATTATGTCTGCGTATGCGTACGTCAGCTTAATCACATCAGTGCGGTCTCCTGCAGCCCTTAACAAGACGCGAGAATGACTGCATTGCTGACATGACAATTATTACTTTGTCAGCTCAAAGGAACGTGTCGGCTGGGTACCAAAAATAATGCATTGGACAAAGACAGGCAAGCAGATTGATAGACAGAGATGGAATGATTTAGCTCCATTAATTCTATCATTTGGTTACATCAGATTTTATAAGTTAACAATGTATTTATTTTCTGTGGTGTACAGTTTTCAGGACAATCACGTGAAAAGTAAACTAAAGTATCCTAAGTATCGACATTTTGTATATGAACGAGTAGGTACTGAAAAGTTTCCGGCCTCACCGAAAAGATGGGAGTTAGGTCGGACCGAAAACCTTTTATAAAAGTTTTTTTTTTTCTTTCGACATGGTTTTTAAATTGTTTCGCTTTTGTGCTTCAGTATCCGTTTTTTATGATTTTAGCTTCATCTGTTAAGTTTTTTTTTATCGATTTCCGTCACAGTGGAGTTGAATTCTTTTAAAAATTTATGGGTTTCTTTATAAATGAAGTAAATATCTTTTCTCATGAATGTCAGAAAATTTTATCATCCAGTCAGATGTTTTTAAACCAATAGCTGTTGTTTTGTAGCTCGGTTAAACTTGGATTCACCTTTTAACGCAAATAATTTGTAGCAGCCTAAGGATGGTCAACATCCGGAAATTATCGAACTCGTATATTCTTATCATCGTTAAAGGTGCTAGATGGACGGTCGGTCATTTGTACTGTTCTAACTCCTCTTGCCATAATCTATCTTCACATGAATCAGAGCAGAGCCAAAATGGAGTATTATTGTCATATCAAGGCACGTAAGGATCATTCCTGACAATCCAGTTGTGAGTTCAAAAGTGTATGAATTATTTTTCACTCTGCAACATCATGCCCACGATGGAAACGTTGCTAACCTCTCGCTGTCTCTGTTTCTATGGCAAATGTTCATGCAAATACCATCCCTTAGTTCCACAAGTTCAGACCTACATAGCTAGGACCTGCCATACTACGCCCACATTGTAAACATCTTCACTCTTCTCGTATTTCTTTGCTTAGGAGAAATTTCCACTCGGACAGCTTCTTCCCCAGAACTGTCTCTTTGTGGAACACTCCTTAGAGGATCTTTCCGCGATCACCACAATGTTGACCTCTTCAAGTCTAGGGTCAACAGTTATCTATCCTCCTACTATGCACCACTTTCTACGCCCTTACAAGAATCTCATTCAGTAACCCTCTACCTTGAGTGGCTCTTGGGCTTTGTATTAGGTGAACAATAGTATAGAAAAGATAAGAAAAGTGCTACAAAGTTTCGAATTTCGCTACTTGCAGTTTTAGGGGCGACTATTTTCAAATTTAGTCCAATTTGCTACTCATCACCCAATATGACAACCTTGGCTAAGTGTAATAACACTGTACTACATCTTTCTATTTGCAACTAATATACTTGTCTTGAAAATCAGAAAATCGAATTCTTTTTACATGGTTCGAATTCTGACTACAAGCATCTGTTGGAAAACGGGCTGTTTCAATTTCCGTTATTTCTACTTGTTATCTGGATCGAGACAATCTGCATGATCTTTCCTCTAAAGTGAAACACGTTTGCTTTTTTTAAAGAAAAAAGTGTTTTCTTCATATTCTTTCATTTTATTTTGATTTTTATATTGAAACACGCTGTTAATCGTAGATTTGAATGCATCTTTTACGAACTATGTTTTCTTTTGTTTTTTCGAAATTTTTCATCGTTCACTTGCAAAACTTTGACCATCCTGACCAATTATGTTTTCTTTTTTCACCTCTTCACGTTTCCAATGTTTTTTTCTATTTCACAGATGAGAAATAGATTTTCTGAAGATTATTGGGAAACATTTCCTTTCAAAATTAAAAAACTTTCTCATGATTACATCAAATGAAATAGTCACTTAAGAGTATCCTATAATTCTAACAGTATATATGACATTTTCTGTCTCAAGTTGAATTTATTAAATGAAAACGTCAAAACTTGCATTTATTCTAATCGCATATATTGTGATGAAGAAATTCCGGCGATAAAGAAACATGGCTTCTTCTTTTATCACATCCCGCTGACTTTACAATCATGGTAACTCTCGCCTACTTTAGTTATTTTCTACCTTGTTAGATTTTTTTTTTTTTTTTTTTTTTGTGAACAAATTTCGACATTAAATAAAAAACTAGATGATATGTTAATGACAATGGTAGACTTCAGACACGTTTTTTAGATTTACTTTTCTCGTGTAAGGATTAATTGAACAACCACCTCAATTTTCTTGAATTAAATGAAATCTACTTTTTAACTTTTAAGTCATTAAACTGGCTGACTGGCTCTGAAATTTTGGATGAGTTTTTTTTATTATTTTACGAATGGAAAAGATTCATACATTTTTTTTTAATTGAATTAGATATATATTGTTTTCTTTTATGGAGCCCTTCTAGCATTACACTTTCACCAACACGCAACAGTTGTAAGTTTTTAGTAACTAAATTTGTTTTGTGTTGGCGTAAGGAATTTTCCTTCGATTTGAAACTTCAGTTTTAACACGCTTTTTTTCACGCATTTTAAAGTTTTATATTGCTTACTTTTACTCTTGTTTTTCACTTATTGACAACTCATTTTTAACTACAGAATCTCTAATTTACTATGACTATAACCATTATCTAATCAGGCGGGAAGCTTTATTTTCACCTGTCCAAGAAGTTGATTATATTTACTCCAAAGGCTTTATTCTCCTGTAGAGAAATTGTGATTAAGTAAATCTAGCCTATTATTAAATGTCTTATCACTCTACTATGGCCTATTGTACAATGTAACCCTGTACTTCCTACAGCATTGTTAGGTCAGAGGTGAATAAACCAGTTCCTTCACCAGGATTTTATGTTGAGAAGGATGATTAGACACTCAACAAATGGACGCCACGTTTAAAAACAAGAGAAGAATGGTATAGACTTCGTTCTATAGTTATGTATGCAGCCAGTGCGTTAATGATAGCTGGAGGACTTCTTTGACTGAAGGTAACAGTTGGAGTTCCCTCGATTAAATCAATGGTCATATGTCCGTGACCTAGACAGGTTTTCAAGTTCGAAATCATCGTCTGTGATTTAAACTGGTGCAGGATGGGCTCTGCCAGGTCAATTTGTTTAGGACATGCTACGCATGAATGAATATGGCTTTGAGGGGGCGGGAATTGGATAGATTTTCATTTGTTCAGGGGTTCTGCGAGGACACCCGATGATTGGACTGGTGATAATGATGATCATATTATTTCTAATATTGTGAATTTTGAGGCTCAACTAGGAGACCTAATCGTAATTCTATATAACCTAAATTCACCATAAAAATACATGATGTGAATTTAGTAAATGCTAAACACTTCAAATGCCTCGATGTATAGATTAGTTACGCTAAACACTTCAAATACGTCGATGTATAGATCAGTTATGCTAAACACTTCAAATACTTCGATGTATAGATTAGTTATGCTAAACACTTCAAATGCCTCGATGTATAGATTAGTTATGCTAAACACTTCAAATATCTCGATGCATAGATATGCTAAACATTTCAAATGCCTCGATGTATAGATTAGTTATGCTTAACACTTCAAATATCTCGATGTATAGATTAGTTATGCTAAACACTTAAAATATCTCGATGCATAGATTAGTTATGCTAAACACTTCAAATGCCTCGATGTATAGATTAGTTATGCTAAACACTTCAAATGTCTCGATGCATAGATTAGTTATGCTAAACACTTCAAATGCCTCGATGCATAGATTAGTTATGCTAAACACTTTAAATGCCTCGATGTATAGATTAGTTATGCTAATCACTTCAAATACTTCGATGTATAGATTAGTTATGCTAAACACTTCAAATATCTCGATGCACAGATTAGTTATGCTAAACATTTCAAATGCCTTGATGTATAGATTAGTTATGCTAAACATTTTAAATACCTCGATGTATAGATTAGTTATGCTTAACACTTCAAATATCTCGATGCATAGATTAGTTATGCTAAACACTTCAAATATATCGATGTATAGATTAGTTATGCTAAACATTTCAAATATCTCGATGTATAGATTAGTTATGCTAAACACTGCAAATACTTCAATGTATAGATTAGTTATGCTAAACACATCAAATACCTCGATGTATAGATTAGTTATGCTTATCACTTCAAATATCTCGATGTATAGATTAGTTATGCTAAACACTTCAAATATCTCGATGTATAGATTAGTTATGCTAAACACTTCAAATACTTCGATGTATAGATTAGTTATGCTAAACACTTCAAATGCCTCGATATATAGATTAGTTATGCTAAACACTTCAAATATCTCGATGCATAGATTAGTTATGCTAAACATTTCAAATGCCTCGATGTATAGATTAGTTATGCTTAACACTTCAAATATCTCGATGTATATATTAGTTATGCTAAACACTTCAAATATCTCGATGCATAGATTAGATATGCTAAACACTTCAAATGCCTCGATGTATAGATTAGTTATGCTAATCACTTCAAATACTTCGATGTATAGATTAGTTAGGCTAATCACATCAAATACTTCGATGTATAGATTAGTTATGCTAAACACTTCAAATATCTCGATGCATAGATTAGTTATGCTAAACATTTCAAATACTTCGATGTATAGATTAGTTATGCTAATCACTTCAAATACTTCGATGTATAGATTAGTTATGCTTAAAACTTCAAATACCTCGATGCATAGATTAGTTATGCTAAACATTTCAAATGCCTCGATGTATAGATTAGTTATGTTTAAAACTTCAAATACCTCGATGTATAGATTAGTTATGCTTAACACTTCAAATGTCTTGATGTATAGATTAGTTATGCTAAACATTTCAAATGCCTCGATGTATAGATTAGTTATGCTAAACATTTCAAATGCCTCGATGTATAGATTAGTTATGCTAAACATTTCAAATGCCTCGATGTATCGATTAGTTATGCTAAACATTTCAAATGCCTCGATGTATAGAGTAGTTATGCTAAACATTTCAAATGCCTCGATGTATAGATTAGTTTTGCTAAACACTTCAAATACTTCGATGTATAGATTAGTTATGCTAAACACTTCAAATATCTCGATGTATAGATTAGTTATGCTTATCACTTCAAATATCTCGATGTATAGATTAGTTATGCTTATCACTTCAAATATCTCGATGTATAGATTAGTTATGCTTAACACTTAAAATATCTTGATGTATAGATTAGTTATGCTAAACATTTCAATACCTCGATGTATAGATTAGTTATGCTAATCCTTTCAAATGCCTCGATGTATAGATTAGTTATGCTAAACATTTCAAATACTTCGATGTATAGATTAGTTATGCTAAATATTTCATATGCCTCGATGTATAGATTAGTTATGCTAAACATTTCAAATGCCTCGATGTATAGAGTAGTTATGCTAAACATTTCAAATGCCTCGATGTATAGATTAGTTTTGCTAAACACTTCAAATACTTCGATGTATAGATTAGTTATGCTAAACACTTCAAATATCTCGATGTATAGATTAGTTATGCTTATCACTTCAAATATCTCGATGTATGAATTAGTTATGCTTAACACTTAAAATATCTTGATGTATAGATTAGTTATGCT
Organism: Acanthosepion pharaonis; assembly: GCA_903632075.3. Lineage (NCBI taxonomy): Eukaryota > Metazoa > Mollusca > Cephalopoda > Sepiida > Sepiidae > Acanthosepion > Acanthosepion pharaonis. The sequence goes on from CAHIKZ030005555.1 coordinate 32,684, forward strand.
AAACATTTCAATACCTCGATGTATAGATTAGTTATGCTAAACCTTTCAAATGCCTCGATGTATAGATTAGTTATGCTAAACATTTCAAATACTTCGATGTATAGATTAGTTATGCTAAATATTTCATATGCCTCGATGTATAGATTAGTTATGCTAAACATTTCAAATGCCTCGATGTATAGATTAGTTATGCTAAACACTTCAAATACTTCGATGTATAGATTAGTTATGCTAAACATTTCAAATACCTCGATGTATAGATTAGTTATGCTTATCACTTCAAATATCTCGATGTATAGATTAGTTATGCTTAACACTTCAAATATCTCGATGTATAGATTAGTTATGCTAAACATTTCAAATATTTCGATATATAGTTATGGGGAATTGTTGATACGGGGAAATGAAATTAAACATAGAATAAGATGTGCTAAATTGAGTTTTGCCTCACAATGCAAATTTAAAAAAAAACCAAAACATTAATCTGAAAACTCTAGTCATGTTCTTAAATAGTCTCACCAGATCGACTTTCATATGGGTGTCATGCATGGCGCCAAAATCGTCTAGGAATACCTAAAATGTCAGCTATATACAACCTCTTCTAAGATCAATGGTTCAAAATGGCTTTGAGCGAGTGAAGACTGTGGATCTTAGCGAAGACTATAATTCTTCGAAACAGGTGGACGGGCGCTACAGAATCACAAAGTGTAGAAAATAATAGAAGCCACATCACTTGAGGACTTTCAACAGCAGCAACTAAAATGTCACATGTAACTCAAAAAGAAAATGACATAATCAAGATGGTGATATTCTACACTACTTCAAACAAAAAGTTTGGAAGGAAACTGCCATCAATACTGGAAAGGACAGTTACTGGACTTGAAAAACCTGTTTTGTTGAATAATTGTTGTAAGAGAAAGATTGTATGAATTACTATTACCATTTTCGACCTCTTTACTCTTGCAATATGTTCATTTTATTTTTAGTTATCTATGAGTTGTTTTTTGTATTATTCAAGTACTTCGTAAAGATAGAAGAAAAGCTATACTCTTTGTTATTAATGGTACTCTTTTATATATATATAAAAAATTAGGCTTAACAACTAACAAGAGACGATATTTGTCATGCAATTGCTGTGTTCGAGTTCGGGATAGACAAACAAGCAAATAGTTTTGCATATGGAGTATTGAGAAAAAAAAATAAAAGCTAGGTTGGGAAACTGTAATGTTCCAAACCACTTCAATGAATGAAAACTTTTCGAATATGATTAAAGAAGGCCGTAGCTGGATAGACGAAACGAAGAACTAATTACTCAAAGAGAAAAAAAGAAAAGAAATGAAGGCGGAGTACAACGAACTAGTCAATGAGTTGTTCCCATTAACGTTATCCATCAAAGCCAAAAGCAAAATAATCGTTTTATTTTTTTTTTTGTTTTTTTCATTAACTTCTATTACTAACATGTGCGAAAGATTTTTCAGAAGCCGACATTTTAAAGCAATGAAAGTTGTCTAAATGAATAGGTGGCTCAAAGTCGACAATGAACGTAACAGTTTTCGTTGTGACTGCCCGGACAATCGAGTTAATTTAGGTGGAGTAACTTCAAGTGATTGAAATTTCGCGCTGAAATCTCTATTTTGTCCACCGGAGTAGATTTTTCTAGTTCCACGTACCATGCCTCTTCCGGATGTATCGGTATCAGTTATCTCCCTTTTAACTCGATTCACCATTTTTTTTTTTTTTGTTCACTTCTGGAGCCAGGTATTCAAGTCGCAACTCTTTGGCTCTAGTCAGTGGATTCAACCAACGCCTTTATGCACTGGGCCACGTGTCTTTGTTTCAGTTAGAAATTCCAATCACCTGACGAATGCCGGAACGTACAACGGCCGAAACGTCGTAAATATGACAACGAAGATAAGGAGAACAGTCCGACCAATGTAAATAGTGTAAATAATTACAATACGTCATCTTAGAAATATAGACAGGTAAAGTTTAAAGTATCTAAAGTTGCATTTTATAATGATAATTCTAACAAAAACACACAAGACATTCTGTAAATGTCCAGTTTCGCAGTTTCTAACTATAACAGAAACATAGATGGAATTATATAAAGGTTCAAATATACAAGTTAGTAATGAATGTGCATGTGAACATTTAATCTGTAGTTGGAATTGCTAGGATGGCATATCAAGATGAACCATGAGTGTTACAACTTAACATTTCGTCAGTACTAACTTGCATTCTATTTAAATGTATTTTTTCTTTGAAGATATTAAAGAAAATTCGTCCGTATAAATGACAACTGATGACGCCCATCGCTAGCTTAAAATATATTGCGCAAAAACTGTATTAGGTTGAGGCAAAAGTTTTCAGAATTTACGTTTAACATATTTAATTTATATAAATTAATATAACTAGTTTTAACCGGTGGAACATTCACGGTTTTCCTATTTTAAATTTCTGATAAATCTGAATATTTCAGGTAATTTATTGAATAAGCACATGGCGAGTTCTAAGACAATAAAATATCCGTAGATCTCCCTCTGTTACATCGCTAAATATTTGAGTTCAACAACTTTAAAAAATATTGTAATAAAAATCATATGAATGCTGGTCGTTATTTTAAGAAGTAAGGGGATACAAATGAAGATTTGAAAATGACAACGTTTCTCATTTCACTGAAACAGACGGTAAACACTCCTATCCTTCCTTCTTTGTTTTATTTTCTGACTGAAACCATATAGCGTCTTTTATGTCTTTTGGCTTCTCACGAGATCAAAATTGAATAGTTCATTATATATTCGGTATTCACTAAAACCAAGGAGCGTCTCTCATGTGTCTTTCCACGCGATCAAAACGGAAGAGTCCATTATTTATGAGGCATTGGCAGAACGTAGCGGTCGTGCGAACTAAGAAAGTAAGGAAAGGAAGGATAAGCCCAATTATTGTACGATTATTATTCAGTCTTCAAAGACGTTCTCGGAATTTACCGCATCTATTAGTTAACTAGTAATTCTAAATTAAAAGAACTCTTCCATTAATTCTTGAAGAAGATTTAAAATCTTGAATTTTTAAAACACTTAATCAGTCAATACTCGTTGTACAGAGTGAAACAAGTTATGGTCTAAATGTGACAGGCTTGCTTGTGGATGTAGTTTCCATCTCATTTCTATCACCGAGCGTTTTATCACATTAACAATAACATGCCAGAATTGACATGCCACAAAATTATCAATCGTTTCTTTGTTGAGAAATATATATATATATATATATATATATATATATATATATATATATATATATATATATATATATATATATATAATTTGTTTCAATGCATTGTTTAACTAACTGTGCGGTGACAGTCTATCCAGATTTCGGGAGTTTGAAGAAAACTTTACTTTCAAGCAAACACAATGGACAATATTTTCCCTGAGTAAATTCCATTTAATTTGATATGTTGAAGTCTGTCACACATCTAACTACGGTTATCTTTGGTTTTAATTCTTAGTTTATTTAGGAAATATATTAGAATAATTCAGAATTTTTACTGGATGCAAACCGCTTGCATATGGATAGCAAATTAATCGAGCAAGTACCTAAAAATAGAAAAGGGCTTGAGAGAAGTATACACTTCACCGGATTTAATCAGCATTTACTAAGAGAACTTGGCATCCCGCTAGGATTTATTATCATTTGGGCCTAATTTTAACAACGGAAGATGCTCAAATGATACCGTTTTGATTGCAGACACAGAAAACTGCAGAAACTCTTAGAGAAGGTAGTAACAGAACACTAGAAGAAAGTACTAAAAAACAACTGGAAGAAAGTAGAATATATGGTGGCAAGCAAGAAAAACAGTAAAGGATGCGAGCAAGGAATTGAAGATGCCAAAATCAAGCAAGTCCTGAAGTTGAAATATCTGGAAACTGTTTTTACAGATGACGCAAAATATGACATCGAAATCCGAAGGCGTATTAAAATAGTGAATGATGCATTTTAAAAGTTAAAGACAGTATAAAGAAATAGGAAAATATCATTAAAAAATGCTGAGTTGTTATGTAATATCAGTTCTCCTATATGGCAGTCAATGCTAGAGAATTGTCACACAGATGAAGAGGAAACTAGAGGTAACAGAGATATGATTCTACAAAAGGATGCTGAAAATACCATGGACAAAGCATGTAAGCAACAAAGAAATTTTTAAAAAAATGGAAAACAAAAAGGAAACTTCTACTTAGAATCAGAAAGAACATGTTAACGTACCTAGGACAAAAAATAAGGAAAGAAGACAGTGAACAATTGACACAGAGTGATCACTTACCTAACGAGCATGTGCAAATGGATGGCAAAACAGTTCGAGTTATAGTAAAAAGCTAAGAGCTACAAAGTATAGAAAGTTATGGAAACTGTCAACATCCTCAAGGGACAGATACAAGAAGACGACATCCATTTTTATTGGTAGTGACCAACTTGTCCCTAATGACTTTTATTCTGTCGAACAGGACCTTCTTTTAAAATGCCCATTTTTCATCTGGAACACATTTTCGTAACTTCAGATTTTCTTTATGTTTAGGAACTGTGCATTTGTTCGAATTCTGACTCGTTTCGTTACATTCACTTAATGCATGCAAATAGCCTTGATGAATCTATTTCCTCTCCTAGCTAAAGCTTCATCATCCTCATCCTTCGACATCCCTATTGTTGGTCGGAACTCCATTCCACACTGTTCAGTCTTGTATTGCTGTCCCCAGGTCCCCAATGTCTAACCCTGAGTCCTGAGCTACGGTGTCAAGGAAAGTCAATTTTCGTGAGAAGACACTTCCAGAAGGATGTCATAGGAGTAAGGATGAGACGATTTCCCTGGAAAACCCTTTGTCTGGCAACAGGTCTCTGCATCATGCCACACAAACAGGAGAACCCAGTTATGGCTGTCAGACAATTTCTGTATTCACATTACCCTTTAGATCTGGCCACCTAACTCCCCAGAGTGAAGCTCCCTTGATTATTATACGTTTGGGAGTGGAGAGAGAGAGACCAACAAAACACCTTGTAACACGAAAGATGAACTGAAGGCAATAATATGGCAACATTCACCAACTTAAACAAGGAGACTGTCCAGAAAAGTTGCAGAAGATTCCGATGTCGTCTGCAGAGCATGGTTGAAGCCAAAGGCAATTTTAATGAATAAATTTTCTCTATAGTATTTTAAAATAGTTTTGTGTAACTTTGGCAAATATATCTGTTAAAATGAGATGTCAGTGTTATTTTAATTTTTGCGTAATTAAGACGACAATTTATCCATCGCACCGTGTAATTATTTACCGTTATCCACACCTATACATCTATGTAATATTCTATACATATCATTTTGTCTATATGTCTCTGTATCTATGTATTTATTTGCACCTAAGCATATTCCTTTGGTTATTTTCTAAGCGTAACTAAGATGACGCTCAAGGCCAAAAGTGTGAAACACCCAGTGAGGATCGAACCCACTATTCACACGTAATTGTTCTAGCGAGACAAGTTTACTAACCATTACACCACGTTGAGTTGCCCTAAGCATATTGCTATCGTGTCTTTATAGATTTATACATCTGACATCGAACTTTTTTAATCATTTCACCCCAAGCAAGTCAATAAAACCACTAAGATGCAAGAGTTTAATGAGGGTGAGAGGAAATGAGAAAATACTATTAAGGAGAGAGAACAATCAGAGAACAGGAATTAAGCAAATAGAAAATAAAGATTGACATTGATCTATTTACATTATTCGGACTATTGTCCTAATCTTTGTCGCCATATGTATTACAACGTTTCGGCCGTTGTACTCTCCGGGCTTTGAACCCTTTATTTCGCTCACTGGAGTAAACTGTTCTAGTTCCACGTGCCACGTCAAATGATGTCAGTTATCTCCTATTAATTCCCCTCTCCAAGTTCTCCACTGCCTTAACCAGGTATTGAACACACACTCTTTGGGTCCTGTCACTGGATCTAAATAACGCCTTTATCCACTGTGCCATGTGTCCTTGAGGAAATATAGACAGATATTGACATTGCTCTTAAATTTTTTTTGAAGATCAAAGTTAATTGAAAAGCAAGCAACCGGAAGATAATTCCGACAAGCGAGAGGTGCGATTGAAGAAACTATTAGCATAGAACTTACGGTTACATCTAGCCATTTCAATTATAAAATGATTCACATTCCAATCGAGGCTATTCATTTATCTGGAGTGTACATCTCCTTCTGTTTTCAGTTGTGTAAGGATAACATGCAAACTATTGTTTAAATGTTCTTACCTTGAAATTATTTTCACTGAATCAAGACAACCTGCCTTAAGTAAAGAGAAGGATTGGATGTTAGGACAGGATGTCATTTGCTTATTAAATTATATCCGTCTCATTATATTGATATTCTGTATTTTCTTCATGTTTCTCTTTTTAGTGTGTATGCCCCCAAATGTTACTCTCCTCGATCGAGTTCTGATGAGTGAAAAACAACAACTGCTGAGCTCAGCCTATCTTATTTCTTTCTTTCTCTCTCTCTCTCTTTCTTCTAATTTTGTATTGTCAATTGCCGTAGTTGTCGATTCGCATGCTTGGCCCTTTTGACTATGTATTTTATTGCCTTAATTAAATTTCGTACCTCTAATAAGGTCTTCAAGTATCCATTCATATTTCTTTCTACGCTTGCCTCGATATCTGTGTTGTGATTGTGTCTTAGATGGTCTATGCGGCACCCAGTGAGGATCGAATTCAGTTGTAAATGATCTAGCGAGACAAGCTTCTTAACCACTACACCACGTCGAAGTGACCCCCTAAATCTGTGTTGCATTTTATAGTGACTTAGTTTCTGTCTTGTACTACATCTATGGAGCACTCAGTGGGGATCGAACTCCTTACTTAGTTGTAATTGATCTAGGCTTCCTAATCATTACACAAGGTCGAAGTGCCCTCTCTGTATTTGTGTATCATTGTATAACTATTTGTGCTTTTATTTATTTTTCTATACCATTTTATACGTCAATATATCTTTGTATGCAAATCGTGACGCGTATCTATCTACGCCCGTCTATACATTTATGTATAAAGAAAATCACTAGCTTTATGTACAGAAATATTCGATATAATCATGGCCATTAACAATGCTTTTCCTTGATTTAAAGTTATTTGCATGTCCATATATTTACGTAAATTAGCATGCGTTTTAAAGGCATAGGCTTTGAAAACACGATCTCGTAATCACTTGTTATGGAAGCATAACATAAAATTATCTCAACTTATTTTAAGGATTCATCTAATGTTTTTGTCTTTCTTAATTTGCATTAAGGTTTCGAATTCAACTTTCCTAATTCGGGTCTAATAAAGATCTTCTTTTAAATACTGCGTCGTTTCAGGACATAGACGATCGTGGCTCTCCACAGCTTCCTATCTCATGTGGCTGTTAGCAGTTTTCTCATTTTGCTAACGCCCCCACCTCCCCGTTCCACAATCCATTCACACAAGCTCGTCAGCTAAGTTGGTTTCTGTCTTCATCTCTATCTCTTTCTCTCAATATTCTCTTCCATGAGGGTTAAGTTTTCTAAGCACTCTTTCCTCATTATGTTTTCAAGGAAATTCAGCTGTTTTTTTTTTTGTTTTTTTTCTGATTCTGTCTTATTTCAGTTGCCATTTTCTTTAAGACTTCCTCGTTGATTACTCACTGGATCCATGAAATTTTCAGTATCCTCCTGTTGAACCACATTTCTACTTCCTCCGGTTTTCTCCTAATCCGTGGGGAGATTATCCAACATTCACTGATAGATATAATAACAGAATGGATGCCAAATAGCAATCCAGCACTCTTTTCTTTATTACAAACGAATTTTTTCCGTTTCTCCACACCCTTTTTTTCCATTGGAATGCATATTCCACTAGTCAAAAACGTTTTGGGATCTCAGTGATGCATTTTCTGTTAAAACACTTCCCAGATATTTGAACTTCTGTACTTGCATAATAATTATATCCAATTCGTAACTTGCATCTCGGGCTTTTTGGCTTTTGCTGGGGATCATAGATTTTGTTTTCTTCCAGTTGATGATTAGTATTTTCTTTCTCGTTTTCTTCTACATTAAACAAAATCATAACATTAGAATGACATGTTCACAATCCATACTAATATCTTTGTGGGCTTCCTTTTTGTTATGGGACCTTACCCATAATAACATAATGGACTATTCCATACGTAATAAATACTGCGCCTAAAGAGGAAGCAGGGAGCTCAGTCCGAAGTCGGGCGACCGGCTGATCGATTGAACTCTCTGCCTTCGGGCGGGGAGGAACCCGAACGAGGCTACGCTGAAGGGTGGAGTCTCTTTCGGGTAGGTAAACCGACCCTTAACCCGTTTATACGGGTTCAAAGGGCATATTTTTGGTCGAGGTTTGGTAAATACTGTTCAGTCTGAATTCTGGAGTGAGGTCCGTCAGGAGTCTGTCAGCCAGTCAGAGCGAGCGAGTCAGTCAGTCAGTCGAGTCAGAGGCAGTCCGAAACAGAGTCGCGTTCAGACAATTACTGCAAGACATTGGAATAGTGATACTGGTCGAGACTACATTGTTCTCCCTACTAAATCTGATTGTTCGTACTAACACTTTCTACTTCTCTGTATATATTCCTGTTTGTAATATATCTGTGTTATTCCATATCCGTGTTCGAGTTCTTCTTTATTGATTCTACCTTGGACCATCACCGTGGTACAAGGACCTGGACCATAACACTTTTAGAATTTTTGCTAATTGAGGAGCAAACACTGATTTTGCATTAAGAGAACATTGCCGAATACAGAGCAATGAATTATATATATTCATTTCACTACAAGTAAGGCAATAAAGCCACTGAGATGAAAGTGGTTACTGGATGTAAAATAATATTAAAAAAAGAAAGGCATTATTAAGGAGAGAACAATCAAAGAACTGGAATTAAGAAGACGTAAGATAACGACTGACATGCATTTAAATTTTTTTGAAGATCAAAGTCAACTGGGAAGCAAGAAGCCAGAAGGAAAATAATGATTCGCCTAGGTTCTTAAACATTGAAACTGCAGAAGAGTATTTCTAAAAAACAAGTAGCACGAATTTATTGTAGAATTTAGAAAGAACAGGAGTCACTTCAGGAGTATATTTCTTAAGGATTATTGCAAGGATAATATAAAGTCTAGATGTTTTGTGAGGACCCATTTTAGACATGATAGCAGATATACGGAGTTATATTATATCACACAGTATATATATATATATATTATAGTTACAGTAAAGCAAGGCTCTTTGCCTGTTTTGCTCCGGAAAAAAATGACAAGAGATATTTAATTTCCCAACTCACTAACTTATGTGTAGATGTATTACCTCAGTCATGATGAAAAGAGTTAATATTGTTTTTTTTTTTCTATTTGTTTATTTTTTGCATCTCATAAAGTGGCATTTCTGTGACATTTTTAAAATGGTAGATCATGGTCCACGGAAGAGCAGATTAGAATGTGGGGAATCTTTCAATTTCAAATGGGAAGTTTTATTTGTTTTAGGGTTTGTGTGTGTGTGTGTGTTTTTTTGTTTTTGTTTTTTTTTACTGATTTTATTTACAAGCTATCAGTTATAAAGAAAAATAATTCTTCATACTTCTATGAAAAAAAACATATATAATTATCCTTTGCAATTATAAATTTTTCCACGACCTAATCTAAGATTTGTAACTGGTTGCTCAGTTTTCAGCGACATTGGTGGAGATATGCACACTCTTTTTACATTTTATTTATTATTATCAGACTTTACGATATTTTTATCTGCCTTAATTTGTTTCTAAAGATTCGTAATCGTTTTAAAACAAGCAGAGAAAGATAAACTCCGAAATTTATTACACTGACTGGCTGAAAATGCAGTGAAATCCGAAATGAAAGTGCGTGAAAATACTAAAACAAACTTTACTCTGATAGAATATTATGTTTGTGTATGTTAATTTTCTAATCTCGCTTACTCCACTAAATCGTTCACCAGGCATATTTTAAATAAATTGAAATTAAAACAAACTCTTTAAGAATTATTAAATATTTTAATGATTGCAGTTCATTTTTTCAATCAAAAATCAACACGTTTTGCACAAATTCAATATCCCTGGCTGTATGTGAAAACCTACAGTATTTGAGCTTATCATTATTGCTTATTCTGTCACAATTTTGTTTTCTACTTCATAAAAGACATATAAAGGGAATTATCCACATGTATTCTCTACGAAGCTTTTTACCTGCCAAAAATTAAAAACGCAATGCTACAGATATCTTCTATGCACCATATACCTCTAAGACGTGGGAGATCATGGCTCTTCACAACTTTCTATTCTTTATGCTCTTAATAACGTATGTAGTTTTGTTCTTTCCCCCCAGCCCCTGTTCTACCATCCATTCACACATTCGCCTCACCAGGTAGGCTGCCTTCTGACCCCCTTTTCTTTTTGCCTTCTATATGTCCTGTCTGCAAGTATTCCTTCCTCATTATATCTCCATTAAATTTAAGCTGTCTCTTCCAGATTCTTGGTATAAGTGTCCATTTTCCATGAGACCTCTTCGTTGCTTACGCGCTTTGTCAATGCTATTCTTATCATCCTTCTGTAGAATCAGATTTATCTTGCTCCTAATCTTCTCTTCGGATATGCTTTATCGAAAATAAAATATATAGTTTAAAAACTTACATTTTATTTTACGTGATATGGCCGTAATCCCTCACTGATAGTCAAATACAATTTCTATAAATATAAATTTCTAATAAATACAATTATTTTGAAGAAGTGTTTAGCAAATGTCTGTTGATTATCGCTATTCAATGCCTTCGATACTCACTCTGTAATATCCACATTCAGCTTAGTAAATATATATCCAAGACGAATGTTTGTCACTTACACAATCATATGTGTAAGAAATAGAAACGTAGCGGCCAAAAAAACAAAAGCAAATGTAATATTGCCTCTCCAAATAACTAGCGAATATTGTAAGCAATAGAAATGTGGTTCTAGGATATTGAGAATACCATTAACCGACCATATATGCATCATAAAGTTTGAGAGAAAATGGAAACAAAAAAGACACTTATACATAACATCAGGAAGAAACAGTTGACATTTCTAGGGCACATAATGTGGAAAGAGGGTTGAGAAAAATTGACATTCACAGGACGGACTGGAGGCAGGAAAACAACTACCTAACGAGCTTGTGCAAATGCATGGAGCAACAAGATTTGGCAAAGATTTTTAAAAAATTATTATGAGCTAAAAAAGACAGGAAATTGTGGTGAAACATGATCGTCAACGCCCTGAAGGGACACGGAACAAAGAGCTCCATTGCAATCACCAAGATATCATTTGCGAATGAAAAACAGAATATATCGAAAACCGTCCAAGAATTCTCGAAATCTTTTGCATTGCAGAGTATGAAATTTTTATTTCTCTTTTTTTTTACATCTGGAGACTAAAAAGAATGCAGTCGATCTGTGAAGGCCTTCATCACGTACACAGGGATAAAAAAAATATCAGATGGTATATATACCTGCTTCATAATTAATCTACCTGAAACATACAGACTTGGCTTGGTTAATACGAAACGTCTCTGACTGATTTGCGCATCGCTTCGACCGAATGATATAGGCAGACGTATAGACAGACACTGAGATAGAAAAACCAGCGCAAATATGGATATCATATTATCATTCATTTTTATATCGTTGTCTGCTTCGTTATTACTTTCCTCGATCTCATTCTGACACGCTGCTATAGACTGAGCCATATTCGTTCTGTCTATTTATTCATCTATATATCTATATTCTGCTTTTACCCTATTTACTCACCTCTAGACAACGGTAGGTGTGACACAAGGTCGCTTATAATGTGGAGTATCGAGAAGTATACACATGAGTCAAGGACAAAAACTGCCCCCTCCCAAGTCCCAGTGACCACAGTCACACTACCTTTATTTCTTCCTGAGTATGACGATGAAGTACATCCGGGGGCGGGGCCTGTTATCGGGAGGTTTTGAGGAGCGTGGAACCACCTCTTGGTTGCTATTACTCCCAGGTTCTCTCGGACCTGGGGTGGTGGCACCCGTTGGGGTCCCAACTGTGAGAAAGTGGTTGGGCCCCAGCATGGGATCAAAGCACTCTGGAGGTGTGAAAATGGATTTTTGTAGTAAAGGTACCAGCAATATATTTCTGAAGAAAAAAATATATTATCAGCAAAACATTTTTTTTAAATTACCGGCAAGAAATTTTTTAAAAGGAAAAGTTTTACTATAAATGCATTTTTGAAAAAAAATTTACCAACAATTTCGACAAAAAACATCTTTACAAAATTACATCAATGAAACCTGATCTACAAACTGAATTCTTACAATGATGTATATTCTATTCATATGAACCTATCCTAAAAATCATGTCGGCATTAAGTAATCCATTGAGATTGATATTCCGTAAAACAAAATAAACTAAACTAAACTTCCCTTTTAGTGCAATGAGAAAGGTGTTGCGCAGAGTTGAAATCTTCATAACCAGGCACCCCTCAACGCTTTTTAGTGAAGTGCTCGAAAACATAAATACGGTGAAAAATAGTTATTACACGTTAATTCTAGTCTGGAGACCACGTTTACTCTCTTCCCCACGACTGGCGGCAAGACACAATGCTGTTTTTTTCACATGCTCCTGCCCAATCCAAAAAATTGCTCGGTTACCGTGACGACTGTCATGCTGGCGTTGTTATTGCACCGATCTTTCCTCTTTTGGTAAAGGTTTGGAATCCCCAATACCAGGTATCACTCAATGCTCTTTTCGCGACCTACCCGGAGATAGAATCACTATGGTGAAATTATATATATATATATATATATATATATATATATATATATATATATAGAGAGAGAGAGAGAGATTTTGTATTTACTCCCCCCCCTTATGGTGACAGGATATAAAACAAGGCCGGTTTAATGTGGGGAGACCAGGCGCGTGAACATTGACCAAGGCGAAAAATTGCCCGATTTCCGCAACCAACGTCACGTTGGCATTGATATTCCACCGACCACCCCTCTTCGGTGCAATGAGGAAGATTCAGTCACTAGGTTGAATTCTTCAGGACCAGGCATTCCTCATTTATTTGCTGTGTTCTATCCGAAGACACAGTTGAGAGATAAAATATTAGTTTGTCCGCCCGAAGATAGATACGGCTCCTTGGTCACAACCAGAACGACGGAGATTGTGGATTCGATTTTTCTGCTTTCTCTGTATCATATCTATCTATTTCGGTTGGTGTATATCTTTTCATGTAGACATGCCTTTCTGTGTCTCTCAATACATGTCCGGATATTTAACAATCTCTTTGTATCTATCACATTCGTCTTCCGCCTGCGGAAATGATCCCTGAGCGGGAGGGGCATTGGGGCGAAGATAACGGTTAAACCAGGCTGGGATGCCGATCCCTCTCGATCTTTCCTTTTCTGGCGTCTCTGTTCTTTGTCCCGGGTTCTTTTCTCTTCAAAATCAGACACTCTGGACTTTACAAGGGAGTTCCAGACGGCACGGTCCTCAGCAGACTCTTCCCAGGTGGAATGGGGAATGCCACGACACAATGCTTGAAAGACTTCTTCAGCGTGTCTTTGTAACCTTTCTTTGGTCTGCCGAGTAAGCGCTTGCCTATGGATAGCCCGCCATAGAGCAATCTCTTTGGGAGGCGACAGTCGTCCATTCTTTGTAACTATACATACAGAAATGCACATATAAAATAGATATAGGTCTAAATGCAGTTAAGTGATGCTGTGACCTAGGAATCAAGTTAAATGTCCTTGTTAGTGGCGCATAAAGAAGACAGGTGTCACGCTTAAAGTAAAAAGGTTATGGTTACAGAATTAATCGATAAAGTGGCTAATTTTTACTTAGACTGAGAAAGAGATGACATTTCTAGGACACATAATGAGGAAACAGGGCTTGGAATACACCTGATGCCAAGAGGGTAACATCGAGTGAGCTAACTAACAAGAGTGTGTAAATGGATGGCAAAGCTGGGGAATAGTAATGGGAGAAAAATAATGCTTAGTTATGCATAGGATAAGAAATTGTAGAGTCATGATTGCCTAAGACATTGCTTATAAACGAAATAGATTAATCACGATAAGCTAATGTTTACTGGTAATAGTGTACAGTCTCACCGTGAAAGATTCGTTACAACTTTCTCTACAATATTGGCGACGAACGTTACAAAAGGTTGCATATCAGCTATCGTTTTCTTGTATTTTATGTGCATGTGTGCGTATCTGTGTCTGTGTTTCATTCAAGCTGTTTGCTAGTGCATTTAAAATTATTGTATGTTCTTTCAGTAATTTATCGAAGTTATTTTATCTTCAGATGTCTGTCTCAACAAACATTTACAGGTTCAGCACCGATTCTGAAACAACTGGTGGTCTGTCACTTAATCCGAACAAAAAGTATGAGCAAGCATTTCATTTTCACGCAATTGGCAAACTAATTCAAAAGGCAATCACAAATGGCATTGTATTTAATAGCAATTTTTTTTATAAGTTTCGAAAACTTGATGATACTGAAAAAGTTAGAGAGCTGCATAATTATTGGTTCATATATTTAATATTGAAGAGTTATTACGTGACTTCTGTTTGGTCCGGTAAAATGGTTAACCCGGTATTGTTTTGATATCAAGTTTGCCAGAATATTGTAGAGGACCGGGGGGGGTGAAGATGAAAAGAAAACACGTGCGTTTATATTTCCTGCTAGAAGAAGGTCGAACTACAAGAGAATTGGCGGACTTGAATTAAGTCCAACTGAAGATAAAGAAGACAAACAAGACTCATATATATATATATATATATATATATATAATGTCAACAAATATGTATTAAACAAATTACAAAGCACATGGACATTAACGTGTGTGTGTGTACGTTCGTATTCTGGTGAATGTTCGTAATGTTCATAGCGTCTTCCCTCACATAGCTCACATAGTAGCGGTGTTCGTTGAAATGGAGAAAGAAGAGAAAGAATTACCTCACCTCCACGCGAGGTGGGGTGCGGCACAAGGCCTGAGGGGGAGGGAGATCGAGGCAAGAAGTATAGTATGGGGAGAGAGACCCCTAGTGACAATTTGGGAATTAAGGAGGGGGTAACTCCAACAAAATGCTTACTCAACTCAGTAAGTTAAATACTTTTCGATCGTCAACATGTGTTTCTGCATGTCGAGTTGACATTTTTTCTTTGGCTCTTCGGCGTGGAGTAATGTTTAGCTAGTCTGGTTCACCATTACTACTGAGTAATGAGCTTGATTCTTACTGAGTGTCCTCTATAAAATCCAACGTTGCAAAACCCTCCTGGAGTTGAAATGTCGTAAAATCAACCAACAAACATTTGCTTCTTTATATGTCTCAAGAAGTGCATCTTTTTTGTTAATATCAATATTTCTTTAACTTTCTTTTTAATATAAAGCTTTCTGTACGAGTAGCATGACGGTTATAGGCAGGAAATGTGAAATCGGCAGGCCGGGTTCAAATTTCAGTTTGTTGTGTTCACATTATCACTAATACCTTTGGGAAAGGCATGAATCTGTTTTTACTCTCCGGTCGATATGGTTAAGTAGAAGGTCAAACTGGACTCTCTCGCCACGGGTAACAATCAGTCTAAAAGAAGGGAAACTTCAAACTGTGGAGAAGACAACGGGAAACCACTTATCTTTCCACAGGATGCATAATAATTTAAAGAAAAATAAGTTAAAGAAAAATAATTTTTGAAGAGTTATTACACCCAAAAGAGACATGGCATTAAAAAATTACTTGTTTTCAAAAGCTACCATTTTGAAACGAATTTATAAAAAAAAAAAAGGCATTTTATATTAAACAACAAACATCATTTTTATAGAGCAGTGTATTTTATTGTGACTCTCTAGTCATTGGACATCAGAGATGATAACTGATGATTCTGAATCATTATACTTATTCATTTGATCTTCCGTATCGCAGAGAAATAGCTATAGAACTTTTTTATGATCAATGCTAATCAGCCTTAAGGCTGGATTGATATTTAATTGCATGCATATTCATAATTACTTTTGATTGGTTAACTGCAAAACTGTGTTGGTGATGGCCTAGTAAAAATAATGTTCGAATAAAGTGATCACGAGATGGGGAATGTAAAAAAAAAAAGAAAACTTGACTATTCAGTTAAGTTCAAGTCAATGATAATTATACTCGTAGGTAGATTAATGATAAAAATGATTACTTTGCACAATGTTTATTTTTCACTGTATTCTCCTCTTTCGTCAATACGATTAGGTGGCAATTTTTAATCACATGAATTGAACTTCATAGTCAAAAAGTCAGTTAACCATTTGTCAATTGATGGATTTATTGATGCTCCATTTTGATATATATCTCATCATGTGACAAGACACCATAAGTATCGAAACAAAATTGCAATTTTTGTAGTGATCTTATAACATGTATATTTTATAAAGTCGAATATAAATAATCTCAAAATAAAAAGAATGAACAATCAGATTTATAATCCACAGTTCTTTAGCATTTATTTTTAAAACCAGTGCTCGATACACAGTAGTGCATAATATTATAATATTATTTAATTGCATAAAAGACCTATTGCTTTAAAACTGGACTGGCAGATATTAATTTTACATTTTCCTACTAAATGTATGGGTTATAGTAATACACAATATATATATATATATATATATATATATATATAAAAAGAACATTGAAGTCA
The DNA here is from genome assembly GCA_903632075.3 of Acanthosepion pharaonis. Classification (NCBI taxonomy): domain Eukaryota; kingdom Metazoa; phylum Mollusca; class Cephalopoda; order Sepiida; family Sepiidae; genus Acanthosepion; species Acanthosepion pharaonis. The sequence goes on from CAHIKZ030005555.1 coordinate 49,463, forward strand.
ACACTTAGAGGCGACAGGCTGTTTCATGCTAGACGCAATCGTCAGGCCACTGTGTCTAGCATGAAACAGCCTGTCGCCTCTAAGTGTTGACTTCAATGTTCACTTTTATATTTACACACGCTCTATCTCTGATATTTAACACTTTATCCTATAAATATAGCACACCTTAAGACTATATTGCTTCATATATATATATATATATATATATATATATATATATATATATATATATATATATATATATATATATATGTCTTCATTCAAACATGCTTCACTGAATAATATAGACATATTGTGTCTACTTATTTTTATACTGATCCTTTCGAGTTGTCTAATCACTTTCTTGATATGAAGATGGAATTTATCAAGGAAGGCGCCGTAGTTATTTTCTTTTTTAATATTTAGGTTAAAAAAAACTTTCCACCTTTTTTAAAAGTTGAAAGCAGAATTCAGACATGATCTTGATTGCTGCTATATTTCTTTATGTGGCGCATTAGAATGTTTCGAGTAAATAATACCTAATTCCATATTCTACGCTTTAGAGATTTGACATGTTTTTACAATCTTAATTTCTTCCCTCCTTACATGTATTTCTTTCTCCCTCTTTTCTGTTAAATACAGTTGTGGATAGAATATTTTGCATATTTTCTAAGGAAACCCGAATATTTGTAAGTATTTACTGAATTTACTACAATTGGTTGATTCAGTGTTTAGTTTTGATTAATTCGTGAAATTTTAGAAGTTTCGATCTATTATATTCATAGTAATAGATTTTTCTCAAAATTGGTGCAGTCCAAAACTATTCACTCCCTTATGGAGTTATTATGAAATAATATTGCTCTATGGCAATTGTAATGTCTTTTTCTTAATTTGACATTTAATACAAACACCCTTTCAAAATGAAATAGTATTGACGTGATCCTATAACATTCTAAAAAGTAATGAAATAGAAAATACGTGAGTGCCACGTACCGCGATAACCCATTAATTCTGAAACCATGGCTAAGACTGCTGAACTTGAGAAGAAGCTCCGAATTAAGACAGGGGATGATTACAAATAGGGTGATGGATGTACAACACTTTTCAAGCGTTTAAATGTACCTAGATCGAAAATTCGTAGCATTATGAAAAAGTACTGCGATTGTGTGGAGAATAATTTAAGGACTGGCAGAAAACGGGTAATTTCTGAGAGAATTGATAGGAAAATTTTTAGAGATGTCTTGAAGAATCCTTACTTAACGAAGGGCATTGTCAATGATATAAACAGATCAGGGTTGAATGTATCGACGAAGAAAGTCACGAGATGCTTTCATTGAGCAGGACTTTGAGCTTATCACCCAAGGAAAACTTGCTTACTTAAGGCAAAACACCTAAAATGTAGATTAGTTTATGCTAGAAGACATCTAGAACACGGGAGTAAATATTGAAACTCTGTTTTAAGGTCAGATGAGACCAAACTAGAAATATTTGGTAATATTAACTCCTGTTATGTATGGAGGAAAGTGAATGAAGCTGACAAGCCTCCCTACAATTAAGCAAGATGATGGAAGCATTCTGCTGGTGGGGTTGTTTTACTGTTTCTGGACCAGGAGAACTAGTAGGAGTACAAGTTATCATGGATAAAAAGCAGTATTTGACTATTCTTAAAAATAATATAAAATAATGTGCACGAAAGCTGTCTTTGGGGCGTCACTGGACGTTCCAACATGAAAATGATGTGAAACACACGGCACGGATTGTTAAAAAAAAATGCAAAATTAAGATATTGGTGTACCGCGTACAAAGTTCTGACTAATGCCCATAATATATCAATGGGGTTTATTTGAAGAAATCAGTAAGAGAAAGAAGTCCTAATTTAGAAGGAAGAATAAGGCAAAATACCTAACGGTGTAGTGATTAAAGGTAATGATCAAGAATAAAGGTTACACAATTGATTATTAAGGCAAGAAGGTGAATAAATTTGTCTTATGTGAAATGTTCATTTGCTGTGTTTTTGCATTATTGTTTGACATTAAAATAAAACTTTTGTTGTGTGCATAACTGCAAATTCTTTCAAATCCATTATTTTATCATTTGGGAAAAATGCACGTAACGTTTACATCTAAATTTGAGGTATTACACCTTTATTTTTAATTGTGGGAGTGAATAATTCTGCCCACAATCCTATATATATATATATATATATATATATATATATATATATATATATATATATAAAGAAAACAGACAACTTTAAGTGTTCGTGTTGATTATAATTTATTTCCTTACAATCGAAATTCCTCAGATCAATATTTTCATACAAATAAATGGGTCACAAACATTCCAGGTATAAGAATTCAGTATTATTATTTTTTTAATTTATACACACGTGTTTCAGGAGGCATATATATATATATATATATATATATATATATATATATATATATATATATATATATACATACATATATACATAGTGTGTGTGTATCTGCGTAATCGGAATAGAATACGTCAGGCGGGGGTTCGATCGAAGTTATGAATTACGAATTCTTATTTTGACTAGCGACTTCTATTTTAACTCACAAGCAAAGAGAATCGGTATTAAGTCTAAAAACTTTAGGTAGTAATAAGTGGATATAGTTGGTTAAAAATCGTCTTATTAGATAAAGAAGAGCGCACTTTTAACACCAAGAACAGAAAGTTAAAAACAACTGTTTTCAAAATTTAAGTAAAAAAAATGTATTTTATTCTGGATGCAATTACAAAACTCTAGAACAAAATATCTCACCAACATCCAGTTTGCTGTAGGAAGCGTCTAGGAGCTTCAGGCCTCCATACTTTTTGTTGAACCTGAAAACTCAACAGAAGACTAAATTTGTTTTCTTGGTGTCAATTTTTAAAACAAAGCTATTAATTTTAGATGTATCATTTGTCTAAAATAATTAGTGCTTTTAGTTTTCGAAATGAATCAAAAAATTTCATTTTCATGTTTTTTTTTGTTTTTTTTTTTTTTAACCTTAACTTCTAAAAGTTTTCTATAAATTTTATTTGAAGAAAAAGTCTATATGTCTCATTGCAGAAAAATTTACAAGCGAAAAGCCAAAAATTGTATTTAAAATCAAAATAAAAACTTGGTTTACAATAGGATAGTATATCTAAAAAAGATGTTCCATTTATAAAAGGATCAAATAAAAAATATAGAATCCAGAACTTTTAAAACTTAATATCTGATGAAGTACATACCACTTTTAAGATTTGATTTAGCTTCACACATACACACGCAATTTTTTTTTTTTTTTTTTTTTTTGACGCCTTGCTTAACCAATCTTCTGGTCAGTTTAACTTTTCTATTTACGTATGAATATGAAACAACATGAAGTGTAACTGAACGGTAAAATATGAGTCTTTTTTTTATTTTAAAAACATACAAAATAGATTTGATTTTCGACTGAAGTAATGTTTCTCTCTACATCATGTTCATACTCACCTCCATCGTCTACGCATAAAAGAAAACCGGCCATTATACACTTAATGCTCCCAGACAACTTAGTGGGGAAGAAGGAACTTCCTGTCAGTCGTAAAAACATACTTAGAGAAAATTTTCGTCCTTAAAATGCCGCATATTCTTTTATTAAGATATTTTCTTTACGCTTTCATAAGACCTCACACAGATATATTATCGTAATAGTTGGACAGAGTCAGCTTTGGCACATGTTCGCATTCATATGGCACACAGGGAGAAACGTTGTAGCGATGAACGGTTTTCTTGTTAATCAGGTTTCCAACTGCAGAGTGATGATGTCCCGTAATTGCATTATATATCGGCATTTACTAATTATTGAAAGTTAATCTTTTATGTACTGTATCCCCTCCATAATTTCCTATCTTTTATCTGCTACAGTTTTCGAATTTCTGCACAGACGTTATCTTTCAGTCGCTGAATTGTCTGCGATTGATCGTTGCACGCTTCTTAAGGTATCACCAGAGAAAATAGTCGTGGGGCATCGGATTAGGGGTATATAGTGGTCATAAAAATATGGGATTTTTTCGAAATTATCCAGTGACCAAAGGTTTACCTTAGAAGTTTCTTCGCTCTTGGGGTCGTGTCCGCAAAGGCCCCATCTTCTTGAAAACACATCTAATATTTGTTCTGCACTGCTGGATACAAAATAGTCCTCAATCAGGACCCGATGTTGCTTCCAAGAGATGCTCAATAAATCGTGTCTCGGTTATATCCAAAATAAGATTCTAAGATTTTGGATCTTTGTTCAGTTGTCAATTGTTCCATAGATAAATGCGCTATGTTAATTTTAGTTCTGAAAAAATAAAATAAGAAAAATGAAAAATACGAAGAATAAATAAAAATACCTAAATGACTTTTCGATCACCCCGTATATAGTACCTGAGAAACAAAACAGAAGGAAATTTGTGAGGGTTTAAATAGTTTTTTTCTGATCTTTCTAAGTTATCGAATGTTTGATCCTGAAATTTGGTTTCTATGTAATTTGTTTTTTATATCACAACAGAATCATTATTGGATCCCGACTTAGTAAGGTGACAGAAATATCAGTGAGCCATTAAATCGTCTCGCGATAGTTATTGACACTGATAGTAATTAGATAAATCAAATGGGCATTGTAAGTAATATATATATATATATATATATATATATATATATAATATTCTGAAGATCGCTTGAGGCAAGAAACTGACAGTTTCCGCGATTGCTATATCCACACTGTCTATATCTACAAACGTTCTATCCTCAATATTAAACAGTTTTCCCATAAATTTAAAGCATTTTAAACAATTTAATTAGATATGGATGGATGGATGGATATGGATAGATATGAATGGATGGATAGATAGGGATATGGATAGATAGATAGATAGATAGATAGATAGATAGATAGATAGATAGATAGATAGATAGATATGGATAGATAGATGGATAGATAGATAGATATGGATGGATAGATAGATATGGACAGACACACAGTGAGCAAATTGAAATACGTATGAATATAGACATACACACACATACATAGATGTATTTACATTGCTCTTTCATTTATCTTTGTGCGTTTTTAAGTTTGATTTCAAGTTATTTTGATTTCTATATCTCGCACCCGTAAGAGGCAACTGAAATTTCTGGGACATATTATCAGTTAAGAGGACTTGGAAATTTCAGTGCTCACAAGGCATATTGACGGAAGGAGGATCAGAGGCAAATAGTAACTTACATAAAGCGTTTGTGCGAATGGCTTGTCGGACGAGAAGCAAGAGGAATATTAGTCAAACGTTGCTTAGAACAGCAAGCGACAGGAAACAGTGGCAAACTATCATCGCCTACGTCCTGAAGGCGAACAGCACTTGAAGAAAGATGTCATAGTCGGTATTATATATTTCTTATACACTTTACACCTTGGCAAGGTAATTTTTCATGAAAACCTTGTTTTTATTAAATGCTTTCCAGGCAATAGTTATATTCAATTTATTTCATTTTTAATGCTGTCCACTTCCCTCAGCAGATGCATTCCAGAACTTCTATTCGTATCTTTCATTCTTATAATACCAATTTGGCAAAACGTATGGAATCAGCACACTTAAAGAATGTTTCTCTTAGTTTTATTTATTTATTTATTTAGCAGTAAATAAACTAATAACAGATAAAAAGCAAAATATTTTTTATTTAACTGCTAATATTTTCTAGCGATATAGGATGAACAAACTAAATTAATTTATACAGGAAACTATTGTGGTATATTCTAACAATTATTATTATGAAATTCATTCGCATCGAAAAGAGAAAGGATATCAGATGAATCAAAAGGTCGGTCGATTGTTGCCTAATAGGAAATGCAGTAGGAAAAGAGAAAAAGGAAGATGGGGAGATGAAATAGATGGTGTTTGCTATTCTACACCACGTATTATTAGAACAGTTACAGACGCCACTGAGGGAATTAGAAAGGGCAATTTTTCATCAATGAACTCGCAATGGCTGAAAATAATATATATGAAGCGTTAACATTAGTAACATCCAATAAGAATACAAGACTAAATCTTTCATATGTAAAACTATTTTTTATTCACTTCTGGTTCCGTTAAATTAATGTCAGTGGTTGAGGGTATGTTGTTTCAGGAACGCGTGTATGTGAGGAACTATAAATTTCCACTCGTGGGTAGCACGTTTATATAACTTCTTGTCATCTGGCTATTTTGTATGTGTATATCCTAAGCTTAGCTATGTTGACTTCTTTTTTATATGTCGGCACAGCCACTGATGTGATTTGATTCCCGATTCTGATCTTTGTGGACATGAATACAACTTCTAATTCCCGTGGGCTAGGAAAATATTTCTTGAATTTCCAGACCATTCTTATGTGTGTGTGTGTGTGTGTCTCTCTCTCTCTCTCTCTCTCTCTCTCTCTCTCTCAAAAACTCAGTCAGCTATATCTTTTTCTCTACCGTCCCCCTTCCTCTCATGACTGTTGCATGCTAGATAGTATTTCCGATAATATAGACAAGGCCATCCCTCTCCAGTGTTTGCAAATATATTTGTGTTCGGTGACTTTAATGGCAGGTGGCTCAATTACTCTGTCACTGACCTCGTTGCCATTCAGATCCTCAACTTCTCAAGCTCACAGGCAAATGTTGGATTTCTCCAAGCAGTTCCCCACTGATGGACACGCTTCTCTTCTTGATCTCTTATTTAACTATATCCCAGACTCCATGTCGTATTATGCAGCTCTGCCCTCTTATCAATTCGGATCATCTGGTAGTGTCTGTAAACATCTCTTTCCGTTCCCTCATCAGCCAGGGATTACCTACCAACAGAATATATTTCTGTTATCAACGAGCTGACAGGGACTCGTTCCGTGACTTCTTCCATGACGTCCCTTGGAATGACATTTAAATCATCCTGTCCAAAAATGCTCTTCTGAGGTCTGCTGGGTGAAAGCTGGCATCGAGACTGTCATCCCATTATAGAAATACCAAGTGAAATCACGATCATCTCTTTAATTCTCACCTTCATACTCGGCAGCTATAGCTCATAGGAGTCATTTCTTCCGTCTGTACCAGTCTGTACATGCCTGATTGCAACAGGAATTTCTGTCACTGCTCAGAATGAGTGTAAGCGTGTTCTCAAAGAAGTGAAGTTGCTGTTTGTTAATAAAATGAAACAACATATAGCCCTAACAAGTTTGGTTCTAGAGATTGGCAACTCTGCAAGGGTGTGCTAAACAACATCAAATCCTCAGTCCCTCCTCTATTCAGTCAATTTGAAGTCCTGACATCTACAGCAAATAAGGTTGCTCGAAAGTTCTCTTCCAACTCCCCACTCGACTTATCTGGAATACCAACGCCTGATTTCCCCACGAGGCTCTATTGAGTGAAATATGCATCACCCTATCAGTGGTTGCAGACATCATTTCAAAACTAGATTCCCACAGGGCAAGCGGGGTGGGGACAGAATCCCCCACCTTCATCCTAAAGAAATGCGCTCCTGAGCTGCTTCCAGTTCTCTCTCAAACTCTACAACAATTGCATCGCTGCTTCCTGCTTCCCAGCTTGTTAGAAGTCCTCTGGGGAACACTCTGACCCCTCAAATTGTCTCTTAACGTTTTTCGGCAAAGTATTCGTGGCTCTAATCTATACTGAAATGGTTAACAATCTTACTTTTCACCATCTCCACTCGGATAAACAATATGGCTTCTGTTTCGCCAGGACTACCGCTGATGTTCAAACGGCCATCACTGAATATGTATATCAAGATTTTGATAATAGCGAAGCTCGAGCTGTGGTTCTAAATATCTCTGACAGGGTTCAGTACGCTGGTCTTCTATGTAAGCTCCAAGGATACAGTATTACATGACGATTGTTTGATTGAATCTAATCGTTCTAATCAAATCGTAAAATAAAGGTTGCTTTAAAATGGCTGACTACCAGATCCTTTCACACGATCGCGTGTGTCCCCCAAGGCTCTATCCGAGGTCCTATACTGTTTCTGATCTTCCTGATGTCATCAGTTCCCAAGTAGGTATTTATGCAGACGACCATTTACTCCTGTCTCAATAGCTAGCAGTCCGATGGAGCTGACAAAGTAAACCTGGCTGCTGCTCTTGAAAAGGACCTCCAATCTGGTTAACTGGGGCAGGAAATCACTTGTAAAATTTTAACTACCTCCCATCATTCCTTGAGTGCAACACACTGCGTACTCTTGGCCTCACGTTTTCAACTGACTTGAAGTGGAGCAACTAAATCAAATCAATAACTACATCTACTGCAAGTTGTGTTATTTCGTCGTGCCAGATAATTTTTCTCGTCAGAGTTCATCTTGCAGATTTGCAAATCTACCATCAGTCCGTGCATTGAATACTGTTGCCATATCTGGTCTGGTGTTCCTGCTATTCATCTACGAGGTTCTTGACAAAATGCAAAAAAGGATCTGTAATGTAATCGATCCTGACCAAGCATCTTGACGTGGCTTTTTTCTGTCTTTTCTACAAATATTTTCATGGCAACTGTTCTGACGAACTTTTACCCTGGTGCCCCGACTACATGAATTTAAGAGTTCTACTAGATTGGCATCTAGGTCCCAACCTTTTACTGTTGAAATAGTTAAATGTCACCGCCACTTCTACACCAACAATTTCTTTTCTTGCACTTCCGGTCTGTGGAACTCCCGTTTACATGCTTCCCTGATAACTACAATGTTCAAAACTTTAAATGCAATGTCAGTCGCCATTTTCTATCTTCTTGAATTCCGTTCATCTTTTGTTCCTTCATCAACCCGCCTTATATTCATTTTTTCTCTCACTTTCACTCTGTAACGTTCTGCGTATTAATGGTGAAAGGATTAAAAACAAAGCTCAATTTTTTGATTGACATTAATTTCGAGTCAGACCTTTGATATTTCCTGGCGTGAATCACATCCGCGCGCACACACACACAATATATATATATATATATATATATAAGTGGACATTAACGTCAACCCCAAAGGTGACATTGTTTCATGCTAAACTCAATAGTCAGACCATATACGTGTTTTTACTCGACTGTTTATATATACAAGTCAGTGATGCATTGTGAGTAGTCTATTGTATTGTATTTTGTGTAGTTTATTGTATTATCCTAACGTTTATTTTGGTAGGCGTTAACGGTTTCGAATTATTCTGATAGCCATTGATTGGGAAAAATATTGGATTCGAATGCTGTTTTGGGTTTGTTTGTTTTTTTTACTATTTATAATGTCGTTACTTAACTTTTTTATTTATTATTGATTATTCTATTGGTGGCTGTTATTACTGCGTTTTCTTGTGTTTTTCTGTGTCTTCGTGGTTTGATTATTTGTTTATTATTTACTTAGTTTATTTACTTATTTATTTGTTTGGATTAATTTATTTTACTTGTTTATTTATTTATTTTCGTTTATTCTTGCTCGTTTTCAGTTTTCGATTTTTGAATAGCGTAGTAAAAAATTGTTTTCGTGTCTGCATTTTGAAATGAGTTCTGATCGCTTATTCAGTAGTTTGTTTTAGTCTAGGAACGTAATTATAGCTATTTCTTCTCCAGGCAGAGTTTACAGTTTTTGATTGTTTGTTGTAGGTTGATGTTCTTTTCGTTATTTTCCATCATATTTTTGTGTTTGTTTTTTTTTTTGTTTAGTTGTTTTTTGTTTTAATCTCCCAGATATGTTGAGGAAAGTATTTTGCTGTTTGCGTATTTATTTGTAAAGAATGTTTTGTGTGCGTAGTTTCTTTATTCCCAGGGTCTTCAGTTACTCTTATGTATATTTTTCTTCGTTATCCAGTGGTTTGGTATATTACATTGTTCTGCAAACAATTCCCCTTTAAGGTACATTAATTCTTTATTCTGTAGTTACACGTGGGTTTAATTTGTTCAGGTGCTTTGTTGATGGTTTTCTTTTACATTTTTTATTATTTGTGTCATGTTCTCAGTGCAACTGTAGCTGCTTTTTATTGGAGAGTTCTTAAGCGGGGAGAGTGTTTATGTATGAGTTTAACCAATATTTTCCTACGTTTGTTTTCACGTTTTTGTTGTACCATAAGCTGTTTATCTTCCTGTTTGATTTTTGTGGTGTGTACGTGAGTGTGACCGGCGATCTACTATATTTTAGGGTTGTTTCATAGTGTTTCTTGGCATCGTTGAAAATGGTTTCACTGGAAGAATTGTCGAAGAGTTTGCGGTTAATTCATTGTGGTATCTGCTTGATTATTGCTGGCGAGTGGTTGGAAAATGTGTGCATATACTGTGATTTATCACTAGGCTATCTGTATGGTTTATATGTACTTTTTCTTAGGTTGAAGGTGAAGTCTAGAAAATCTGCTTCGTTTAGGTTAGACATAGACATAAAAGTCTATGTCGAATCCCATATTTTGGAAAATTTTTATGATTAAGATTATGAGACCGTCGTCCCTGTAGAGTCCCTGTATCATTTCTATCGATTATTTTATTTAGTTCATGTAACAAATATATAACTATGAGCTCGCAGGTCCCTGCACCGTCAATGCTTCCAAATGTAGTGTCAAATGTCCCTGGCCAAAGATGTTGATGAAATCTATGTGGTGTGGTCAGACGACCACACTCTACACACTTTCCTTCCAAGCACAGCTATAAGGAAAGAAAGTGAACGATAATGTCATAACTTAGTGTGCATGCGCGAAAGACTTCAAAGTTAATCTGTACCAAGCGGCTTCACACTGTGTACTTTAGTTACTTTTCCATAACAACAGTCCGGATACTTTTTGATCAAACCCTTACTTACAAGGTTTAGCGCCGTGTCAGATTTACATTGATTCGTGTTTCGGTGCTATTAGTAACGTAGTTTTTTTTTTTTTTGGGGGGGGGGGTTATCGTCTGTCATTTGCTATTATACTTCTGGCTATTCTGAAATTTTCTCATCATTTGGGATACGATAGAATTTTAAATGTTGAACAAATAGATTGCACATGAATTGCCAGAAAATCGGAAATCGTGTCGCCTTAAAATGTGCCCCCAAATATTTGCCTCTAACAGTAACGGTCTGATTCTGACACGTGTCATTACTTGTGATATCAATTTGATCCATCACAATAATCGTAAACAATATGAGCGGTCGTTGGATGATGGATGTTCTCTATTAACATAGCCTAAAACAACCAGTGCATGCATATCAGATTTTTATGTTTGGTGAAAGGCCATTTCTTTATTTTATCCCCAGGTGTGATCAGTCACTGCAACACATGGTGTTAAGAAATCGACCCCCAGCATAAAAAATTAAGATCAATGTAAAACTCAAACTGATCGACAAATATGAAGCAATTCTTTACCATGATAACGCTCGACAGTACGACTTACGAACCATTATTAAAAATTAAAGCAAGATTTTTATACACTTGTATCATATTCACAAAATTAATGTGACTTAATTATAAGAATAGTTGAAATATTTGTCGAGTTCATAGTGACAAAAGATGATGAAATATATTTACTGCTGATTAATTTTCGTTTCGTGTCAGCTTGAGAAAACTCTGACATTCAAGTTTTGTACTTTTTGAATGAAATTATTTGTATAGAATCTATTACGATTTGACATTTCATGTGGTACAATAAAACCCTACTATCGCTAGAGGAATATATCATTTATCACTATTTTTATAAATTGCAATATTAACACAACTTTAATTTCGTGTATTTAATATCGACATTAAAATCCCTAGTATCTCTAAACTGGAGCATGTTTGAATATTCAGAGTTCTTCCTATATGCACCATATCTTTTATTGTAATATTAATATTGTTGCAGGCAACTTTTTATATGCATTGCTATTTGAACCAGTATGCTTACCTTGGTTATCATACACACAACGTTTCGGTTGTTGCATCCTTCGACCTTCTTCAGATGTATGTTTTTATATTCTGTAACATTATTAAATCTACAGGACGAGATTTTTCTTATTCTGTTTTCTAGGCTTAGAAGATATTTTTATTAATTAATATTCACCGGTCTTGTTCACCTTTGTGTAGCTTGTCCGTTTCCACCCACTGAAATAGAATGTCAGCTCAGCTCAACCAGACCCGGTGAGGGATTTAATTCCTTGCTGTCAGAGAGCCGGATTATTAAATAACGCTTCAATCCACAAAGCCAGGTGACTCTTTTCAATAGAAGAAAGTGTAATATTGTCCTGTCCTGTGTATGACGATAAACTACATCGGCGTTATGGGTAAGACGATAAACTACGTCCAATAGCAATGTCTCTAATAAGGAGGTTTTGAGGAGCGTGGAAACACCTCTTAATTACTGGTGTTCCCAGGTCCACCCTGACCCGGGGTGGTAGCATCTGTTAAGGTCCCAACTATGAGTAAATAGTTAACCCCCAAACTATGGTCAAAACTCTATAAAAGTAGGTTTTAATACCAGAAATATTTTATAAAAATTCTTAGCAGCAATAAATTTTTGGAAAAAAATATTACCAGCAATAAAAATCTTGTTGGCATTAAATAACCCATTGAGGTTGATATACCATAAAACAAAACAAAACAAACCAAGGAAATGTATTATAATTGGCATTCAAACTGTCCATAAAAATTAGAATAGTTCATTTAGGTATTTTTACCAGTGAGAAAAATATCTCTAAGTTCATGATAATTGATAGCTAAGATGCTTTTATAAAGTAGAAATTATTACATAAATCTTAAATACATATTCTAATCATACGAACCTATCCTAAAAATCTTCTCGGCATTAAATAACGCATTGAGGTTGATATGCCATAAAACAAAAGAAACTAAACTACACATTTCGGAAAAAAATAATACCAGCTATACTTTCTTTTTTTTTTTTTAAATTACCAGCTATACATTTCTGAAAAAAAAAACCCAGCCATACATTTTTTGAACAAATATTACCAAAAATAGAATTTTGAAGGAAAAAAAAATCACCAGCAATACATTTATGAAGAAAAATATTACCAGCAATAAAATTTGTCGGCGTTAGATAACCCATTGAGGTTGATATACCGTAAAAGAAACCAAAGCAAACCATGTAATATTGTCACATGTAGGTCTGTTACATGAGTTCGGATTATCCATTAAACAAAGCAAAAGAGAACGTTAGCATCAGAAATATTTTTTCTTCTGAAGGTATTAAGATTCTAGTGACCAGATTATATTTACGAAAAAATATAATCTTCTTTTATTTCTCATATCTTTTCAACACGTGTGTGTGATAATGGCCGTACACAACTTCCTACCTTTTCTTACTCAAAGTAATACCTGAGTTTTTCTAACCTTTTTTTTTTTTTTTTTTTTTTACTGTTTTCTGCTATCCATTCATAAAGAGTTTTTATGTTACTCGTCATACCTGCTCGTTTCTGTTGACTTCAGGATGTTCTGGGTGTTACATTTTTAAGGCTCTCTTTCCTCATTATGTGTCCCCAAATTTCAGCCATCTCTGTTTGATTTTAAATATCAGTTTTCTTGTACCTCCTATTTAACTTGAAACTTCCTCGTAGTTTAGATGTTCTTTTCATGTTTATTTCTTTATTTATCTGTAGAACCACATCTCTGTTGCTGGAAGCCTTTTATTCATTTGTTTAGCATTCATTACTGTACAGGAGGTTAAATATTACATAGCCTTTCAGAACTCGTTTCTTCGTTTCTAAGAACATTATCTTATCTCTTAAGACTTTGCTTGGTTTCTGAAAAATATCTTTCACTATTCCTCTGCGTCTTCAGATGTCTGTATGAAATTTTCCGTCATCTGTTACTAAACCACACAAATAGTTAAATTTCTGTAGTCCCTTGATTTTAATACCCCAATATGCATCCCACATATGCATCTTTGCAGTTAATAGTCCTTTCTCGTTTTCCTTTGATACCTTGTCTATGATTTCTTTCAGTCTTCTTTATGAGTCTGCCATTAACACAGTGCCATATGCGTATTTTATCTTGTTAGAATTATGGCTGCCAATAATAAATCTGGACGCCTTACGGCCATATCACGTTGAAACACTGGCACTGGTTCGATCACTGAAGATAACGTTGAATCTGATAAGTATGTAGATAAATGAGCGCTTGATGTACTGTAAGCTTGGATGTGCGGGTGGTGTCATGGATAAAGGCTCGGAATTGGAAATCGAAGTGCTGAGTTTCAATATCAGTCAGATTCATTATATTCACTTATGCGCAAATATTCTTGGGAAAGGTGTGAATCCACTTCTTCTCCCGCAACCACCAGCCATGGATTGATTAGTAGGACTTGTAACAATAAATTATTGTTATCTCAAAAACATTTTTTTAGAATCTAAGATATTTTCTGGCTTTATATATCCTGCAAAAAGTTAAGCCATAAAAAACAAATCAGTCGCAATCTAGAAATTTTCTCATTCTCTTAGAATTGTATTGTTTTATAAGTTAAATAGATCCGGTGAGAAGAGGCATCCTTGTCGTATTCTTCTGTCTATGTGCGTGTATTCACTGGACTAATAGGAGTTCGCTTATCATACGGTTCACACTCCTCCTCTGTCTTTTAAACAGGAGTAGACATTTCCGGTTTATAATTAGATTTTTGGTTCCTTTTATAGTATTCTTATTCTCTTTCCTTCCCAGTAGCCCCCCCTTGTGCCTTAGTGGCTTTATCGCCTTATTTAGGGTGACTTAATTAAAAAATCGCTACACACATGCAGGTTGTTTAATAGACTAGTGTTATGTCACATAATAAATCTGAGGCCAATATTTCTACTATTTTGGTCGTTAATTGTTTTCCTGTATGGAACTTAACCCAGAAGAACCACGTTCCTTTTCGTTTTTGTATTTTTTAATGTGTAGGTTGTTCTTGGACGTCCGAAATTGTTATTTATAGGATTTACAGGTGGGCTATTGACCTCATCTTTGTAAATATTACAACGATTTGCCCGTTGTGCGACCCGATCTTCATCTGTTGATGATTGATCAGGGAATTCCCACTTGAAACCTTTTATTTAATCTGCAATTGTAGATTGTTCTCGTTCCGATGACAATGTCTAGGGATATCTTGTCTAGTTCTTAATTACTATTTCTGGGTTACTGCTCACGCTCGTGTTCCACTGAGTCCAAGCCTGCACTAATCTTCCCAGGGATTGAACTCACCAGAGATTGAACTTACTAACTGCTGTAGAGTAGTTTTCACTTGTATTTCGCTAAGTCCGTCCTAAAAGGGTCCGACGTACAAAACGTTAGGAACTTGAAATAAGAGATAATGACGCAGCAATCTAGTTGTGATGGTTGATACTTCAATGTCCGACATCAACTGACTCACGCAACTCCACTGAGCTCAACTGGCAACCGCTATTCCTACTACTACTACTACTTATTATGTGTGGGAGAGTCTATTAATAATAGAATAGGTACGTTCAGGTATGACACTAACTCACCAACTTCACGAACCAGCATTTTAATCCACTAGGTTATGGTCTCATTATTGTTTCTGTTAATTTATTTGACACTCAGTTCTCAATCAGCATCTTGAAATATCCAAGCAATGGTCTCTTTTAATGATTGGTATGATGTTGGTTGTGCGAAGTAACAAGAAGGCCTCTGAATTTATATTTAATTACTTTCGATCTACAGTTTAAAGCAGTAGATATTTTACCTAAATATCTGTATTTTTACTAAATTAATTAGTTACTCGAGGCATTTACTTAAATATTTGTATCTATAAAAAAATGTATAAACATAAAAATGTCTTAAAATAATTGTCGGACATTGTCCATTTCCTAATATATAATATGTGGTTCTTTTTCTTTAGTCCACGAAGGAATTTGTGTTTACCGAAAGATTTTTTATTTCAGCACATTTTGGTTATCTTTTTACATAGTCTTCTACATCTCAAGAATATCCTGGCCACCACATATGTAATTTTAATCTCATTTGTATTGCTGTTATACCACAATGTACACCTTTTAGTACTTCTTTTCTTAAACTTTGTGGGTGTATTATAATATCTCCATTGCATATTATGCCTTCCGCTACAGTTATGCCTTGATTCTTTGTAGGGTCTTTATGCCATTGATCTATTTCTCCATGTTTCTTTTTATTCTGTCTGAAATCGAATCGAACCTGTATCCTATACGGAACCGTCATATAGTCTGACGTGCCGATTTGGCCACAGAGGAACGTTCGGTTAGCAAGGTCGATTTTACTCTCTTTACTCCCCTCCATGATTCTCTCACGTACATTCATATCTGCTCATGACATATCCAAATGTAACAAATGACGTCACACATTATGAAATGGACAAAGTCCAACAATTATTTTAAGACATTTTTTTTATAGATACAAATATGTAAGTAAATGATCTGTTTATAATAAACAGTATTAAACAACATTTACCGGCCTGAATGTCCGAGGAGTTTTCATAGAAACAGTTCGATTCCTGTCGGAGAACGAATATTTTCTATGAAAATTTCTCGGATATTCAGGCCGGTAAATGCTGTTTAATACTGTTTATTATAAACAGAGCATTTACTTAAATATTTGTATCTATAAAAAGAATGTATAAACATACATATATATATATATATATATATATATATATATATATATATATATATATATATATATTCCCAAGTAATTGTGATTTTCGCTATTTTCATTTTGACCGTATGACTTCCCTACTAAGCAAGTTTAGTTGATGCATACATTTCACATCAACTACTTTTGTTGATCTTGGGCTAATCAAGGAGGGAATAAATAGCACATTTTCACAAAAAAAGCAGTTGCGCCTATTGCCTAGCTGATGATTCTGCGAAAACATATAAAACTTTACTTTCCGTCAGCCATTGTTCAAATTATACAGACACACACACACACACACACACACACATATTAGTTTAGATCATATATGGCTCGGAATCCGACAGAATGATAAGATAAAGAGCAAACCGGAAACGTTTATCAATCTAACATGTTTCATTTTTATTAAAGCTTCATCAGAGAATGAGATATGGAAAAAGAAAGAATGTCATTCTTCCGGGTTATTATTAAGAGCCAAAATCAAAAGATTTTTAATTACTAAATTATATTTTTTTAATAAGTTTTAGAATTTTGGTTAGAGATCTTGTTCCTATGCTGTTAAAGTCATACCATAAATTAGTATGGGAAATTTTAACGTTTTTTGTTGTTGTTTTTTTTTTTTTGTTTGTTTTTTTTTTGGTTTTTTGTAGTGCAAAAAACATTGATTCGGAAATTATTGTAAAAATCAGATAATTGTCGGATGTTAATGAAACGAATATTTTCACTTTTTGAGGTAATAATTTTATACTTTCAGTATAGTATAAATTTTAGCGGAATCGGTCGTCAAAACAGATTTACTAGTTAAATAAAATGATAATTTAGATATCTAATTGTTTTATTACATGTAAATTATATTTGCGCGACCGGAGATAGTACTGTTATTAAGATAAGTAATAAAATAATAGCCACTTTGGCAATTAGACATGGTTATAATACAGATCTACTGTCCATGCCTTAATGGCTATCAAAGAATTTGTCTATTAAGTTTATATAAGAACGGCGAGCATCAGATTGTGACTATAGATACCACGAGTGCATTCGACAGGGTTTGGCATACTGGCCTTCACTACAATCTCATTTGCAACAGTATCTGTGAACAAATATTTGGCTTAATCCAGTCGTTCCCAAAAAAAATCGTGTAATTAAGGTCGTTTTGAACGGGCACGCTTCTAGATTACTTCATAGCCCCCACCCCCCTGGTTCTATTCTTGTTGTTTCTTATCTTCATCAACGACCTTCCTGATGTTATCAGTTCCCAACACGGAATTTATGCTAATGATACAACTATTTACCGCTCTTTTAGTAGTAAGTCCGACGGGTTCAACAAAGTAAAACTGGCAACTGCTCTCAAAAAGGATCCCAAATCAGTGGTTAACTGGGGCAAGTTATGGCTTGTAAATTTGAACGCCTCGAAAACAAAACTGTTTTCATTTAATCACAATGGAGAACCTTTCCTGCCTGTCATCAGCATGACTGATGCTAACTTCCATGACAGCAACTCACTACACCTTCTTGGATTAACGTTTACCATTGACAGGAAATCTAGTGATTATATTAAATCAATTTCTAGTTAAGTTGGTTCTCTGTATCGGGCTAGACAATTTTTTACGTTAGAATCTGTTTTGCACATTAATAAATCTACCATTTTTTCATGCATTGAATATTGATGCCATCTCTGGTCTGGTGTTTCTACTATACATCTCGAGATTCTAAACAAAATTCAAAGAAGGATGTGGTTTTTATCAATGCTAAACTGACATCACGATGTCCGGTCACTTTCTCACTGACGTAACGAGACTTCCCTCTGCTTTTACTACAAATATTATCATGGCAATTGTTGTGTTGTGCTTTCATCCTTTTTGTTTCTCTCTTTGTGAAAAAGGAGTCGCTTAGCATAATTATGTCACGATGTTTTAGTTGACTAAATATGACCTGTTGCAAAGTTTCATATTGGCCTTTTTTTAGAGGATCAAATTCTAACATTATTTTTAATGTGCTCAAGCCAACAGCTACTAGTTGAAAATTCTTACCTTATTTAAATAATTATTTTGCTAGCTTTTCCGCGGAGCCTGCTATTGACCCGCTTTCTGTTTTTCTTTTTTTTTCTTTTCTTTTTTTTTTCTTTTTTTTTTTTTCTTTTTGACATATTGATGTAATCTAATGAGAAAAGAGGGCTTGGGAAATCTTATATTCACAGAATAGAATGAAGCCAAGAGGAAAACAACGCAGAACATATTTAGTGAGCTTAAGTAAATGGATGACGGAACATAGTGTAGGAGAAATAACAGAAAGATAATATTTATTAAGAGCTACAAGGGACAGGAAATTTTGGAGAGCCATGATCGCCTACGTCCTGAGGGGACACGGCACATGAAGAAGATGAAATCTTTACACGTGAAAAATTTTAGTTATTGACATTTGAATATTACTACATAAATTGCATAAACATTATGAAAGAAATATTGTAAAAATATGCTGGATAATCAATGATGTACTTGAAAATATCCATCACTTCATAAAGCAAGAAATCTGTTAGTTTTTACGCTGTAATTGTAAATATTTTTTTAACGTAACAATGGTCGTTCTTCTTTTATATATCAAGTCCTTTCAAGGTGTAGGTGTTCATGACCATTACCGTTACCTCTTTAACCAAGTACTGTTATCCATTCACACAAATTCATTAAGTAGGTTACTCAATGTTTCCTTTGCCTCTATTGTCTTTAATATGTCTTGTGAGTGTTAAATTCTTTAGTTCCTCTTTTCTCACTATATATCATAGAAGTTTCAACTGTCTTTTTCTGTTTGCAAGTAGGAGTTTCTTTGTTATTCCTGTTTTCCTTATGGCTTCCTCACAACTCACATGTTCTGTTCAGACATATTCTTGGCAGTCGTCCGTATAACCACATATCTGTTACTTCAAGATTTTTCTTCATCTGCGAGGAAATTGTTCACTATTCTCTGACATGTACCAAGAGATTAATTCTTACATAGCATATATATCTCGTTTAATGAGAAGTGATGATTAGTGATATAAGGATGTGCTGAAAAGTTCTCGGTTCAATCAAGAAAGTTTTTAAAAATTTTATAGTGTTTTGTCGCTTGGAGAAAATTTTCGAAGAGGTGAAGCCAAATATTTTTAAGAACTCCGTCTTAGAACGAAAAATATAACAATAACAGTGAAATTGGTAGAAGAAATAGTAGTACTAACAAAATTCTATGCATTGTAAGTGAAGAAGACTAGTAGTGAATTAAGTTATATAATTGTTGTCTGTAAATTAGTGACTAAAAATATTTGTGATTTTGCTGAATGAAGTAATAATAATGTTTATGGAATAAAATGGGAAAATATTGCAATGCCAGATGCAGGTGTTAAAGATTATTTGCAGACTGTTATTTACCTCCAAATATTTTAAGGGTAAGTCCTGTTTTTTCATGGTCTCATCTCACAAAAGCATTACATGCTACAAGAGTCGTTGTGTTAGTTACAATAGGTACTCGCAATGTAGTATGTTACATCAACAGTAGTATTAGAAATGTTTAGTTCGAGTGGTAGCAGTGGTGTTAGTAGCCTATATCCTTAGCGGCAGTCGTCGCAGCTGTAGAAAAAAAATGGGAAACGGAGGAGGAGAAAAAACGAGGAGAGGAAGGAGGTTTGGATGTTTGCTATTTGAAGATGATGATGCCAGAGAAAGAAGAGAGTGAAAGACAGTCCATTTAGTTTTATAATACCTACTACTACTACTTCGAACTGTTGCTGCTGCTTTGTCAGTCCTTATGCTTTTCGCACTGTTGCATGCACTTGTGGGCCGTCTCGTAGTTTGATGTATGTGTGTAACTATGTGCGTGCGTGTTTGCGTGGCGATGAACGTGTTGCGTGCCGAGCGCTTTTCAAACCGATTATTCGCTCTTACTGTCTCTTCTTGATTTTTCTCTTAGCCTTTCTTCTATAGTCTTCGCTATCTCTTTCTTTCTTTTATCTATTCTTTCTTTTATCTATTCTTTCTTTTATCTATTCTTTCTTCTATCTATTCTTTCTTCTATCTATTCTTTCTTTTATCTATTCTTTCTTTCTTTCTTTCTTCTATCTATTCTATCTTTCTTTCTTTCTTTCTTCTATCTATTCTTTCTTTCTTCTGTCTATTCTTTCTTCCTTTCTTTCTTCTATCTATTCTTTCTTCCTTTCTTTCTTCTATCTATTCTTTCTTCCTTTCTTTCTTCTATCTATTCTTTCTTTCTTTCTTTCTTTCTTTCTTCTATCTATTCTTTCTTCCTTTCTTTCTTCTATCTATTCTTTCTTTCTTTCTTTCTTCTATCTATTCTTTCTTCCTTTCTTTCTTCTATCTATTCTTTCTTCCTTTCTTTCTTCTATCTATTCTTTCTTCCTTTCTTTCTTCTATCTATTCTTTCTTCCTTTCTTTCTTTCTTTCTTTCTTCTATCTATTCTTTCTTTAATTTTCATCAATTGTTTTACTCTTTTTCTGGTTGGTTAGTTCCTTCTGACCAGTTCTTATTCTAATTCTTCCTTTTTTTCCTCTTCCTTTGCAACTCTCTAAGGAATCCGATATTTATACTAAATAACTCTCCCCAACCCACACACCTTGCGTATACTTCTCTTGTTCTCTTTTCTTCTCACTTTTTCTTTATACTCTATTAACCACGATTTCTCATCGTCCTCCCACTCTTCTACATAAAGATATATTTGTATATTGCTTCTCTCGCCTTCTTCCTATCAATTCATCTCTCTCCCCAACCGATTATGTTTTTCTTTTTTCCATCATAACGATTTCTTAGTTTCACTGATAATCGTCATTCTTTTTCTCTTTCATTTTACTTAAAGTTTGTATTTATCTTCTTTAATTTTATTCTCTTTTTTTTTCTTTCCTTTTTATATTCTGTCTTCACTTGCGTGCCACGATGACTCTCTTGTCATCGGTCCTTAGTCGTGTTGTGAAGCTGTCTTGATTCCGTCTTAACACTAAAAACAAAACAATAACGCAATGACTCTTACAACAATGAGTGTCTAAAAAGAAAAAAAACTGAGAAGGGAGGAAGGAATTTTTTTTTTTCGTCGGCGGCGGGTTGGATTAAAACAAACATATTTTTCATACACCTTATTTTTTCGGCCTTAAGTTCTTCTTATTCAATAATAATACAAACACGCAATGTCGTCAAATTTTTTTTTTTTGTAGCATATTGAGTAATACCAGTTAACGCGCGCGCGCAAACCACGGATTTTATTTTCAAGCCAAGGCATTTAACGGCTGAAAATACAGAATAAAAACTACCCATACGTAGTTAAATATTCAAATACAAATATACTCGCAACTCTTTAATTCTTTGAAGGACTAGCCTATAAACATGTGCTTTCATGTACTGTATAAACACATTCGCCCAATAACAGACCTTCAAGTCACAGCACCGAGTGGAAGAAAGATGTTTCTTTCCTTTAAAATAAGAATCTTTTTTTTTTTGTACTATCTCAGAACGCGTTGCGAACTCAGAATTATGGTATTATTTAGTGAATATTGACTGTATAGGCTGTTCTTTTTCTTTTTGTTTTAATAATACGCAGCATTTTCATTTTCTTTGATTAAATTATTGTTCCTTAACCCTTAAATTAAATTGTTGTTCCTTAACCCTTAAACGTAAATCATATACGATCGAGGAGGAAATGATGAAAAAGTTTATCACACGCATAAAAATAACTGTGCATAATTATTTATAAGAAATTCATAAAAACTTGTACTCTTTGTCTTTGCGTGTGGAAAAGAAAATGATTTATTTGCTTAGCATCGTTTTAATTTAATTTCATCTGCGCTATTTAGAAGAAAGACTTGAACCGGTTCCAGCATATTTTTGTCCTATTTTTTTAATTTTAAGTATCCTTTACTTATTTTAAGTTTCTTTAATGTTTTCGAATTGCCTGCCATTACTTCTAAAAATCAAAGTACTTTTTGTTTTTTTAGAATTCTAAAGAACACTTTGGTAATGAACATAATATGCAGTCATTAAAGAAAAATGAATTTATTGATATATAAATTAACAATATTTTTTAAAAAGTGGTAACCTTGAATATTAATTTCAAATCGATTATCACAAGATTTTCTTTTACCAAAAGTCAGTATTTTTCTTGCTAGAAATTGAAACTAAACTTACTCAAGGAAAAAGAAATCAAGTAGGAATATTTGGCAGACTAAATATACAATGAGAAAAGTTTTCAAAACTTGTCAGAAAAAAAAGTACTTAATGAAACATAATTAAAAAAATAATTTATAAAAGTTAAATTCATTAGCAATTATATTTTCTTTAATTTTGATGCCAAACAAATTTAACGAAAAGAACTAAATCAAAAGATTATATATATATATATATATATATATATATATATATATATAAACGAAACCCTTTATTTAAGCTGTAACAAACAGAAGTAGTAAAGAAATCTGGATATGGCGTATGTCTGATAATTCCCCTAATAAAAGGAAAAAGAACAACGGTAAGAATTTAAAACAAAACAAATAATCTTTTTAAAAAAAAATCAAAGTAGTAAGAAAAATAACCGAAAACCATTTTTTTCAGCTCTTGAATTAAAAAAAAAATTCTATGACGAATACCATAAAAATGACGAAGGTACCATGCGTTGATGAGTGAGGAATTTTAGAGAAAGGACGAACCCTACCGCTACTGACACGTGTTAATGGACACCCGTCTGCGTATATACTACCAGAAGTCGAAATCTGTTGTGCTGGGAATTCATAGTGATTTTTCAAGCGTAGCTTAGATGTGGCACAAGGCGGAAATTAGGGGGCACCCAGTGAGAATCGAACTCACTACTCAGTTGTAATTGTTCGAGTTGAGCCAATCTTTAAACCATTACACCGCCTTGAGTTTTCTTGAGGGTTATATATAGATGTGTACAGCTGTGATTCGCCGCCAGTGAATGAATGAGTTTCTATAATTTTGTTTTCTTCACCTATATGGTTACAAAGAAAAGTGAACGTTGATGATAAAAAGTACCTACTGCTAAATCGCCAAGCAATAAAGAACATAAAGTCTAAAAGAAGTACAAGTGAGTGAGTGTGAGAGTATGGGAAGAGTTATAGAGAGAGAGTAGGCCACACTAGAAACAAGTGCGATTGAGAGAGTGAAAGGAAAGAGAAACAGATAGCAACTATATCAAGGAGTGGGACTGCGAGTAAGGGAGAGAGAGAAAGCTAACGAACGAACGAGCGAGTGCATGCGTGTGTAAGAAAGACATAGAGAGAGAGAGAGAGAAAAAAAAAGAAGAAATAAAGAGGCTTACGTACCGGGAGGAAAATAAACGCGGTTTTAAAACAGGGATCAGGCATTGTGGAACAACTACAACAGTAGCGGTTCTGTTGCGTGGTTACTCAATAATAATAATAATAATAATAATAAAAGGCAAAAATGTCACAAAAACGGTGTTACTCTGAACTCACGCATCCGTCAATGAGAGAATCAATTCGTCAACATAATTGTTATGCGCTTCAACTGACCATGCTAGGTAAGTTTTACTCTATTGGACGCGAAGCCTTTTCCTTTATCGTTCTTGCCACTTTCATCTATAAACATCGTCAAAGCAGAAAAAAAAAACTAGTAATTCTCTTGTTAAAAGTCCTTCATCTGTTTTCCTTTCCGTCTTTTGTTGTCGTTTTTCTTTTTTCTTCTATTTTTCTTTTTATCTTCATTCCATCCCTCTATTTTTTTTTTCTCATAGTTCTCTCTTTTCCCATTTTATTTTACCTTTCTCTTTGATTTCCGTTTGTTTTTGTTTTGTTTTTTTACGCATCAATGCTTTCTTATAAATCTCTTTCTCTATTCTCTCTCTCTCTCTCTCTTTCTATTCTCTTTACCGCCATTTCTATACTCTCTTTATCTCCTTTCAACTTCTTTCTCTCTTTCATTCTTTTTGTTTTCATTTTTACTTGACCCGTGTCATTTATTGTCTTTGTATTCTTCCCCTCTGTACCGTGTCCCTTCGTGATGTTAACGATCAATTTCCTGTCTTTGTAGCTTTTAATAATTTTCTTCTTATTTTTTTTATCTCTTTCCAAACCGCTTTCTCTTTCCATTCTCCCCAAATAATTACCAAGTGTGTCTCCCCTCTTTAAATCTTAAAATAATTGTTGAATGTTTCCCTTAATTTTTATATTCGTCCTCTTACTTTGCTTTTTCGTTATCTGTTTATATTGCACTCTGATTAAAAAAAAAAAAAAACTATTTGCCAAACAGCTTTTTATATTCTGTAATGATTCTACTGCGCTGATGAAATAAACTTGTTTGTATACAAAACGATACGACAATATTGATGTATCTACACGTGTTTACAGACCCATTAAAGACAACACAGAATCCATAAACATGTTGTGATCAAATGTAAATTCAGTTTGGTATATTTTAAAAATAAAAAGAAAAACATTATTACAAATTCGGTTAACCGTAAACAGACATGCTTATATATACATACACACACATATATATATAATAAATCTATATGTGTGTGCTAGTGATTGTGTGTGTGAATAGTCATGTTTACAAAGAGACACGCATCTTTCACTCAATATGTACATTTATACGCGGATCTCTGCAGATTATACAACATTTCAAGAATAGAGAATAATTCGAATGCTCAGTTACTTAAGAGACACGCATTTTTACACGCGTATAAACACGTATGAATGTTATTATTTATAGTAATTGAGGGAATAAAATGGAAAATATACATCGGATAAATACTTTTAATTCTACTGACTTTAGCTCACGATGACCAGAACGTTTTTGCTAACAGACAAATAAATCATATAGAAAAAAAATATAACGCCATCCGAATCTTAAGTTAATAATGTGGATGATAACGATTCGTTTTTTAATAATCTACATATTACCTTAGAGTTTTACAACATTATTCATTCCTGCATCGCACACGAGGTTGCGGGGCTGAATAGCCAAATTGCGTTAACAACCAACAAAACACTAATA
>CAHIKZ030005555.1:80000-222500 GCA_903632075.3 Acanthosepion pharaonis
ATCCAGAGAAGGTTCTGTAATGCAAGCGATCCTGACTTGGCATCTTGACAGTCATTTTCTTCTGCCATTACGTGGATTTCGTCTGTCTTTTCTATAAATATTTTCATGCTAGTTGTTTTGATGTTCTTAACTTCTTGGTGTCTCGACTACATGAATTTAGTCATACTAATTAGGTTCGGTGGAATAATAAATAGCGGCTCGGACTGAGGAATCGGAGAGCCGAGTTCGAATTCCAGTCGAATCTATTGTATTCACTTACGTGCTAATACCCTTGGGAAAGTTATGAATTCTCTTCTTCTCCCCTCGGCTATGGATAAATAGCAGGACAGACCGGGTTTGGATATCTACTGCAGAAAGACATGGCAACCTACTGCCAGAAAAAAATCTGCCTCGTCAGTCATGTATCGAAAGATACGTGATCGCCTAAGCGCGTATCATGCATAGTACATAACTAACTGAATTAGTTCAACAGTTAAACAGTGAAACTTATCTAGATATAAACCTAAGTTCTATTCTTAATAGTCTCTTTTCCCGCACATCTCGCCTGTTGATCACCCTTCCAGTTTCTTGTTTCTCTGTCATCTACAAAAATTTAAATGCAACACCAACCACCAATTTTTGTCTTCCTAAGAATAAACTTTCAATTTTTCTTCTCTGTCCTTCCTCAACCCTGTTCCTTTATTGTTGTTTTTTTTTTTTTTTTTCACTAAAGACTTTTTGATTCTCTTTCACTCCAAATAACACCTTGCGTCGTAGTGGTATTATCACCTTGCGTTGTAGTGGTATTATCACCTTGCGTTGTAGTGGTATTATCACCTTGCTTGTCGTGAAATGATTAAAAATGTAAAAATATATATTGGCCGACATTATATTGTCAACGCACTTAAATCAAAACTGAGAATCAATTGCGTAAATCGAACATTGCACACTTGAAAAATCTGAGATCAACATTTAGCTAATAACTACATATCAAGTTATGGAATTATTGATCTATTTGTTTTATGAATATATCTTTGAATAAATGAAATTGAAAAGCAGAAGAGATATGCATATATGTGTTGAAAATTTTTAGACTCAGTTATTTTCCCAAAACTGTTAGAATTTTTTTTAATTCGCTTCATAGTCGGATGGAGAAATTTCCGTAATTCACTCACGTATTACATATTATATAAATATCTATCTATCTATCTATCTATCTATCTATCTATCTATTCCTGTTAGTAACATAGGATCCGAGATAAGTTAAGAAATCGAGACAATGTCAAAAAGCTGACCTGAAGAAGCCAACCTAATACGCGAAGGCGAAGCGCGTTGTCATTAAAAAGATTTCCCACCTTGTCTCATTTCTCCTCTCTATCTCTCATA
The DNA here is from genome assembly GCA_903632075.3 of Acanthosepion pharaonis. Lineage (NCBI taxonomy): Eukaryota > Metazoa > Mollusca > Cephalopoda > Sepiida > Sepiidae > Acanthosepion > Acanthosepion pharaonis. The sequence continues at coordinate 81,366 of CAHIKZ030005555.1, forward strand.
TATATATATATATATATATATATATATATATATATATAGTGGGGACCCTCCTATCAGCATTGGATAGTGCATTTCGTTTTAAACTTATGCATGCTAGCAGGGGCTATCGTGAAGAAAATGAGATAAGTGAAAGACATATTTTATATATATATGATGGAATCCCTGTTGTATTCAAAGTATGAGGGTCAAGCAGCTTAGTTCCTAGGAGCCGACAGCATCACATATGATTTGATTATAGTGAAGGCTTTGTGCAGAACCAACCATACTTATATATATGTTGGTGTATAAGTTGACTTTACAAGAATGGAAGCATTATCCCTGACAGGACATATCAGTTCACTTAGACGCTGTGAACTTGATAGGCCGATGGAAGAACACTTGACTTAATTTTTATGATCGTCTTATATAGTAAATATCTATTATCTATTTAGACAACTGCTGATGAATGTTATTGATGCGATGTGACAGAGGACAAAATATCTATCAATATATGTTTCCAGTTGACTCTCTTTGTCTGTCTCTGTCTCTCCCGACAAGATATAAAATGTGTAAGAATCGGGAACAGCTTTTTCCTTTCTTTTCACACTTTCATTAATTCCCCAGTAACCTAAACAAAGAACCTGAGAAAGGTGCAGTGTTACTCGGTCTAAGATCGCAGTGAAGAGTGAAACTGACAATCACCATGCAGTTTTGATTACGACTTTCTCAATATCTAGAAGCGCTATTTCTCCTATGTTGAGAACTATTTCCTTATGAATATAACAAAATTTAAAACACACACACATAAAGAGACATAGTGATTGAAAAACACACAGACATAACGGTAAAAATCTTGCTTGAGTATATGTAAATATGCGTCTATCTATAAAAGTATACATATGGACACACACGTGTGTGTGTATATATATATATATATTTGGTTGGATAGATGTGAGTTTGTGACCCTGGGTTTCACGCTTTAGCGATCGTCAGACAAACTGATTAATGTTTTAAAAAATTTGGGTTTATGTAGATTGCGTTTATGTAGATTTATTTATATTTATATTCACTTTTCACACACACACATATATATATATATATATATATATATATATATATATATATATATATATATATTCCTCTGAGGGACTTTATCAAGGTAATGTAGGAGTTTATTTTGCTGCACGTGTTTATACACAAAGGCGAGGATATCATTGGTCTATCTAGGCTTTGACCTACATTTCAACCACCTGAACATTCGTGAACCTCAAATTTATTAGCCTTGATAAACCAATGGCATCTTCACTGCTGTATATAAACACGTGCAGCAAAATAAATCCTACGTTACCCTGATAAAATCCTTCAGCGGCACGAAACGCGGCGCGTTGGCTAAGAATAGTTTTCCTCTTGTCTCTTTTTTATTCATTTTATCTCCATCTGCTATATATATATATATCTGAGATATATATATATATATATATATATATATATATATATATCCACATCATCCCGTCGTCTTTTAGTTGCTTCTAAGATGTCCAAAATTCTGCGTTTAACATGATACCCGTTTATTTATATATCCGTATACATTGACATATATGTGCACAAATACACATACGCACTGATATTTATGAACACGTAAATGTCTCGTATCAGGCCTGCGCTGTGTGCATCTGTCTACATAATTCTAGAGTTCTTTTTTTTATTTTTGTTTCTATGCTTGTGTGTTAATAGACAAGTGGCCGTATATGTGTCTGTTTGCCTCAGTCTAATGATATTGGCTTCCGATCACTTTGACAAGACAGGCGTAACTGTCATGGCAGTTTTCAAAAAGTCATACTCATTAAGGTGTTCGGCTCCAACATTTCACAAGTATGGAAAGAGCGCCTGCTGTTATTTGTACAGCATTTGTCATCAAATTTCTCTCTTTTATTCAACCTTCTTGCACATCAGTTTGTTTCTCTTATTCGTTATAGGCTACCGTATTTCATGACTATCGCGTCCATTAATCAGTCGGTTCACTTACCTGCCAACCTTTGTATCTATTAGAAAAAAATTATCCCCGTCGATTTATTTGCTTTATATTCAAGTACATTATTGGGATTCTGTCTGTCTGTCTCTCTCTTTCTCTCTGAATGTCTCTCTGTTTCTCTCTCCCTGTTTCTCTCTCCCTTTCATCCTCTCACCCTCTCTCTCCTCCTCACCCACTCTCATTCTCTCTTTTATTCTCTCCCTTTCTCTTTCTCTCCCTTTCTCTTTCTCTCCCTTTCTCTTTCTCTCCCTTTCTCTTTCTCTCTCTTTCTCTTCCTCTTTCTCCTTTCTTTCTCTTTCTCCTTTCTTTCTCTTTCTCTTTTCTTTCTTTCTTTCTTTCTCTGCGTACGTATGATTAGGCGTAGCCCAGTCTGGTTCAATGTAGCATTGGTGGCGCAACAATGAGGAACGACATGAGATAATTGTTCCCTGATACAAGCTTGGTAAACGTAACGCCGTGATAAAGAGGCAAACATTGCTGAGAGTTATGAAGGACAGGAAGTCGTGAAGAGCCATAATCACTCACGCCCAGAAAGAGTAAGTTATATAAAAGAAAAGCTGACAATATAGAAGAGAGAACCGGTCATGGCTATTAGGTTGCACATATTTGTTGAATAAAATATAAAACGTTTTTCATCATTAGGCTATAGCCTTATTGTTGGGTGTATTAAAATATGCCTTTTGCTTTGTAATGGTTAGTCAAAAGGCCTCGCAGAATAGGATTCTAACCAGGAACATCATGTCCACTTACTTATATATGGATAAGTAGAAAAACCTTTATAAATTTGACGTGTTTCTATATTTATTTAGCTTCATCAAAATTTTTCTGATGAAGCAAAATAAATAGTGAAACACATTTTTAGAGGTTTTCCTATTTGTTTATTATTTAATCTTTTGTCGGTTATAATCCATATTTTAAATCCATATATATATATATATATATATATATATATATATAAAAGAGAGAGAGAGAAAGAATGTGTGTGTGGACATAGGAATCAATACCGCAAGATGACCATCTGCTTCACGCTTCAATCGTCTGAAGTCTTAAAACGGATGTTCACTTTGCAGTCATAATTCTTAAGTTTATACTGTCAGCATATATGTATTGTGTGTGTGTTGCTGTTTACTGAATGTGTACTGCATACATATTTGAGCACAGATATTTTGTTATCCAGCTCTTTTATTCATGATTATAAGCCTAAGATATTACACACACACACACACACACACACACATGTACAGCAATCCCTCTTTTATACAAGTTTCATTAAAGACGACTAAGATTAAGCTTTTTATTCTTGTGTTCATATAAGTGTTTTCTGGACATAAAGTACGTAAAAAAATGCCCAGATCTTCCATATATCCGTGCGCTTTCGGCTATTTTATCAGCCATCATCAATGATTTTTCCATATATATATATATATATATATATATATATATAATGAATGAGAGAGAAAGATCTTTAACGGACTTATATTATCAGTCACATTGGTTTCTTGGATAATTGGAGCAATATATGTTTCTTTTTTGTTTTGTTTTTAATCATTTCACACCAAGCAAGGCGATAATGCAACTAGAACGCAGGGGTTACAGGGCATGAAAGATAATGTGAAGACTTTAGCGCAGATTATTGAAGAAAGGACCAACAAGGAACAGGATTCAAGAAGATGGTGAATGATGTTACATTTCAATTTTTGAAGATCGTAGTTATCAGGGAAGCAAGAAATCTGAACGTATTTTCACAGGTGGGGAGTACGAGAAAAAAACAGAGTAGTGAAACGGTGAGACTTAGTTGCTAATCTAGTGGCAAGATTTAATTTATGTAGTCGAGGCACTAAGCGGGAAAAACGCTCACCAAAACAGTTGCCATGAAAATATTTCTAGAGAAGACAGAGGGAAGCCACGTCACGTCGCTGAGAAAGTGACTGATGTCAAGATACCTGGACAGGATCGATTATGTTACAGACTATTGTATATTATAAATAAACCGATGCAGACATGGACCTAAAGAAAAACGAAACGACCGAAATTTCTATTCAAACATGAATATTTTTTCAATAAAGCGTGTTATTTTACTCATACGAATATACTCAAACTGGTAACTCTTTCTTCATAAAGATTAATGACGCTGACATATTTGCTTATTATTTCCATGACCGTCACACCCATAAAGTACCTCGAAGTTTCTTGTATCAGTTAGTTATGTGCCATGCGTTATACACGCTTAGACGATCATGTATATTTCGATACATGACTGACGAGGCAGATTTTTTTTCCTGCAGTACGTTGCCATTTCTTTCTGCGGTAGACCAGTTACTATTCAAGGCTATTTACCCATAGCTGGGGACAGAAGAAGAGGATTCATACCTTTCCCAAGTTTATTAGCACGTAAGTGTATACAATAGATTCGACTGGAATTCGAACTCGGCTCTCTGATTCCTCCGAGTCGCTATCCAATACTCAACGTCTTTATAAATAATAGCTAAAATGTATAGACATCAGTACACTGAAAGGTAAGTGTAAAATGGACTTAAACGGATGCCATATATTTGACAATATAGGTAATGAATCTGTGACAATAGATCTATGAGACCTATGTGAAGATGAACGGCCTGAATATAATTTGACCACGTGATAATTGTTAAATCCAAAAAGATGGGATAATCTATCTCCGGGACGGCAATAGCTCGTGAAAACTGTAAACGGACACAGGGGTATTCAACGTACACTTAATTCTATGGTATTTTGCAGTTGTTAACCAAAAGTGTTACCATTCTTGACACGATGATATCGATACCTCACCTCATCCAAGCCAAAAACATCACCACTGGACCTTGGAAGATTTACGATCTGTCAGTTGTCCAAATTAGTAATTTTTCCAGTTTATTCTCTCAGTATGATGATGTGCAAACTAATAGTGGCTTTGTAATAGTAGGGCTACGTTTTGTTGGCGTCCGCAAAGATTACTAATGAATCGGAAATCTGTCTTAACAAGTGTGGTATACGTAGATTTTATTGCAGTCTATTTTCAACTATTTTTGCTCACACGTTTCCTGGTAATAATGAATTCTGCCAACAAGATAACGCATCATACCCCAGTTGTGCGCAGGTAACACCAAACTCACTCCAGGAATTCTCGTATGACTCCCAGTTAATCCATTGGATCTCATGTTCTCACAGAATTAACCCCGTTTAGCATATATGAGATACCCTGCAGATCTTAAAAAATTCTCTGCAGCCATACTCAACAAGCATAATTCACCTACAGAGAGCCCTTGAACATATTTGGATTTATATGCCTTGCAACGATTTCAGCGCATTGGAGATTTCATAGCATTATTTCCCGCTATTATTCAGAATAAATGAATTACTCGTTATTAGGTAATTGTTTATTTTTTTTTTGTATACATGAATATGTAATATATATGAGAGAGAGTGCAAAATTTTTATCATCATTGGGGAAACATTATTATATGAATTAATATTATTCTGATTCCTTATAAAGTATTTGTGTATTTCCCGCTTTTCATTAAATTGTGTATGCTGTCAAAAAAGAAATAAATTACCTTTCATCAGATGAATTCTCCGAAGATTTTCTTGCTGTCTTGAAATGTCAAAACCATTACAAGACACAAAACAAGTGATTGTCTAAAAGTGACAGGTATGGAGAATAGGTCGCATGCAGAAGAACTTCCCATCCCATCTTTCATGATCATTTGTTTTTATCACATTTGCAGCACGGAAGTCAGTGCTGTCATAAAAAAATATTGACCAGTTGACTCTCTTGCCCAGAAAGATATATTTATATGCCAATGCGTCATTCAAATATCCTGTTTTTTTTTTATTATTTGTTGCTGCTTTTAAACTACAATTTTCCATGGTTCGATTCCTGCCGGAGGACGCATATTTTCTATGAAGATTTCTCGGCCGGTAAATGTTGTTAATACTGTTTATTATGAACAGAGCATTTACTTAAATGTTTGTGTCTATAGAAATAACGTATAACAATAAAATATATTAAAATAATTCTCGGACTTTATTTATTTCGTAGTCTGTGACGCCATATATATATATATATATATATATATATATATATATATATATATATATATATATATAAAGGAAAATAGAATAGTGCAGTTCAGCAACATCGCAAGATGCAACAAAACCAAAAGAATTGATCATAGAACTTGAGTTATGTACTTAAAGAGTCCCGTCAGATCGAGATAGATGTCATGCATGTCGTCCAACTCGTTCTAATATATCTAAATAGTCGACTGTATACTATAGCCTTCTGAGATCAATGCTTAAAAATGGTTTCGAGCGTATGTAGCCTGTGATCTTAGGGAAAATTGTCCTTCTTTGAGCTTCATGGACTGACGCTACAGAATCTCAAAGAACTGTACCAAATTACAGAAATTACGCCACTTGATGGATTTCAACAGCAGCAAGAACTAAAATGGATAGCACGTGCAAATCAAAGAGAAAATAATAACATAAACAAAATATTTACACTATTTACATTGTTCGGATTGTTTTCCTCATCCTTATTGTCATATTCACGACGTTTCGTCCGTTGTACACTACGGCCTTCTTCAGATGATATACGTTGGAATTTCGAACAGATCCCTTTATTTCGTCCACAGGGATAGATTGTTCTAGATGAACGTCGCATGCCTTTTCTGGATATCTCAGTTCCTGTTATTTCTCTTTAGTTATTCAACTCTCCAAGTTTTGTTCACCTCTGCTGTTACCGGGTATTGAACTCACAACTCTTTGCGTCATGTCACTGGATTACTTCAACCAACGCTTTTATGCACTGGGCCGTGTGAACTGAAACTGAGATATCCAAAAAAGGGCATGATACGTAGAACTCGAACAATTTATCCCAGTAGACGAAATAAATGGTTCGGTTCGAAATTCCAAAGTATATCACTTGAAGAATGTCAGATCGTACAACGGCTGAAACGGCGCGAATAATGCCAAAAAAGATGAGGACAACAATCCGAATAATACATTAAGAAGTGGAAATTCGACCTTGCCAACCGAACGATCCTTTGTGGCCGAGCGGTTAGGCACGTTAGGATAAATGACGGATCCGTATAGGATGCAGGTTCGAATCCTGTCAAACGATGAATATTTTCTATGTTATTTAATACTGTTTATTATAAACAGAGCATTTATTAAAATACTTTTATCTATAAAAAGAATGTTAAGCATAAAAATGTCTTTTATAATCCGAATAATGTAAATAGTTACAATACCTCGTTTCAGAAATAGAGACAGATATAATCAAGATGTTTATGTTCTACACCAATTCTGATAAAGTTTAAAAAGAAAGCACCCCACCCCCACCCCCACCATCAATACAGGGAAAAGAGACAAAAGTGGAATTAGTAAAGCTATTTTCCTGAAAATTTGATTCGATAAATTTCAATCAAAAGTAGTACTGGCTCTTTGGTTAATGAATTCCGAATGTTTCAATATAAGGAAACGGCTAACATGACTATTTTCTATACGAGGTACGTAATGTATTTGAGAACACACTGAAAACCTTAAGAATAAAAATCACATCGTACAAACACCTAAATCTATTAATACAAAATTTGGTACACAGATGCAGTAATGAGTGTATTACATGTTTATTTGATGTAAACGCTTTCAACATTATGATGGCTTCAGTCTTTGACAAATAGTCTAAATTGATATTATGCATTAATAGGGTAATGGCGGCTTTCAGGGAATCAACCGCAGTGTGGGAATCATGATCAGTTTCTCGTTTAACAACGCCCCCACAAGTGATAGCCAAGTGGATTTACGTCTAGCGAGCTAGATGTCTACATGTTTGGTGTGATATAGACGTTCAGGTTGGCCACTATCTAATCTTAGGTCACTGCAGCTTTGGGAGCAGGTACAGAGTCCTGTTGAAACACATTCGGCCTTCTACCGCATGCAAGTTCTATCTAGGGCTTCACAGCTATTTCTAACACCTCAACTTAGCCAGCATCATTCAACCGAAAACCCTGTTGAAAGAAGTAGGATGGCATAACGCATTCTTCACTGCTCACCACTGCTAAAACCATCACAGAAGCGGGAAACTTGGTGTGCATAACATGGAACATCAGAAGGATCCGCAGGTAAACACCCTGGTCGAGATTAAAGGGAACACGACTAGACAGCTGACGATAATGTCGAGAGAGGATTTTGCAAATGTCCTCTCTACAAAACTGCTCAGCATAATTGTTGTATATACCACATTTTGGCTCTATGGATATTGAAGAAACACAAATATGCCTGAGCAGGTATCTACAAGAGGGATTAGCGAACCTCTTTAGTAGACGCCATAGTCTCTCGAGACTGACAGATGACTACTTCCAAATGCAGTTTAAACATTAAACGGTAATGATTTCAGGAATTGCCAGCTATACACTTATACACTATATTTCTTTCTGCACTGAGAGTCGACATGAAATAAAAACTGTAAAAAAGGTGGTTGATATTGCTGATTCGAAATCATCCAATAAAAAAAAACAATATAGTAACGTATATAGGTAATTATGATAGAGCAGCCAGAAGATAGTCACTTCTTAAACCAGTCAATATTAAATAGAGAACGTAGTGAATGACTGTAACGGCTGAAAAACACTTAGGATTAGTGTAAACTGCTATTTTTTTTAATGGATCCATATTCGCTTAGATTTCAAACAGAGAACGAGTACAGGTTTGGAGATTTTGCAGGCGAGAGTTTTGTTTATAACGCTTGCAAGCTCATTATCATACTTGACGGATTTTTGGTTATGGTGTGGGGATTATTCGGTGTACTGGTTGTTCAAAATACTGTGAGAAATATCTATTTTTATAAATCTATGTCTACTAGTTAACTGGTGGGAATATTAAGTGATATAGCAATATCATTGGTTATATTTTATGCATGCGTTTATATAGGATTACATCCATACGTTTAACCCTACAGTCGCCAGAAAAAGAAATCCGCTTTTTAAATTGCTAAAGATTACATGAAATAAAAGAAATATAAACTAAATGGTAAATGCCTTTGTTATCTTATCACGTTAGCACTTGATATTTTCGCTTTTGGCATCGAGTAATACACCTGTTGCCGTATAGATGTTTAATCTCAAATAGGGGAGATAAGGATGAATAACTGATAAGTATATAAATTCACATTTATTACCGAATCTACTCCGCAAGAATTACTTTTCTCATTACTTACCAACGATAATTATTTGAAAAAAATTAGCACCTTTTTTATGGTGGGTAGAGCTTCATGCTATATTACAATGCAAAGACCTGATGGAAAGTGTCCTAAATCTGTATTTTGCGACTTTCTTCTCTAATGAAAATATCGGGACCATTTTAAATAGTAAAATAAAGAGAAATTGCATTTTGTTTTCATTGCATTGTAACCTAGAAAAGGTTACTGAGTGAGGAATAACGAAAACGGAGGTTGCAAATGAATTGGTAATCTTTATAACATCAACAAAATACAATACTCGCCAGCGGCGTAAAGTAGGTAAACCACTCTAGTGGTGAATTACTGAGACAGCATATTACCCCCCACCACACACACACACACTTACAATAGTGTCCAACGTAATTATGAGTCTTGGGGCATACCCATTAGTGTTCATAGGTATGTTATATAACACATTGTAATGTAGTTAGATATCGCACAAGAAAAGATAGATCTTTTAAATTTTAAGCTTGATCGATTGATTTGATTTTTTTACCACTTATCAACCCATTTCAGGTTATTTAAAGCCAGAAATTATTCTTAGATTGTAAGAAACTTTTGGAGGTAATAATTTACTGATACAAATCTTAATTAATCCGTATTGGGGAGAATATATAGATTCATACCTTACCCAAGGTTATTTGTACGTAAGTGAATATAACGAACCCGAATGGAATTCGAACTCGGTTCTCCAATTTTTATTACACCACCCGCTCATCCACGACTAAAGAACTCATCTAGGTACTGACCAGACTTACTTTCGGCGATCATGCGAGAAATGTGACATGGTCGTGAGTTTTTACTGTTTGAAAGAATAAATATTCTAAAATATATTAATAAATAGCCCATCAAACTTTATTTCTTTGATAAGACGTCCTTGAACTGTCTAGACTGTTGAATAACGGCTCTTATTCAAAAATGAAATCTTTTTTTTTTTACTTTATTTATATATCCCTGTGTATATGCTTAATATTTTCAAAATATGCGGCGTTCTTTTATAACTTTCAAAAGGATTAGATATATTTAACGCCTTATATTTATTTATCACGTATTCCTTTTTATTTCATTCTACTATTCCAATATTTCCTTTATACACGTGTATATGAAAATACCAATATTCACAAGAACACATTTTCATGTTTATGTGTCATTCTCTGTCAAAGTGCTTCATTTATTTGTTTTTACTTTATGTTTGAGGTCTTGCTTGCTTATCAACGTGCCGTGAGCTATCTGTGAAAGCCTGTCTCTTCGTCTGCCGCTGACTGCGAATCCGCCTGGCATGTATATCAGCGGTAATAGTTTTCGACTTCAAGAATGCGGTTTTCATTAAGAGAGAACGTAATTTATTGAGGTAAAAACGTATTGAGAACGCACTAATTTCAGAATCAACTACAGTAAATTTACTTACAGGATCACAGATATATTTCGTCACAATATTACGATTAATACAACGTGCGATAATTAAAAACAATAAAAATCAGTGATAAAAAGCTGACTGACATCGTCTTAGTTTAAAATTGTGATACATCTGATATGAAAAGGTTTAAATACTGAGAATATCTGTAGCTTTGACATTACGGTGTAAACTGTTACTATTTTTCTCTTTATATAGACGAGCTACATTCCTTAGTTTCACTAGTTCAGGCCTTTACAGCTAGCACCCGCTATACCATATACACAGGGTTGAATCATCATCATTCTCATTCTCGTAGTATTTCATTGGTAAGAAAGGGGGCTCTAGTCAAACAGCTCATTTCGGTACGTTGCTATTTTGTGAAACAGACATCCCAGAAGGTGCATTCCAGATTACTACAATCTTAACCTCTAAGGTCAACCGTTATCTATACTACATATACTCACAATTTAAACTTAATTTCACCGCTCAGGTTGATACACTAATTTCATTCAGTAACTCTCTGCCTCTAGATTCGTATTGGATGAACATTTAGTAAAAAATATAGAACTGATTCAATCAAGAAATCGTCATTTTATATAAACACCTTTGTCGGAACGAAACGTGTTATTATACAGATTTATGTTTTATCTTTTGTTTACTATTCTGAGTTATATATTGTGATGATTATAATCTGATGATGACGATTATTTCGCTGTCGAAAATGTCATCAATATCAGACAATTCAATGTATCTATTTTGAATCCGTTCGCTCCCCTCCCTTGCCTTTTTCAAGCCTTAAAGCAAAAAATCATTTCTAGGTCACCCTATCGGCACATGTTTAATTCTTTCTTCTTTATTTTCTTTCCCTCCTTCTCTTACTCTCTCCTTCCTTCTCCACAGCCACCTCTCTCCCTCTTTTTCTCTTCACCACTCAAAATTATAAAACCTTATGAAATGTTAATCTTTCTTTCTTCCTCTTTTACCATTAAACCGTTTTCATTTTCTTTTTTTCCTCTCGTCTGGATAAATCGACTCCATTTAAAAAAAAAACAAAAAGAAAACTTCGGTCTAAAGAGATGATTATTTGTATATTCAGGAAATAAATTATAACCGAATTAATTTTTAAGGATCGTCTGTACTCATACACACACACACACACACGCATACACACACACACACACACACACACATATATATATATATATATATATATATATATATATATATATATATGAGAGAGAGATAAAATTTCATACAATTAAAGGATATCAAGAATTTACAGTTCAAAAACATGTCGGTCTTTAAATCCTTATAATTGTATTGATTTCTTGTATCTTTTTTCCGCTATATTTCATTTTATGTATTTTTTTTAGAGACGATGGGATGTGTTTTGTGCATTGTCACAAATAATTTGCCCACACCTGTATGTATGATATAACGCCATTTCGTTACGTTACGCGATGGTTGTGTGAATGTTAAGTTAGCCTCTGAAAACTACAAAATCAGATTTTGTGAATGACGCTAAAAAGGCGGAAGAGCAGTAAGGAATCTGTCAGGACAGGAAAAAAATTCAGTATGGGCATGTTTTTATTTATTTATTTTTTTTCAGCAAGAAGATTACATTCCTGGTACCGGGATTTTAAGATTATTCGCGGCAGGGGTTATCTCTTTCCTTCTCCTGTCTTAATCTTTTGGTTATCTAAGCTGATACACCCAAATAAATAGGGTTATCTTGTCTCACTACTGTCAGTGTTAATTAACATTACACTGACCACAACAGGGAAGCAATCTCAAATATTACTTGTTATAGTTCTTGGCGTTTTTCAGTAGGTAACGTTGAAATATATGCTTTCGTTTCACACGTGACTGGGATTTCTGACACATGCATATCCTGAAAAGTAATATTTCAATGCGTCTTTCTACGAGATTTGTTTGGATTTTGAATTTTAAATACTTTCATATTAAAAGTGAAATTGGAAGACACGTATTTTCGCCATTTGATACTTTTATTTGACTTCCGGGAATAAAAAAACGCGGTAAAAATAGCACAAAATATATGTGTCGTTTGTGTCATAGCTGAGAGTACTTTTCGTAAGGGATATGCTAGTTTAAGAAGTAGAGATTTTGATCTATAAAACCGATAACTTTATGGCATGCCTGCAATTGTTGATTATGACCAAATCGAAAAACTGATTCAAAAGAAGCCAACAAGTTCGTCGTCCACACAAATGTCAAGTTCTAGGAGGATGGAATCATGCAAGCTCCCTCGAAGATGGCTAATGGTAATAGAACAAAATGACACATAGGCGGTTGAAAATATCTGTATACCAATATCTAAATGTTTTCTTTGAAATTCGCTTAAAAAAAAACTGTACAAATCTTTTCCTGTCCCAATATAATGTTTGTGAGTAAATACATTTAACGGGTGTTCTAAAAGTTTTGGTACGATTATCGATTCATTAAGTTGAATCAAACTTTTTTTTTTTTTTTTTTTTTTTTTTTACGCATTTCATGGTTTAAATAATTGTTCAAACAAATTGCATACTGTCATATAGGAAGAAAATGAGTAACTACCGACACCGAGGTTCGATCGTGACAGTCTGGACTTACGAATATATGTTTCCCGCCAGGTGTATAAATAGCGGTGTCAGGCTACTGACTGCAATGACTATTGAGTGAAACTATCCAGTCGAATTAGCGTGAATTATTGTGCGTCGATGATTTGGGTTTTGATTTAGGATTTACGAGACGTTAAGCTGACCGACGCTACTAAGAAGTTATTCACTGAAATGGTTAATTATCTTTGGTTGACTTATTTATTTGTTATTAAGTATCTATCTGCTGTTGTAATTAAATACTGTTTTATCTTATCCATTGATATCTTGACTTATACTTAATTATTAACGGCCACCATACGTCACAAAACATACGAACGTAATTTTATTCAACTATCTCCCATTATATTTTATTGTTTATCGTTGTAGCAGAAGCTCAGTTCCACACTTAATATCGTTTAGATGCAAAAACTTCCTGCGTCCATTTTCAACCTCATCCACATTCCTCGCAAGAAATAAGCAAGGTGGTAATCTGGTGGTGTAAGGTCTGGCTGTAGGCAGCTTAGGACAGCAATTTCAGCCCTTCTAGTTCCTCAACTTTGTTTGGCCACATTGATAGTGTGTGCTGAGATATTATCAGGAGTAAGCGTCTTCGATTGACCAATGCCGGATAGCGGGCTTTCAAAGCATCATATACTCATATTTTAATAATGTGTTTATGCATCTACTTGCACCAATCAGGAAAAAAAACCAAAAAGGATACATATATTCAGTTTAATTAATCAGGTATCGTAATGAAAAGCAACAGTTCTGACAAGTTTCTGCAATAAAATAAATTCTAGGTATGACGACTATACTATAACCATCCTTTTGTCTACTGAAAGATTATTACAGAAAGTTTTCAGTACATGTCTATGGTTGCCTATTAAAAGAAAATGAAAACTGAACAATAACATGCAAAAATTTATATAATTTCTGGAATAAGAAATTATCATTATTTATGTGATTTATATGTCGACAATTGTCCTTATCTTTCTTGTTGTTATCACGTCTGAGCCGTTGTTCCCCTCAGCCTTCAATCCGGATAACCTACATGGAATTTCAAACTGAACCCTTTATTTAATCTACGGGAATAGATTGTTCTCGTTACAATACCCATGTTTAAGAATACCTCGTGGGACAAGTTTGTGTGGAGAACTTGGAGTCTTAAACCTAACATGACTGCTGTTGTGCTACGGGTCGTCATGTTTGTATGCACTCACTGTACCTTCTCTTTTGTTATAGCTGCTGTTGAAAAAATGCTGTGATTTATTTTTCATTATTAACGGCGCCCATGTCGTATTTATGTCTATGCTAGACTTACTAAGGTTTTTATACCCTAGCATATGTGCTGATTTTTTCTTCAGACGTCTAGCTCTCCAGTGTTCTTCCTTGTCCAGTATTTTCTCTTCATTTCAGAGTTGATAACTATCCTTTTCCCTTCATACATGATCAGCCACGCCAGATTTCATCGTCTCTCTCCTCATTACGGTTTTTCGATGTTTCTCCAGCCTTACATCTAGGGGTAACTAATTTCCTCTTTATATTCTTTGCCAGAATAAAAAGGTTTGCTCATTAAGATTTTTAATTGATTTCCCCGCCCCCGGTACAATAATTAAACTGTTGTTTCATTTTCTTTGACTGTCTGCGTATGTGTATATTAAGTTATTTGCTCGGAAATTCTCATTTGTACATTATTCTACATGTACATGATGTGATATTATTTGGACAGGACCTATGCATAGTCATGTGTATGTGTGATCAAATTATGAAATATGTTCTAAAATTTAAATAGCATAAATTCAATCTTTAAACTGGGAGTATATATATATATATATATATATATATATATATATATATATATATATATATATATATAATCATATTTTTCTACTCGTTTAAAATTGAAAGATTCGATATTACCTTTTTGAATTGAGATAATGAATGTTCAAAAAGACAAAGATTTACAGTACTCTCAGCGATGCAAAAAAAAATGAATGTGATTTTTGTGGATCCATTTCTCTACTCTGCGTAATTGATAGAATCCGAAAGGAAGGAAGATGAAAAATAATAAGGATTATATGTTAAACTGAAAATTTGTAAGAATCTTTAGTTATGTTCGCCTAATCGTGTGTTTGTTTACTTTTTTTTCTGTTTCATTATAAATTCCTAACGTGTGTTTTAAATTTGAATTCTTTGATTAAAAACATCATTTGCACATTCAGTAAACCAATGCCAAATGATTCCGGCTTTTATTTACCTCAGTAATTAGACATTTTACAATTCATTATCGCAGCTGAAGATGGGAAAAATACATAGATTTGAAGATGAGGAAAATACATTTTTTATTTGTATTCAGTCTTTTATTGTCTTTTATTATTCATGAAACTTAATACAGATTATTTTTTTCTTTTATTTTGAGAGTTTTGAGTAAAGGTAGATAATTCATGTTTTTCTTTTTACTTTTTAGTTACTTTCACGCGAACGATTGTCTGCCTGCAATGAATGTAATATTTTATCCTGTTCTGGAAACTGGTATTTCCATTATTTTTAACAAAGGATACATTGAACCCAACAAAGATTCCGCTTATATTGCCTTATGCGTGATGTCGTTATAATGCAAACATGACAAACACCAAATTAAAAAAAAATGTTCAAGATTGAAAAACGGATAAACAGCAGTTTCACCCGCTCTTGATAATGGCCAAAAATATGGTCAAAAGTGCAAGAACACGTTTAGACAGCCTTTTATATTCTATGGATCTAGACACGCATTCTCTTGTAGGTAAATAGTTGAATCATGTTCAATTATTATATATGAACTTAAATATACAAGCAATGATACCAACGATGTAGGCCAAGTATCTTTCCTCTGCTCACATGTGCTTCACAGTTCTTTTGTTCTTCGAGAGATACTGTAAAAATCTGAGTGATTGGTTTTATTAGTTTATTTCACATTCCAAATTATATTTGTCAAACTTTCTTTTTATTTCACTTTATTAGCTTTGGTAAAAATTTCTAAGGTGGTTACCATCTTCAGGGTAGAAAATGGCTTCATTCAAATAACTGAATAATTACAAAAGCTATCAACAAAACAACTGTATCATTATGAAGTTTACAAAAACTAGAGTGGAAATTAATGAGAAAATACAAAATTATTTGAATTTTTTTTTTTAAAGCTGACTATACCCATTAAGCAAGAATCGCTAAATTCCATACGTTATAAAAAAAACACATGCTGATATATATGAATAATGTCTACTGTAATAGATAAATAATATTTAACATAAATAGATATGTATGATATTTTCATGGAAGCACAGAAACGCAAGCTTGTGTGTTTCGTTAACTGAATACAAATTAATGTAGAAATAATCTTCAGTGATTTTATTTTTAGCAGGACAAAGATGGCTAGGCTTAAATGATATTTCGTTGTTGTTTCTTATGTTGACTATAAAAGATGAAATGAAATCACTGCTGCGTAAATTATCCTGTGAATCTGCGTTTATTAAAAGCTAAGGTTTTTCACCATTTCATATTGATATATATCTATTTGAATGAACATGCCACAAAATTATTAACACTTAGAACACGCGCACATACACTATATTTTGTGTGCGTATGCATAAGAACGAATTTGAGCGTAGCATAGCGGTTATCGGAACTGAAAGTGGGACGAGCGTGTCGAGTAAAATTTCCTGTCGAAATAGTTGCGTTCACTTTCACACAAATACTTTTGGAAAGGTATGAATCTATATCTTCTTCTCCCAGTTAGTGGGTAATAGCAGGGCCGATTGGCAACCAGTCTAGCAAAAGGGCAACAATTCAAAACAGTTACCAACCCGTAAGAACCTACCAGCTGTAGAAACCACAGCTCCTCCCTTACCTGGTGAGACAATAACCATATATTCCACAGAATAATTTTCAAGATTAATATACAACATATGTGTAGTAACCTAGGGAAGGTTACTGAATAGAATAATCAAACGAAAGTTGGTAATGAACGATAATACTTAGGACAAGAACAACACATATAAGATTCGCCAGCGGCGCGTACAAGTAGTCAACTACAAGAAGTAAGTCAAGTGAATTCCACAATGAATTTCCAAATGCACGATATCTACTAACCATCTCACGCAGTCAGATGTAGCACAAGGCCGAATTTAATGTGTGGTATCCGAGCCCGTAGCCACGACCAAAAATTCCCGTAAACTCCGTATAAAACAGGGTCGGGTAGCTGTTTCCCGAGACGAGATTCTGCCCTTCGACATAGCCTCGTCTGGGGATCCTCTCTGTCCGGCGGCAGAGAGTTTAACCAGCACAGCTGGAGACGTATTATCTCCGATTGCAGACCAACATACAGTATTTACTACTGTATTTATGTGAATGGGGACATACCATTATTGTCCGTAGGTATGCTAAAACAATGAGAATTGGTTAGCAAATCTGTGATGAATGTTTTTTTTTTTTTTTTTAATTACCTCGGTGCATATAAAATCTAAATTTAGTCATTTAGATTTTAAATTTAGATCATTTAGTTTCTTTCTTACCTTGCGAATGGTTCATATGACTGGAAACATAGATCGTGATCTTCCCGTTCTAAATAGGAGTTTGAATTAGGAAACATAAGATATTAGTGCTAGACAATCTGAGAAAGCACGATTATGCATTGATAGGTATGGCTAAGTAAAGTAAACTAAATATCATGAGTTTCAGATAAGGATTTTTGTAGCATAGATTCTATTCTGTTTTAATTTCAAATTGAACATCTTGAAATACTTAAACGAAGCTTACGCATTCGTTAAAAGCCTTCAGGATGTGCAACTGTACTAAGTGTTAATAGTGTGGCAAATAAAATTGCCGATTTCAAATTCCATCTGGGACAGTTTGTTTTAAATTACGCTAAAAAAATTTTGTTACACTTTACACTGGTCCATGCCTGAAGAGTTTGTTTCACTTCGCAATAAACAGACTGTCGACGCTGATTTCAGTGTCCTCTTTTGCATATACTCTATCCCATAATTGAGCACTTTTACCCAGAAATATAGTATATCATAAAACTATATTTTATCTCACACACACACACACACACATACACATACACACAATCTTACTATTATATAGTTTATATTTTGTCGATAATCGTGTTTGAATAGACGTCTCTGTTTTATCAGTATAGCTTTCATCTACAGGTCTGGGTTTATCGCAAGTCTTTAATAACGACTATATATACGGATGGATGAGCGGGAAAAATCAGACGTCTACTCAAACACGAGTAACTACTAAATATAACATATATATTGTAATACGAAATTATGTTGAATTATAAATCCATTATTTTGCGTTTCGGATAGAAAAATGAACTCAGTAAATATAGGGTTCTCCCCTTCCCCATCTTTTGAACTGTAGAGTAGAGGTTTAGGCTTGGATTTTCGGTTCCTTCCAAAGTCTACTTAAAATCTATACTTCTAACGTCTCCGCCTGAACTCTTAAATTTTATTCTCTATTTATTTATTTCTTCTTCTCCTCAATAGGAGTAGATAGGTTCGTCTCTCGCTCAGTTCACTCTCCTCTCCGGTCTTTCGGTTTATCCCTCTTTCCCTGTTTAGGATTGTGTTTCTGGTTCTTTCTAAACTTTTTTCATTCATTTCACTGACAGTATCGAATTGCGTTTTAGTGGCATTTTCACCTTGCTTTAGGTAAAGTGATTCAAAAAAAACTTTTAACAGGAGTTGTGCATTCCTTCATAAGATAAAATTGAATTTTGCTTTCTCTGAAGTCTTTGATGGCTGAACAGTCCAGAAACATATCGGTTTATACGGTCGGTTCCTTTACACAAGATGGACACAGGTTCAAACCTTTCCTAAGGTCACATGTCCTTTATCAAAGACTTTCGAAAAATGCCTACCGGTAGACGGAAATTATACTGATTAAAAAAGAGAGGTCTACTAAAAAAACGTGTATCCGCTAAATATGTCGTACATAGTGTGGGATTATAAATCCATTAATTCTTTAGAAAAAATAAATGTGACATCTACCCAAAAGAAACAAGTACAGCCAAATGATTATTTACATATTGTAGATTGTCTCAAGACCATATTTGTGAGACTCTAGTGAGCCTCGAATTTACTATGCCTGCTAAATGATCAGCGTAACGAGCCTGCTAATCATTGCGCCACAATTCAAAAGGTTCACACGTGAGGTATATGGATATACTGAGATTATCTGTTGGGAAAAAGATATTTATGTGGATCGACTGAAAAGTTCATAGGCTGACCAAGATACTCTCATGAAATGTAACCAGTTGAGGTTTATTTATCAATATAGCCTGCCTTGTGGTCTTCCATCGGTACTACAGTGCTTGGATCCCATCGATGAAAAAGCTCTCATCCTATTGGTCAAAACGACATCGACAGTAGATATAACGCCAGAATTACCGCGATACTGGTTCGCAGCCAAGGGATTTTTTATGTGAAACAGATGACAGCCAGATGAAGGACAAACCAGGACAGTAAAGAGTCATCAAACAGTTCAATACCACAGCCTTGCGCAACAGTCATTGCCACCAAGGATTTGTGTGCTGGAACATTGTCCTGATGAAACAAAATCCCTTTTCATTAGTTTTCCTGGGCGTTTTCCATAGTTCTCTTCATTGATGGTGTTGCCATTTTGATGATAGTCAGTAAACACAATAATTTTGCACCTCCACTCTCCCAAAAACTGTGGCTATCACCTTCCCTGCAAATGAAACTACTTTGTCCTTCTTTAGAGCAAGCGAGGAGTTTAATTAACTATTTCTTTGTCTCTGGCTCAAAGTGATGGATCCAGCACTTATCCTGGGTTAGGAAATGTTTAAGCTAAACAGCCGGATATGCCACAAACAACGTCAGACTTTCCAGTAATGTAATCAGCCTGGTTCGCTTTTGATCAGGCGTCAGAGGATGTGGCACCCACCGAACAAAATCCTTCATCATGCTGACTCCATTGTGCCAAACATTCTCAACTCTCTCACGTGATATGCTAATAGCATTGGCTATTTGATTTATAGACAATCGCCCGTGGTGAACACGATCAATGTTTTCATCGATGGCAGCAGCTGCAGGATTCCAGACCTTGTGTTATCTTCAAGACTCTCCGTTTCTCTCTTCAGTTCAGCTGCCCACCTTTACACTGTTGATAAAACTGCAGCATCATGCCATAATGTAGCAACCATGTCAGCATGAATACCCTTGGGGGCTAAACCCTTTTTTTCTGAAGATACTTGATAAGACCACGATGCCAAGTTTCTACTAGTTATTATTGACATCTTATTTGAACAGTCAGATGTCAGTTTACCTGAAAATAAACGATGCTGTTATTAATAAGAGTTGAAATTATTTTCTGCGGGGTAATTTTGCTCCCACTTTGTGCGTATCATTTTTAACTGTAACTGAATATGACCCAATAAGACATAAATAGACGTCATTTTTATGTATAACATCTTCTATCCGGTCTGCGGAGTGGATTTGATCATCTAAGCCTTGTTTGCCGATTCCTATCTCAAAAGATTATACACATATTCTAATAAATATTTTAATTATAATCCTTATTTTTGTTGTTTTAATTTCGGCATTTCAGTCGGTGTATACTTTGATCTTCCTCAGTCATATGTATTGTAGAACCACATTTCTTTTGCCCCAAGTCTTCTCTTCATCTGTAAGGAGATTGTTCAGCATTCATTTGTATTAAGAAATGGGAAAACATACTTTGTAAGAAAGAAAAGAGTGATGAAATGTCATGTAACATCAGTTCTTCGCTATAGAAGGGCTCTTCTCTCTGTTTCTAAGAATGTTTTCCTGTTTCTTAATACTTTTGGCTTTTCGGGTGTATCTTTTTCTATTCCAATGCTCCTCCAGATATTGGTTTCACTTTTTCCGTCCTATTAACACATTTCCCAGATCAATCAGTCTCGCATTAGAACACGTGTTTTTTGGTTGTTTTTTTGTTTTTTGTTTTTGGGTTTGTTTTTTTTTTACTAAATTAAAATGAAATTTGGAATGTGGCATAATATTTCATTTAAAGTTTCTAAAAAAATTGTCAGAGACGTAATATACAGCTGAAGAATGTTGCAAAATATGATAGCAGATATTTGTTTCTCAACGCAACAATTATAAGAACACTCGTTAAAATATTTCCTGTAATAATGGCAATATTTATCAATGAAATTCGATTGTTTACATTAAGCTTTGTATAAATGACGCAGGCGTTTCTCATAACCCATTAGATTGTCTGGATGTCATACTGCGTTTTATATGGTACCAGCATTGAGGAACGATCCCTGACCTGAACTATTGCGATGTATTTCTATGAATTGCTTTAAAAGGCTCAAGGATTCTAACTGCACTGCTATTACTGATAGGCACGGAAGGGAGACGTTGATTCATGCCTTTTCTAACACTATTAGTGTAAAGTGAACACAAACTATCCCAACCGGAATCTGAACTTGGTTCACCGATTCCATTATCCATGTCGTCATCTCTTAGATCCCCTTCACCACTTTGTAGGCAGTGAAGCTTTTGTAAAATAAAACGGGTTTGTAAATAGGGAACAGATGGGGTAAAAATTTGTTTTTGCTAAGCAAATAGACAAGATAATTGTCGGTTAGTCATAAAATATCTTCACTCATTAACAAAAGCTATTAAATGTTATGATCAGCACACAAGATTAGATGTATTTGCATGAGTGAATATTTTCACGTGTAAATTTGAAATTCTAAGAGGAGACCTTGTTACAAGAGTTACTCGTGGCCTCTTATTTTATGCTAATGTTTCATTTTTTATTTTAGTTTGTAGTATTGGGCCGCAAATAGCAAATTCGACTATATGAGAAAGTAGAGATCTACTAAATTCTGAAATGACTTTTCATCTTATTCGTAGTCGCAGTTCTTCTTCTTACTTTTCTTCTTGGCCTTTGAAGGTCTTTTGTTGGATGTAGACCTTCTCCATCTTCATCGGCATAAATGGGTCGTTACTTTACCACGGTGGCCTAATGCGTCTTGGTAGGGGGCGGATGAAACACGGTTGATCATGACAAACCTAAGTATTTGTGCGTAAGAGAATGTAATGAACCCGACTGGAATTCGATCTCTGTTCTCCGATTTCTCATTTCGAACTGTTATTCATTACACCACCCGCACAACTAAGCTCACAGCAGCTAGTATTCCCAAGTGGTAACCCATCTAGGTATTGACCAGACTCGATGTTGCTTAACTTAGGTGATCAGGTGAGAACAGGTGTTTCAACGTGATATGTTCGTAAAGCTTAAGCCCAGTTACGCCAGTTTATATTTAAAGTAGAAGGAATTTAGAAAAGAAAAGAGCACTTGTGCTTTAGGTCAGAAAAAAAGACGGTTAAAATTAATGACACACATGATGTGGAAAGAGAGCTAAGAGAATTTGACACTCACAAGAACTTACTAAAGCTATGAGGGGCACAAGGGAAACAGCGAGTAACCTACAACCGTGTGTAAATGGATGTCAGAACATGGACTGGGACGAACGGTAAGGAAATAATTGTTTAGATGGTTTATTGATTTGTTTTTTTAAGGTTTATCAACCCTTTGCTGCTTATTTAAAGTCATAAATATTTTTAGATTGCAATAATATTTTGGAGATAATAATGAATATTGCTTAGAACTACAAAAGATAGGAAGAGAGCCACGATAACTCTTGTACCTAAGAGACACGACCAAAAGAAGAAAAATTATTGAAATTCAAAATTTAATAGTACTGATCTTTCAAAAGTAGATTAGCAATTCAATATATCAAGCCAAGGACCAACTTTCGTGTTTCTTGTAACTTTTCTTCTTGTCAAATCCTTTCAGAACATTTGATGAACACACTTTCTCGCATTTTGCAACACTTTAAAATGTTGTCTTTTTGTTATCTCTCCTAAACCCTGTTTTACCATTCATTTACATAAGCTCGCTAGGTAGGTGATTCGTTGTTTTCTTTTGTCCCAGTTAATCTGTTCTGTGAGTACCAATTTTTCCATGCCTTCTATCCTCATTATGTTCTCTAGATATTTCCATTGTCTTTTCTGACAGTGTAAGTATGCTTTTCGTTTCCATTTTCTTTAAAACTTCGTCGTTGCTCACATGTTCAGTCCATGGAATCCTCATCATCCTTCTGTAGAACCACGTTGATGTTGCTTAAAATCTCTTCTTCATCTGTGAGAAGATTGTGCAGTATTCACTGCCATATAGGTGGACTTATATTACTGAACAGTTCAGTACACTTTTCTTTGTTTCTAACGAAATTTTCCTGTTTTTTTTTTCTTTCTTTAGCTTCTTGAAGGCATCTTTTGCTCCAACAATGCGCCTTCGGATTTCGGTGTCACACTTTGTCCTCCGTTAAAACACTTCCAAGATATTTAAATTGTTGAACTTATTTGATTTTGATATATCCAATTGGTAATTTGCATGTAGTTTTATTCCATTTGCCGACAACCATGCATTCTGCGTTCTTGCAGTTGATTTGTCCTGTCTTCCCGCTTTTCTTCACAATCTTCTGGAGAATTTCTTGAAGCTTCCTTTCTGTGTCTACTATCAACACGGTGTCCTCTGCACATATCAAGATTATAATTAATTGTGGTAGAACCTCTAATTCTCTCAGAATCAATATAGGCCCTTGTGCAAATTAATTGAAGCAAAACGAATAATTCCGTTATTATTTACTTTTTTTGGTATTTCCCAATGAAACATGACCCAGTGGACATGTCAATCCATTCCATGAAGTCGTTTCTTGCATAATGACCATAGATTCTCGACTGGATTTAAATCAGGAGAGTTATTTGCTCAATGGTAAGGCATGCCAGTGTGTTCGTGAAGCATTACAATTTTCGCACGCTTCCTTGGAGTAATGTATATCACAGACAATGGCCGTAGGATAACTAATCGACAATCGAGACAATAGTGTCTGGGTGTGATAAAAATCTGATGCAATCACGGACGACGCAGTATTTTTCAAGGCCAAACACATTTCATCATACACCCCGAAAATAGATCCATATTACTGCACATCAATGCAAATGACCTAATCTGAAGAAAAAATAGAAATCGATTACACCCTATCACTCAAGTGGGTCTAAAAGTGACCGTATGTTGAAAGAAAGGAAACTAAAGCGGTTCTTTCAATTAATTTGCACAAGGGTGTAGGGTTGAATAAGTGTGGTGAGAAGACACATCCTTGTCTGAATGCAGTACATTTCTTTGTTACAACCTGAATTGTATTAAAATAATAATTACTGCTTCGAATTCATTTTTACTTCATAGATATTCACGATCACAATTATGGGAATACGAGATGAGAAAATAAATAAGTATCACTGTTGATTATTTATAGAGGAAAGCAAACGGGTTAAACAACGAAATAACTTTCGGTACAAGTTAGGAATTGTGGTCTTTTACAAGATATGCAGTCTCTCTTGCAGAGTTTAATATTAATAGCTACATTATTTTTTTAGTATCTCTGTTTTATTTCTTGCTCTCATATTCCCGTGAAAATAGCTAACTAAGCACCGGAGGACTTATAACAACATTACCGACATTCCTGTAGAACGATATTGCATACATGAAACTTTCAACGATGTAGTCAAGTTGGCGAACCTAGTTACTGATGTGAAGGCTGCAAGGTATAAATTGAAGACTATTTGAAAGATTAGCTTATTTTAAATTTTGAATTGACTTTTTCATTTGTTGATCAGTTTAGTCCAGTTTATTTTAAGAGAAGCTCCAAGAGTCACAAGTGGCAAAATTCAGAATTTAGTAACGTTCGTTTTTCAATAGCAACACATTCTAGTAAACCTTGGCCAGTCCGACGTGGTGTAGTGGTTAGCAATCTTGCCTTGTTAGATCAATTACGACTGAATAGTGAAGTCTATCCTCATTGGGCACCTCGTACTTTTGGCGTTGTGCTACATCTAAGCTACGCTTACAAAATCAAAGGTTAACTCGACTTGGTTAGCATGCTGGTCTTGCTAGAACAATTGCGACTGAGAAGTGAGTTCGATCCTCACTGTGTGCCCATATTTTCGTTGTGTGTCACATCTAATCTACGCTTAGAAAATTACCTTTCGGGTGACTCATGTTTGGAGAAAAGACGACACAGCTTTTGAACCGAAGAACACAATCCAAACTGTGAAATTTGTTGGTGGCAATATAATAGTTTGGGTGTTCTTCTTCTAATGGTAGAATGAATTCAAGAATATACCAAGATGTTTTGGACTCTAAATTGTCTGTTCAGTAGTAAAGCTTGGACTCCCAAATGAATACGTTTTGCAAGAAGATAATTATACTAAATATACGGACAAATCTACGAAAAAGTAGCTTATTGAAAATCATGTCAATACACTCGAATAGCACAAACTCTAGACTTGAATCTAAGAGAGAATTTGTTGTGTTTATTAAAAATTCAAGTTAAAAGAGAGCTCCAAAAAACATCCTAGGCCTAAAGAGAATGTTCAAAGAAGAATGGTGTAATGTACCAATGGAATCTTGAAAATCATTGATTAAAAGCTACAGAAAAAGACTGATGGCTGTTAAATTGGGTAAGGAATATGCTACGAAGTTTTAAATAGGTATTATAATGTTGTAAGAAAATTTTTCTTTTTTTTTCCATATTGCAGTAGTATACACGTAATAGGAATGGCGCAGTGTTTCTCCTTTTACCCCGTCCTGCTTTAGGGGTGGCAAGACAGTATCAAGACAATGATGAGATGTGGCATATAAATACTTTATGGATTATAAAATTCTTTTTTTTAAATTCTATGTTAAATAGAAAAATTCATGGTATGCGTATATTTATTTTCTCCCACTGTATTTTAGCGAATCTAACACCGTATCATAATCCAGCTTCTTTGTCCCTTAATTAGTAAGTTATCACGTGCATTTCGCCCTAACATTGCCACCGTTAAATCATGAACCATTCCATTTTGATTGCGACGAAAGACGGCAGAAAAAGCCTATATCTAGGACGCTATTTGATTTTAGTGAAAAAAAGAATGAGTTCATGCGTTTAACGTTTGCTTAAGTGAAATGGAAAACCTTGTCAATTTTGAAGTTTTTTTTTTTTATTTTGTATCCCCTTAGCTCTATAAATAATGACCTGAATTTATATTTATGATTGTTATTTCATACTTTTTTAAAAAAATTAAGCTCAAATATTTAACTATACAGTAAGTTCATTTCTACGGATATTTTATAGACGGAGAACTTGGAAGGGGCTTCTTCAATAATTCAAATAGTGTTATGGTCCGGTTCCTTGTACCACGGTGATAGTCCAAGGTAGAACCAATAAAGAAGAACTCGAACACAGATATGGAATAACACAGATATATTACAAACAGGAATATATACAGAGAAGTAGGAGTGTTAGTATGAACAATCAGGCTTAGTAGAGAGAACAATGTAGTCTCGACCACTATCACTATTCCAATGTCTTGCAGTAATTGTCTGAACGCGACTCTGTTTCGGACTGCCTCTGACTCGACTCTTGACTCGACTTGAACTACTGATTCCACTTGAACTACTGACAATATTCAGTCACCCCCCCACGTGGGTGTCATGTGGCACAAGGCCTTTTTAACGTGGGCATTCCCGAGCCATTAGGCTCGGCCAAAAAATAGCCCATTTGAACCCGTATGAACGGGTTCTGGGCCGTTTTTTACCTCCCCGAAGGAGACTCCGCCCTTCGGCGTAGCCTCCTTCGGGTTCCTCCCGCCCGTGGAAGAGAGTTTAACCGTGCAGTCGGTTCAAAACTTGAACTACTGACGATATTCAGTCACCCCCCCACGAGGGTGTCATGTGGCACAAGGCCTTTTTAATGTGGGCATTCCCGAGCCATTAGGCTCGGCCAAAAAATAGCCCATTTGAACCCGGATAAACGGGTTCAGGGCCGGTTTTACCTCCCCGAAGGAGACTCCGCCCTTCGGCGTAGCCTCCTTCGGGTTCCTCCCGCCCGTGGGAAGGGAGTACAACCGTGCAGTCGTTCAAAACTTGAACTACTGACCCCTTGCCTACTCCTGAGGCGCAGTATTTATTAAGTATGGAATAGTCCATTATTATTACTATGGGTAAGATCCCATAACAAATAGGAAAACTGATTTGTTTATATTTCTAACAATGAAATTTTTATATTTCTAACAATGTCTTGGATACAGATTTAAACAAATTTAAAATGATTTCTCCAATGCATATTTAAAAATATATTTAATCATTTGGTAATGGAAGGCTTACCTTAAATATAATCGATTTGCATTTAAATTATTAGATAACACTTTATTCATTGGTGCTTTTAAAGATAGAACATATTGTGTTGAATTAGTGTTTTAAATATTTGCATATGTACTATCCGTGCCCAAGGTCAGTGTTCGGGATTTTTTATGCCAGCAGACGGGTCCTACCCAAAAAGGTTGGGTGTAATATACAATATCTATTCCCAATCATTCATTTTAGTTTTGCGCCGGGCTAAACCAAATCTTAGTAAACAGCCATGGCATCTTGTTGCCGAATAACACAACGAAGGAAGCACTACAAATTTAACACCATCAAAACTTCCGGTTGTTTACTGATCTTCGTGTCATGCTCGTGAAAAACGCTTCTAAGTTTTCCTTTAACCGCATCTCATAATTATCTTGATATTGTCTTGCCACCCCTAAAGCAGGACGGGGTAAAAAGGAGAGACACTGCACCACTCCTATCAAGTGAATCCATTTCTATTGGACAGAACAATTACACCAATTATAATTGATCACGACATCTCGGAAAACGAAAAGAAAAAACGTTTCCACAACATATGCGGTCTGTCTGGAAAGTATCCAGCCATTTTAAATACTTCAAGAACAAGACAGAGGAAACTTTGCTGCGGGTGTGTGAACAGATACTCTTCAGCAGGTTTATTCAATCAATAAGTAAACGCTGTGAGAGTGTGACTGTTCATTGTGTGATCCACGCATGCGCTGTTAATATGCATCAAATTGTACTTGAAACTGGGACATTAGTAAGAACATATCCGAATGTTCAAGAAGGATCTCGGGTTTGATTCAACGTGTGAAACCCAGATAAGATGTTCTTAGTGACGATTCAAACTTCGAAGCGAATTCGTTGAAAGTGACCGAAGTTCATGAAGGTCTTCAACAAGCAGAACACCTAAAAATATTCGTCCTGGTTAAGACATTAAACTAGATCCAGCGACAGGGCTTCTGATCAGGCGGTTTGGAGGAATGTGCAACCTCCTCCTAATTGCTGGTGTTCCCAGGTTCACCCTGACCCAGGGTGGTAGCACCTGTTAGGGTTCCAGCTATGGGAAAATAATTAACACCCAAACTTGAGTCAAAACACTATGAAAGTGTAAAAATAGGTTTTAGTACCAGCAATACCTTTTTGAAGAAAACATTATTACCAGCAGTACATTTTTGAAAAAGAAAAGTATTACCAGCAATAAAAAATCTTGTCGGCATTAAAAAAAAAACATTGAGGTTGATATGCCATAAAACAAGCCAAAACCTATATATATTATAATAAAAAAAAGTGAAAAATTATTCCGCAACGAGGGACAAGATTACGATGGAGCACCCAGTGATAGTCGAGCTCACTACTCTTCAATAATAGTGAATAAAATTAGCTAGCTATCCCTTTTCCTGACCGTAGACATCCAATAATCTAGATCTGGTACAAGTTAACAAGTGGGGGCATTTTGTGAGGATCGAACAAACTACTAATCGTCATCCATCTGCAAAACGAATTTGCATTTACACCACATCCTATCACACTTTCAGTGTAGTTGCCGATGAAGCTCTCTAAATAAATTGTACCTAGACCGATTCTACATGTAATAATTTCAATTATAACATTTTATTTTACTGATGATATATTCATTAAATTTCTTAACTTGTTAAAAGAAATCACCAAGAAAGAACGTTTTAAACAGACTGGCTGGCTATCAACTCCATGTTTTTCATCTAACTATAAACACCACGTGTTTTTCAACTGTTAGTATTCGCGCTTAAATCATTTTCTCTCTTAGCTCGTGTCAGTTGTTCTCTATGCATCACCAACATTTGAAATTCATTTTCAAATTACGGCTTCAGTTACTTTCCCACTGCCGTAACGTATCTTTGCTATACCTTTGCTACAAATATTTACATGGTAACATCTCTGATGAGCTTCCCTCTTTGGTACCTAAATGTAATGAATTTAAGCGCGCTACGAAATTGACGGCGACGTTCCATCATTTTACAGCTGAAATGGTTAGATATAACTGTATATTTTGTAAGCATAAGCAAACCACATTCAGTTTGCTTAAGGTAGATCATCTTCCTCCAATGAAAATAGTTTCAAGGGAATTAAATTTTAAATGATAGTTTGCATGTTACACGCATATAACTGAAAACATGTCATCTCAGAATGACTATGCACATTCCCTATAAATGAATAGCTTCGCATAGAATATGTGATTTTACTGTTGAAATGGGTAGATGTAACTCAGTTTTATGCTAGCAGTTTTTTTTATCTCGCACTACTGATATGTGGAACTCTATCATGGCTTCTTGTTTTCCAGTAAATTTTGATCTTCAAAAATTTAATAGCAAAATCAATCGTTATCTTCTGTCTTCTTAATTTCTATACTTTTATTGTTCTCTCTCTGTCATGGGTCCTTACCTATAACTACAGAATGAACTATTCCTAACACTATGTATACTACGCCTCTCAAGAGAGAGGGTCGAATCAAGCCGAGCTTCTCGGCTTGACGGTCGAACTCTTTGCCTCTGAGCAGAGAGGAACCCGGACGAGGCTCCGCCGAAGGGCAGAGTTTCGTTCGGGGAGGTTGACCAACCCGATCCCGTTTGTACGGGTTCTACGGGCATTTTTTGGCCGAGCCTACGGGCTCGGGAAACCCACGTAAAACTCGGCCTTGTGCCACTGCAACCCACGTTGCTGAATTTCCTCTATGAACGCTGAGAAGAAACTGCTCGGAGAACAGATCTCCAGTGTCAAGGCGAACATAATTTTTCAATGTAGATTGATGGAGGAATAAGTTAGGTTCTTACATTTATGCAATTTCGTTCAAGAAGTAAATATTTCAAAAGGATATCCCATCCACTTAGTATTATATCATGATATATTATTTGTATAATTCATATAAATAGCTGAATGGAAGAGGAAAGAGATATCGAGTTTCTCTTAAGGCTGGCGATTGATAGACCATTTTAATGCGTAGGTAATGGCTAAAACTGTATCAGTGGCAAGACTACGGTTAAATTACTGGAGACGAGATATACTATAGGCAACAATATCTGATATATATATATATATATATATATATATATATATATATATATATATATATATATATAAGAATGTAATGAGAACGAAAATAATATATAAATTCTAACGTTCACAGCATTAATTCAAAAGAGGGCTCTTTACCGATATGAAAAAAAAATTATATATATATATAATTTTAAAGTATGCGATAATTATGGGTAAAAGTAGTCAGTATAGTGAGAGCGTAAATGTAAAAATAAAAGTGGACAGTGAGATCAACATCAAAAGTCAGGCCTTGTGTTATCTAGTCAGTGGTGCATTATGGGTATATTGTATTATCCTAGCTGTTACTGAGTGGGTAGTAACGGTTACGTTTCAAATTATTCCAATGGCTACTGAGTAGAAATTATTTTGGATACGAGTGCGGTTAATTGTTTAACTTTTTATTATTTTTTATTAACTATTTTTTTTTTATTTATTATTGATTACTTAATTATTTGCTATTGGTTTTCATTATTACATTTATCATTTGTAAAATTTACTTTCTTATTATTGTTACATTTACTATTTGTTGGTTGTTGTTGATTATTACTATTACATAGTCGGGCCAAAACAACACACAAGGCCCGAGATTGTGTAAAAGTATCAAGAGATTGCTGCTGCTGACCCCAGTCTCCACTAATAGATATGAAATAACGATATATAAACTTATAACTTATATATATCAAGAAGAGTATTGTGGAATGAATGGATGGCAAATTCGAAAACGTTTTCGTCTGACGTGCTTCGCCCGATGAAGTCCCAAAGGACGATACGTGTCACATGATTTTATTTTACATTCTGTCATAGATTTATTCCCCCTATATATATATAATCCGTTGGTAAATAATCCAAGTGAATCCTATTAATACAATATTAAAACTAATTCACACATAGAGCTTAAAGTTTTAGTTAAACAGAGCAACATATTTCATACAATAGGAATTAAGATTACATTAGGTTAATGATCATTTTATCTTGTAAATTGAACTAAAATTTACCAGGATTCTTCAAACCAGTCAATGGATGATAAATTGTTGAAATAAAAAATGCCTGACAGATGAAAGAAGAAAAAAAAAATGGAAATAGGAAAAAAGAGAAAAAAAAACTGATTTGAAAAATCTTTGTAAATTTTATTTCAATTTACAAGGTGAAAATGATTATTAACCTAATGTAATTGTAATTCTCATATATATATATATATATATATATATATAGACTGTTTCGCAGCTCATCAGTGTGATAGACATCTGATTGCTTCAAACCGGGATACGAAACCCGACCGATTTGGCATCAGTCAGAGATTCTACCCGCAAGCTATCGTCGCACGGCAGAGAAGAAGGGGAAATTTGACGTACTTATGCGATACACGTCAGTAGTTAGGAGGGCTCGATTCGAGTAGAAGAGTATTGCATTAGCAGCAGACGCTGTTTATAAAATCACCCCTTCGTCTCCGAGAGCTCAAACGAATTATTTCGAAAGCATAGTCATCCACAGTGTGACTATATCACAGTTCATCAGTGTGGCTAGACACACACACACACACACACACATATATATATATATATATATATATATATATAACAGTGCTCGATGTCTAGAGATTTAAGGAAGCCGAAATAATAAACAATATCATGGTAGGCCGGTAATAATAACTTTCACCCGAAGTCTGCCTAGGGACATCGATCGATAGCGTTTATCACGCCAAACACGATCTTCAGACGTAATCGTTTGAAGATCGTGGTTGACGTTATAATCAGGTTACAGAATGGTATCCCCAAACGGAATCTGGATTATTACACATTACATCGAAAATTTTAAAGTTAAAGGACCCTCAGCTTTAAAATTTAATAGTTTTTATCCGCTGTATGTAGATGTTTAACACAGCCGATCGCATTCAGCATTCTTTGGTTCCTTTTTTTCAGTTTTATTGTTATAGATATTTTTTCAATATCCTGCATTGCAGTAGTTTTGTGAGAAAAAAGCATATTTATTGCTTGACCCCGTCGCAAATTTACTCTAGAGGATTCCAAAATAAATGTAAAATTAAAATGTTAACTAATCTCAGAATCCTCCGCGGTAATTTTACGTCCAGGTTCATACAACATATCCTTTTTCTCATGAAACTATAGCTGATATGGTATGAGATAATTACCAACAGGCTTACGGCAGCATCACATTGAAACACCGGCTCCCGTACGATCACGACATTCTGCAACGTCGAGCCTGGTCAATACCTAGATGTGCAACTGTTTAGGAATACAGGTGCTGTAAGCTTGGATGTGTGGGTGGTGTAATGGACAATGGCTCAAAATTGAAAATCCAAGAGCCGCGTTCCAACTCCTGTCGGGTTTCATTTATGCGCAAATACTTTTTGGAAAGGCATGAATCCAACTTTTCCTTCCTCAGATATATGTTAATTAGCAAGACTTGTATCCATAAATCATTATTATCTCAAAAAAATTCTTGAATTCTAAAAAGATTTTCTGGCTTTAAATAACTCGCAAAAGGGTTGATAAGCAGTACAAAATAAAGGAATCAATCAATCAAACTATAGCGATAAGAAAAGAGATAACAAGGAGAATGAAATCGACGAAATTAAGCATTTAGATATATAACCGGAATTTATAAATATTATTGTATTAATGAGTTAAGTGAGTTTTCGAAACCGTAAAACCTTGCAAAACAAACTATATAATTATTTGCAAGACCCTATTTTAAAGTTTCAATACAATAAAAATTTAAATAGAGTTCCTTCATTAACTGAAACTCTTTACAGGAGTAATTGTGCACCTGTCATAGACTGGGTTTAGTTAAAGTAACGATTATTTGTGCAAGTTCAATAGATTAGCAAGAAATCCATGTATGACAATGGTTTTAAGTTCAATCCTTAGTATTCCTATTTGTGGCATTACGCCAGACTAGGTTAATATTTCTGTCTATTATAATATAATATTAATAAAGCAAACACGAGTAAAACATCTTTTCTATATCCTGGAAATGTAAGTGTAAAAATTACTCATACTGTTCAAAATAATGAATTTTATCAACTGTACAAAGACAGCATCTGCAAGTTATTAGCTGGTGTCATAAGTAATTTTCGTATTGTGGAATCAGTTCTAATGAATACGTTCGTTAAATGTCATAAGAGGTGAATAAAAATGTTATACATTTTTTAAAATGTAGTTCAGCCTATCTGTTGTGGTAGGATCCACCTAATTTGCATAGTGGAGTACCGACCATATAAATATGGTTGGTACCGGGAAGAGAGGGAGGAATCAAGAGATTCAACCAGAGACTCTGCCCAACTGCGACTCAGTCAACACATTCTCCAAAAGACTATATGTAAATATTGTGTACACTTTCTTGTTTCAATACATTTTGTTCTAAGTACATTTTGTGTTGCATTATTATTCCATGCATTAGTCAAGTTTCAACACTATCCAAGTCACTGAAATACTAGTGGTTACTCTGTGTGGAAAAGTTAGAAACAAACATTGCTAAGGTGTAAGAATAAAATAAGAGTAATCAGGAGAACAGTAGATAGCGATTGACATTACATTTACATTTTTGCAGATTAAAGTTGGCGGGAAAGCATGGAGCCTGAAATGAGTTTCACAAGCGAGAAATGCGAGAAAAGAAAGTGTTAGCATAGAATTTACGTTTACATCTAGCCGACTCAACTGTAAATTGATGAGACCTTGTCGTCAGTCTAGTACTGCGCTTAAATTCAAAGATTCTAGGCACCATAGCAAAAAGCTCATCCGAAGAATTACCATGAAAGTATTTATAGAAAAGGCCCAGGAGAGCAACCTTGCGGCGGTGGGAAAGAGACTGAAGCCGAGACGCCAGAACATGAACAATAATATTGCTGATTTTCTTTAGATTTGATCAAGGTATTCTAGATAAATAGCAGGAGCACCTGGCCATATGTGGCAGTAACATTCTGTTGTAATGTAAGCAAAGAGTCTGTTGAGATTGAAAGGAAACACCCAACTGCTAACAGGAAAAACCCGGACTCAGTTCTAAGTCGGAAGTTAGGCAGGTATACTCTACATGAGTCAAGGATAGAGTTTAAGGAGGATTTACGGGCGGAGCATTCAGCTTTATCAGCAGATGATTTTTGTGTATGCGTGTCTGTGTGTGTGGTTGAATAAACGCGTTATTATTCATTTAAAGTTCTTAAAACACAATGGAACACTAAATGCACATTTATACGTCGAGCAGCGGCAACATGGCCATAAAAACTTTGATCGAAAATCACTCCATGACAACATAATTCCGCATAAACAAGAATAGAAAAAAAAACATTTGGAATTCGGTTGGTCTGTTCTACACTATCAGCCGTATTAATCTGGTCTTACACCAACTAATTATTACCTTTTTCAGTTACGGTAAAACATTTTGACAGAGAATAATTTCTCTAATAAAAACCAGATTCAAGTGTTCACCGGAAACTTTTTCACGTGAACACCTGACAAATTTTACTCAAAAGGTATTGATGAGTTGCCTGATAATTGGCAAGAACTCATTTTTATCACTTTAAACGTTATTACTCGTATTTGAGTAGGCGCCCCGTTTATTTATTAAACATTACATTTATTTATTTTCGTCTACAGGGAAATGTTCGAGAAATCTTCTTCAGGCTGGTTTAATAAATAAACGGGCCGTCTACTCAAATATGAGTATCCACTAAAAATTGCGTTAAAAGTGATAAAGGTCTGTCGAATTAATAAAAAAAATCTATTCTAAAATTCTCAATAAGCCATGGTGAACATCTAACTGAATAAAATGTAACTGCCTTTTTTGAAGAATAATTTTGACAAACAATAAAAGAAAATATTTATGGCTCAACTTCATATAAATTCACTTGCCTTATAATTACTTTCATTAATGATCACCGGCCCAGAAACGGGGCAGTTGGCATGAGTTATAGATAGAAACTTACAACTAATGCTGGATTTTTATAAAACTTTTATTTTAATTAATATAAAATTTTATGGTGGGAATTAATGGGGTAAACAAAATCTTACATCTTACTTATTATAAAACGCGGATTGTGTGTGTGTGTGTACGTTTATATATTGGATTGGATTTCCTACATTTTTCAACCGATTTCAACAAAACTTCACAGGACTACGTAAAATTACCTTGCGGTGGTTCTGACAGCGCCAAAAATTGGAAAAACATAATTGTTTTTGCATGAAATCAATTTGAAAACACGATTAAGAGGCATTAATGAAAGGGGAACAACTCATATTGAGTTATACTTATTAATATTGAGTTATCGAGTTATACTTATAAAACCCAGGTTGGTTGTTTGTGTGAGTGTGTGTGTGTTCGTTTATATATGGGATCGGATTTCCTACATTTTTCAACCGATTTCAACAAAACATTTTTTTAGCAGGTAGTGTTACTTATTGTCTTGCACACTTTTTTCTTTATTTTTACATTCAGAAAGCTTTAAAAATTCCATTTACAAGACAAATGTTTATAATAAAATTCTATTCAATCGGTAGACTCATAACGATTGAAAACAATGTTTTTGTTTGAGTTTGACCAATTCGTAAAAAAAAAATAAAATAAAACAAAAAAAAACTGATTAAGACATGCGTGTCCGTCAACCTTAAGCGATAATCTTTGTCAATTTTATATTTCAGTCTTTATGATGGTCAATACTTGATCTATCTCTTACTGTTACATCCCCGGGCAACGCCGGGCTCTACTGCTAGTAATTAATAAAAAGAAAAAATAATAAGCAAAAAGAAAAAAATTCACTTACACGCAATTCATGATCAGAAATTCGCTTAAATCCTTGCCATTATATATAAGTTTATCTTCCAAAAATTAACACTAAAATGGTTCATCAGAATAAATAATGGAAAATATTAATAATTGATACAATTTATTGGAGCTCGTACGATGCTCTAATGTTTACATTGTTAGTTTCGTGATTCTATAAAGACGCGTAGTCGTAGTTGTAAATTCCTTCAAAAAATAAGAATCTATATCGTAAATTAGTAGTAGGGCTGAAAGTTTCTCAGCCCAACCAAGAAGCTTCTCAAAAAATGTCACTAATATATATATACTTAATAGCTCTGTTTTATAACCAGAAATAGAAAACAATATATCTATATATGTACAAAAATATGTCAGAGAGTGTGTGTATATATATATATATATATATATATATATATATATTATAAAGAGTTAGTCAGACAATGAATCGATTAGTAATATTAATGTAATGGTGAATTCTATTCAGACTTAATATAGCATTAACTTACTAACTCTAGAGTTGCGACTTGTACGTTCTGAAATTGTACAACCGTTAATAAATAACACATATTAAAAAAAAGAACATCTTTCGTTCTACAATACATTTATTTCGTCTTGGAGTTTTATTTGTAAATGGAAAATATTACAGCCTAATGCTGAAAACATGATGTTTTTGAAAGTACTTCTTCTCTAAAATTCACCAGATCCATCTGACAACAATTTTATACATAAGGATCGCGTCATAGAATGAATTGTAAGTTAATGCCTCATTAAGTCTGTTGGCGAAGAGAATTCGCCGTTAATTACATTAATATTACTAAATGATTCTTTGTATGGTTACCTATTTAGATATATGCTGCCCAATATAATATATATGTATAATAGCTGGCTACTACTATTCGTGGATACCCGTCTATTAGGGCGGCTAGCCAATCCCTATTTCAGACCCACGCTCAGGTACATTTGTCTTTGTTTAACACCCACAGAGCCCACCTGTGGTTTGTGCTGCAACTATGCTCAGCAGACCTTAGTTACAGTTTCTGGGAGAGAGCGTGTTATCTAGCGAGAGAGAGAGTGAATACAAGTAAAACTTGTCATTTAGTTGATAGATCTTATGTTCAACACCTCAACTCTGGAGTTTCATAGACGAACTTTTTTGTCATGACAAAATAAAACAAAAATATAAAATGTGGTCAACTGAAAATCTTTTTAGGAGCGAAGGCAATTGCGATAACAAAGATAATGTAAGCCAGTAATTCTGTCAGTCAGTTTAAGGCAAACAATTTCTGCAATAAAGTGCTCAATATTGGAGATGGAGCATAAACAGGATTAATACAAATAACATTTGTCACTAAGCTGATAAAGGTTATATTCAGCACCTAATCTCTGGAGTTCTGTCAACAAACTCTTTTTCGTAATAACAAAATAAAATAAAAACATGCAAATGTTCCTAACTGGAAAGGTTTTCAGTGGATACTAATGTCAACGCCGAGCAGCAACAATCTGTTCCATGATTGAACGCAATCTTCAGGCTATATATATATATATATATATATATATATATATATATATATATATATATATATATATATATATTACTCAAGATTAAATACACGGGTAATGCAGCAGATTGCAGTAAATCATCAAATATATAACTCAGTACGTCCACATGTTCCATCAGCTGTGGTTGGGCCCCTTATGTCCTGAAATATCCTCATCAGATCGAGACTTTCATATCGATGGCGCCAAACCTGTTCTGTAATATGTAAATTGTCTGAAAATGCTTTCTAATATTAATTAGTTCAAAATGGGTTTGAGCAAGTGAAGCCCGTGGATCTTGGTGGAGTTCATCCTTCTTCGGATCTTGTGAATTGGTGCTTCAGAATTACAAAGAAAAAAAAAACTGTATCAGATAACAGAAACTTGAAGTCTTCAACAACAGCCACCATTAAAATGGATATCACATGTAACCGGAAGAGAAGATAATGACATAATCAATATGTTGATGTTCCACACTACCCCAATAAAGAATTAAAATAGAAATCCCATTAATATTCGAAAGAGCCATAACAGCTACTGGACTTGAGAAACATGTTTTCTTGAAATGCCTTTTTAAGAGAAATAATTTATGATTTTAAACCGAAACCGATTTTACTGGTTGCTCAATCAATGAACGCCGAATGTTTCCTTACAAGGAAACAGTTACAATTATCATTACTTTATTAATACTTCGTATATCCTCCTCGGGTTTTCAACTGGCCTGTCATCTCACATGCAGTTTTACAGTTGACGATACATTATTCCACGTCCGTTGAACGTCAACATAGCGAACTAACTACACGAGACAAGCGTCATCGCCTTGTTCCATAAATGTTCAATTGCAAACAAGTCAGAAAATCGTGTTGGCCAAGGGAGCTGTCAAACAGTATGTTCAGAACCATGGGCATCAGTGTGGCGGACATTATCCTTTTGGAATTAAATATCGTTCTCTTGTCGCAGGAATTACAGGAGAATGTGTTGAAAAATATTGTGGACGTACATGGCTCTGTTCCAAATTCCTTCAGCAATCACTGATGCTACCTCCCACCATAAGAAATCAGGCCTTTGTGCTATGAACGAATACACTCTGATCCATATCGCTCCCTATGTATACCACGAAGGCAGAATTTACATCACTGAAAGAACAAGAGCATCTTCCCACAAAAACAATGGAAAATCTCCATGATAGTGTTACGGTACAGGTGAATGGCCTAGTGCAAT
Source organism: Acanthosepion pharaonis (assembly GCA_903632075.3). Lineage (NCBI taxonomy): Eukaryota > Metazoa > Mollusca > Cephalopoda > Sepiida > Sepiidae > Acanthosepion > Acanthosepion pharaonis. The sequence continues at coordinate 120,500 of CAHIKZ030005555.1, forward strand.
TAAACGATTCTCAATCTGGGACTACATTTGCTCTGATTTGTACTGTGGATTCTATACATTATATCATTGGTACCCTGTTATATTTCAAAGTTTGCTATTAAAATTTCAACATTGTTCACTACTGTCTATACATTACTTAATTCCATTTACCAACAAACTGTGATCGAAATGCTGTGGTAGTTAGCTCTTTCAGGACATGAAATAGCTTTATTGGAATAGCAAATAATGTTTTCAAAAGGGAAAATACTGAAGAGTCTTAACTATTTTTGGCGTCTGATTCGTATATTTGATATCCTGTTTTAGGTAACACAATAGTGTCAGTCTGTGTTTTATATATAATTATTTATATTGGTTTTGTGAGGGCAAAAACACACAGACATCAAAATATGAATTTTATATATTAGATATAATGATATTGGCCTATACTTTATAGTTAATTTTGTAATTTCTTGTTTTATATTCTTTTCATATTATACAAAAAAATATATTTGCCGTCGTAATGTTTAAAATAAAAACTTGATTAAACGAATTTAGTGAGAACATAGAATGTCAGCTGATTGTTTCCCGCGTCAATTTTCCGTAGTGGTGCGTTCTGGATTAAGCATGGATACAAATAAACGCCCCATTTAATAACTGACCATGAGTCACATGAGAAATCAGTAGCCATGCAAATATGTATATCCATAAAATGTAACTTGAAAGCCCGCTCATCTATTGGCTGCCAGGGGAGATTAACGCACGGAAAGAGGTTGAGAAATGTTCTGTGTAAATGAAAATGGAGAGATACATACGTGTTGTTGGCGCTTCTTTGCTGACGGTTGAAAAACTTTCATCTTTTCATAAATGGAGTGTTTCCTCTCGAGACTTCTGTACAATAACACACACACACATACATATACATACATATATATATATATATATATATATATATATATATATATATATATATATATATATATATATATATATATGAGAGAGAGAGATTTATTTATATGATACTCGATGTTTTATCAATGTATAACCATACAAGTGCTTGTATGGGAATCCTGTTCGCCTGTATAATTGCCAACCTCGATACTATACGTTAAAACATTTAATACATCTACGTTTGAATGAGGAAACCTTTAATTACTATGTGTTTCGCATAAAACACTACAGGCAACGGCTTTCGTGATGAAAACATTTACAAAAACATACTTTTCTTTAAAATGATTTTCTATTGTTAAGGATTTAATAGTTTATTTTTATTTTTATATTAAGGATTGTTATTATTATTATTAATGATTGACGTTGTTCATCTTAATTTCTGTTGCTTTTTTATCGCAAATGAAACAAAAAAATTGCATGGTGGCATAGTGGCGACTAGAGAAGTAAAATCTCTAATTATATGGCTAAATATGAACAACACTGTGACTTATTTATTAATGGCTGTGTAAGTTTGTGTTGATGGATTTCCCAACATATCAACCCTTGGCTGGCTCATAGTAGAAATTTGTTGTTTCTTTTTTCACCTGAGTCTGTAGTAAAACATTGGTCAGGTTTATATTTGAGTCTATAAGTAAATATTGGTCGGGTTTATACTTCAGGCTATAGGTAGTACGTTGGCCAGGCTTATACTGGAGTCTATAGGTAACATTAGTCGGTTTTATACTTATAGGTAAACATTGGACGGACTTCAGTCTATAAGCAAGGATTTGTTGGTTTTATACTTGAGGCTCTATGTAAACTTTGATCGAGTCTATAGCTAAACATTAGTCAGGTGCATACTTGAGTCTGCATGCATTCATCCAAAATGTGATCACTTTTGTTTTTGGTTTTACCTCCCTGTAAGCGATGCAGTTAGCGTAATCAAATTACTACCGACAGGAAGATTAATTGGTAAAGCATTGCTAAGGTATGACAGATTTTAATATATTTAGATTGTTTTAACTGTTCACCGGGCATTCATGATTTTATTTTTCTTTCATTTTGTGTTCTATCCTTTTTAACATACAAAAACCAATAAAATAAATCAAGTAAAAACGCTTGTATCTTATTTATTCGAAGGTCTATGCAGAATGAAATATGCCTTGCAAAAACTAATCAAAGTAACAAGAGACAGGAAAATATCTTTAAAAGCAAAATAAATAATGCTCAAACACTTTGTAATATATAATCTCTAATAAAGCAGTGAATGCTGGAAAATTTCTTCACTGATGAAGAAGATACCTGTAATGAGAGAGATGGGGTACTACCGACGAATACTGAGAATGTCATGGATAAAACATGCGAGTTATTAGGAAGTTTTTACTTATATTTAGAGGCTGCATATAAAATATTACTAGGTTTAATTAAGTGCAACACATGACCAAATAAGAGGATCCAGTGTAGAAATATTGTGATGTGCCAATTGTCCAAGTGAGGATTTAAAAATCAGTAATTGAAATCCACCTCCTTATATTATTCGGACAATTGTCCTCATCTTTGTTGCCATATTTATTACAAAGTTTCGGCCGTTGTACGCTCGGGCCTTCTTCGGGTAGTTGGAATGTCGAACTGAACCCTTTATTTCGCTCACTGGGGTAGACTTTTCTAGTTCCTCATGTCATGCTTGTAATGGATGTCAATTGTCAGTTATCTCTTGTTAATTTCCCTCTCCAAGTTCTCCACTACCTTAACGGGGTATTGAACTCACACTTTTTGGGTCCTGTCACTGGATCTAACTAACGCCTAATATGGCGACAAAGATGAGGACACTAGTCTGAATAATGTAAATAGTGTACATAATACCTCATCTCAGAAATATAGACAGATACTGAATCCACCTCTTTTTACTAGAGTCGAAATCCGATTGTTGGCATTAATGGGGAATGTGTCACCTTCTCGACTATGACGTCGGTCATATTAAATTTTCATATATTTGGAATTGATGTTGAGGTAACTTTCCAAATGTCTGTTGTCCATTTCAAATTATAGCTATTCTATTTGTCGCAGAACTGAAGTCATCAAATATAGCTGCAACGCCATTAGTCAAAATTTAACGAATAAATAATGACAAAAATTGAATAAAATTTGGAGATATTCGAATTTAAATGCAAAATTGAGCCAATAAAACTCTAATTCATTGGAATGAGTTGTAGTAATTCAGAAAATGCCCTTAGACGCTAGAATGTTTTGTAATACCTAATCGACTTTAATTTACTTGCAGATGAACCATGAGGCGACAAAATGTAATGACAATTTTTTGAATATCATGTATAGAGCATATAAAAAACGAGGATTCAAGGAGAATATGGACGATAAATAAACTCCTGCTAATAACTAGTGACAAGAAAAAAATTCTACTCAAAGAAGTAGACTCGGTGAAGTAAAAACTCACAAGGCAGTTTGAAGCAAAGAAAAGCAAGGAGATACAGTGTGTAACCAATTTGATGTCCTTGAGTAAAACGGTTGGCAGAAAATGATGATAAAAACAAAATAGACGGTAAAAGAACAAGAAATACATAGAGCAACTAAAGGAAGGAAGTTGTGGAGAGCCATAAGAGCAATGATCGCCTAATTCCTAAAAGGATTTGACTCATAAAAGAAATATTAATTTAGTAAGGTTCATGTTGTTTGGTGTAAAACAAGTATGGATCACACATTGAGGAATGTACTCCATATTAGTAATGGTCACACAGACGAATTCTTTTTTTTTTATCATTTTACCCCAATAAAGCCAATAAAACGCAAGGAGTCTCTGAATGTGAGAGAATATGAGAAAATGAAAAACATTATTTAGCAGAGAGAATAATTAAAACAGGAAATATGTTAGAAGAAAATGACTGACATTGCATTTAAATTTCAACTACAAAATGACGAGACCTATCTACCAAAGTACTGCGTTTAAATTCATAAAGTCTAGTTTCCATATAGGAAAGTTCATCAGAACAATTACCATGAAAGTATTTATAGAAAAGGCATAGAAGTTATGTTATGGCGGTGAGAAAGTGATTGTAGCTGAGATTCCAGGCTAATACTAATAATATTGCAATTTTGTTCTTGAGTCTCTACATAAATAATTCGTTACTTTGACTTGAGCCCCCTAAATGGCCAATATTATTGTTTTGGGGGGTGAATTTATATCACAAATTTTTCGCTACTGTACACACCAACCTAACTTCGGTTGGATAGTAATTCTACTCAGTTCATAAAATGACAAGATTTTGAACTTCCGAAATGATTGTCAAATGTCGAAAGAAAAATAGCCGCACTTACACTCGTACGCCAAAACTAGGATTGCCCCCAAACAGAAATTTAATGTTTAAATCGCACAGACCAATTCCGAATTTAATAGTAAAGAACACGGGCCACTTGATTCATTAGTACTTAACAAGTATAAAGGAAAATAGCATTGAGCCAGATTTTATAGGAACGGATGAATATGAATATGTCCCAACCGGAACATGGGAGCAAAGAAGATGGAAACAAAAAGGACACTTGTATTTAGTATCAGAAAGAGACAGTTGAAATTTCGGGGACGAATAATCCGAAAAGAAGGTTTGGAGAATATGACACTCATTTGGTTATGTTGAAGGCAAAAGGAAGATATAGAGAGAAAAACATCGTGTAACCTACATAATAAGTTTATGTAAATGCAGAACAGGAATTTGAACTGATAATAAAGGTGTAAATATTGTTTAGGTTTACAGAGGATAGGAAGTCGTGAGAGCCATGATCACCCACTTCGTCACGGTACAAAGAATATCAGATGTCAGCATAAGTAAACACTGATTAAAAGGTGTATAGCATGCCCTGTCTTTTTACAGATATTTTATCATAAGACTAAACAATATGAACAACAAATCATGTTTCAATATTGCATTAAAAGCAACAATGAAAATGCTAGAAATAGTAACTAGTTCATCGGGGAATTACAGAAAATCTTCTTATTCGCTGTAGACCTAAAAATGAGAATTTCCTTAATTTAACAAGAAATCTATCTTTAAAGTTATAGAGGTCATAATTTAAAACTGATTTAAGTGTAGGTTCTTTCATTCTGCGTATAGCGTATAAATAACTCCATTTATGTAAGTATACGGAAAGATACCAAGTACCAATGATTCTCATGTTTATTGTTTTTTGTTTTTTTTTGTTTTGTTTTTTTTTCGGAGATAATTCATCCTATATGTTCTTCGGCCTACTTCAGGTGTATGCTACATTCAGTTACCTGAGAAAGGGAGAAAAACAAAAGATGTATGGAATAGTCACTATTCCACCCATCATGTTTCATCTTAGAATTGTTGACGCGAATTTCTTTCATCTTATTTTTGTTTCTTTTTTTGCCGTCAATCCCGAATTGCCATTCTACGTAAGCAGTGTGAATAGGAAACCATGAATAAATATAGGACAAAACTCGAAATTGCATGACTTGGAGCGTTTGTGTATATAAACGGTGTTGACATAGAAATCAACACTACAATGGCGACCACGCATTTTCACGCTTAAAGCGATTATATTTACTCACCACCTCACAGTAGCAATGTGTGGCACAAGTTTGGTTTTAACGTCGGTGCTGACATCGGCCATTTCAAAAATTACTCTGTCCCCGTTCGAATTTACGGGACTGGACGTATTATCCGTTAATTAGAAGGAAAACACATACTATGCGTTGATCTTGGCCTCTGAGCCTACACAAGTGAGTACGCCTATACATTTAAATAAACATATACATAAATATATTTACTCACCACCTCACAGTGGCAATATGTGACACAAGAATAGTTTTAGCATCGGTATTGCTATCGGCCTTTTCAAAAATTACTCCGTCCCCGTTCGAATTTACGGGATCGGACATATTATCCATTAATTAAAAGGAAAATATATGCTACGCATTATCTTGGCCTTTGAGTCTAGACAAGTTAGTATGACCATACATTAAAAAAAAACATTCGAAATCCTGGCTTTTACCGAATTCGTACACCGACCTCAGAAAAAATGTAACTATTTCAGCCAAAGCCAACTTGACGGCTTACATTTCTAATTCTAATACGATTACTCATCTCGGTCGATTTCATCTCTTTGGATATTAAGAGTACGGCTATAACGAAAACAACAGGTATTTCTTCATTGGCGGCCGTTTGGTGTTTCTCTAACTTCAAAGACCAGTAAATATATTTCTCTGGGACGCTGTCAGATCACAGACCGCAAGTCAGTGTTACGTTCCATTTTTGGAAATGTGGCATAAAAGCAAAATTTATCGACCCGGCATTCATATGATATTGTATTATTTATGTTTGTCACGAAACAGAGATTAGTAGACATACGAATTATCAGAGAGAGCAGACAGATAAATGGGAGATAGACGAAGAGAAGAAATAAAAATAAATGGCGGTTTTGATCCCTTAATTGAACGTGTCGGTACAAGGACTTGAATATCTTGCTGAAATATCTCTGTTCGTTTTAGGTAAAAATCTTAATGCCTCAGTTAGGGTAAATGAGCCGTGAAGAGGAGTGACGTATCCAAACGGATTATGTTGTGTTCTTTACTCTTCTTTTTCTAGCCTGAAAACGAATGAGCAAAAAGGAGAGGAATATGGTGAGAGAAAGAAAGAGAGAAAACATAGTAAACCTTTGGAAAAGGTAAAGGTGGGGAGGGAAATAATGTTTCTGAAATGTAACAAGAAATATAAAACGATTAGAATTGATTAGAATTGGATGTGAAAATGAAGAGGACACGAGTTAGAAATTACAAGATTTTGATTTAATTGATAAAATCTGTGGAAAAGGATAAAGATCATCGACCTAAAATGTGATGATTGGAACATTTAATAAAATCAAATGAAACATATATTTTCGGGGCTCAAACGTGATCTATGAGGCCTGTCTTTTAATTGAGGCAGATGCATCTTTCTCAAGAATATAAGATGACATAAAAGATTCCGAATGCGTATTTTCAAGGTCGATACGCTCTTTTTACACGAAAGATTATATAATACGATCTTACGATCTTCTTTCTTTCAATCTCATTTTGGGCCAATCTAAGTACATTTTATATCAGGGGTTCCCAGCCGTTTTATGCCCATAGGAAATATTTAGTCTATGTTCATATCCAGGGAAAAAAAAGCACCACATATGAACTGTGATGACATCGCATTTTTTAATCATTTCACCCCAAGCAAGACGGTAACGCCACTAAGATGCAAGGGGTGACAGACTGAAAGAAATTGAGAAAACGTTAGAACATTAAAAGAGGATTCAAAGAGTTATGACGACTGACGTTGCATTTAAATATATGAAGATCGTATTCAACAGGAAAGCAAGAAAAAGGAAGAGAATTCCACAAGTGAGAAGTGCGAGAAAACAAACCGTTACAATAGAACGTACTCTTACACTTAGCAATGTCAACAGCAAAATGATGAAATCGAGCTGCTAATCTAGTACTTCGCTTAAATTCATGAAGTCGAACTTCCAAAGAGGAAAGTTCATCAGAACATTTGTCATGAAATTATTAGTATAAAAAGCACACAAAAGCGACGTCTGGACGGATAAGTTTCTTATATGTGATTAATATATAACTCGAAATGATGTTTGACGGTCACGGTCGTTGTACCGTAGTGGGTCTAGGCGGTTATGTATTTACAGCTGTCTTCTGGCCAATACATCAAAAATGCATTATCATTTTCTGTTACTGAAAATCAAATCAACCTTTTTTCAACAGGTTAAACGGTTTATTTTGTAGTATTAAATAGCACAACGCATATAATCTGTATTAGCTTCTTTTGTTGTACTCAGAAAGAAAATTTTGCCAACAACTTTTCAGTGACGAATAAATGAGTGAGTGATACTTCACAAACCTTGTAGCTGTAGGACCACCTCTTTCTATAGAAGTGAAGATTCTTAGTGGAGAATTTTGGAGGGAAAAACATTTTTTACCAGGCACTCTCTCTAATTACTGATTCGTCAATTCATAGATCAATAAATTGGGACCGCCATATGTGTCTTCATTATTCTTTTCTTTTTTTATGGACATGTGAGCGTCAACTGAGTCTATCAAATACATGATATTTTCAGAAATTGCGTGGTTGTTTTTTGTTAGGAGATTCATTTATTTCTAACCGTCAACCTTAATCTCTATTTTACACACACAATTTTGCAGAAGATGAAGAATTTTAAATTATAATTACTGACATATTACAGCGGGGGTAAATTGAACTTGGCAAATAAGCACAAATAAAACTATGACCTGAGAATTTAAATTTTAAATTAATTGTAAACATTATTTACATTATTCGGACTGTTATCCTCATTGCCATATTCACAAGATGAGGATAACAGCCCGAATAATGTAAATAATCATAATACCTCATCTCAGGGATATAGACAGATATTAATTGTAAACGTTATAATGAACCACAAATGTGAACATAAAATTCAATGACGTTTTTGCTCCTACTTCCCATTGATGATTTTTTTTTTCAAAACGTGAAACCTTGTTGAGTGCGATCCAAATATCTTCCTCTAGATTCAGGTGATTCTGAGATTTTGTCTTGATTCATAAGAGAACTGAATCCAAAAATTAATTGGCTGTAAAAAAGTAGCATTTTTATTAGTAAATTCAATGACTATTATTGGCATCATTGAGCTAGCGGCAACAAAACTAACAAGCGATTTATTGTCAAACCTCGCAAAACAATCTATGAAATTTTGCCTCACACTCCGCGTAGGTAAGAGCACCCTAAGTTGGGAACCTCTAATTTAGTGTGCTCCGTCGTATAGTAATAGAGAGTATGGTAGTCTTATAGACCCATATTCGTGTGTGCCGATATCGACATAAGTTTAGTTAGAGCCAGTGGGGCGCTTCTTACGGTGGTGACATATTCCTCATTAGAAGGGCTGATAGTTGAATAGTCACAACTTTACAATCGACTTCAGTGCATTGAATTCGTTTAAATTTCCCTTCATTAGACTGTCTTCCATTTTCCTCAGTTTTTTAACCTATATTTTAACCTATTTTTTTTTATTTGATATCAGCCGATATCATGGAGTCCACAATTCCACACCGGAGTTAACTGAATTCCATAATGTTTTCAATCGCTGTATCGTATGAGACTCGTCTGGGATAAATACCTGCCATCCCAAAGACAGTTCTCCTTCTCGAAGACTCTTTTCCAAATAAGGCAAGAGATTCCAGTTTACACTGCTATTTAGCCCATAGCTTGGGACTTATAAGTTGACGAGGAGAAGAGATTAGTTCATGTCATTCCCAAAGACATTAGTATGAAAATGTTTAGTTATTTGTATTAAGTATTTTTTTCTTGTTTTAAAAACCATATTTTGCTCGGAGTTATATAGAGTGTGACCGTAAAGTCTAGATACTTGGGTAAAAATGCATATTTTCAATAATTTTATTCAACAATTAATTTTCAGCATGTTTTCCATCATGAAGTTCGAGATTCATATAAACGCGATGCAGTAACGCCACATTTCCGTCAATTTGATCGCATTCTTTCGTGATGCGTTACATCAGATGATTCATATCTGTGTTTTTTTTGTTTCGTTTTGTATTTTGCGTACACCTTCTTCAGCATACTCCAGAAAAAGAATCAAGGAGAGTGATATCTGGTGAGCAAGGAACCCATTCCACACAGAGATATTGTCATTATCCAGTCTCTTACTGCAATAGTGTAATGGGAAGCTTCTCCTTCCCGTTAAAACCCCACAAGGGAGGCTTTGACCTGACCTTTCAATTTAGTGCATTAACTTCTTTCTCAGCATGTTGTCCAGAACGGGGTTTGTCCAAGACACTTTCCCCATTGCGAGAAAGGTAGTGGAGGTTCCTTTTGGGATGATGTGCATTGAAAGCATCTGCTATATATCTCTATGATTTTCCCTTCTGTCCACTCTTCTTCAGATAAAATTATATTCAATCTGCAGAAGAAAAGAAAAAAAGAATATTAATGATGTTTCCAATGTATCCAGAATTTATGGTTACTCTTTACATCTAAAATATTTTTCTTATTTAGTTTCTTTATTTTTTTTCTCCAAGGTAAATTATCCGAGAAGGTCTATTAATAATAATTTAAATGATGAATTAATTTTTAATTCTCCTTCTCAAATCGTCCATGAACGAATATTATATTGAATGGTTAGATTCATAATGTTTTTTAGTTCCACTTTAAATGACTTATTACAATTGGCGACTGCGACATCTTTTAAAGGTTGCAGTGTCACATTTTTAGAAAGTGTCTCTTTGCCATTAACACTGACGTTCCTCCGCTACGCAAATGTAAGATGTGATTCGAAACAAGTCACCCCACCATGCTTTACCACCTGAATCACAAAGGTGGGATATTTTTGTTGGTGTTTATGAAACCTATGTTTCCCAAAAAAAGCCCTCATCTAACCAGGCTCATCGTTGTATTAGCTTCGGCGATCGAACGAGAACCGGTATTTTCATCGTGGCTTAACCCCAAATAGCAGCTAATTTAGTTAATGTCGTATTACAATTGGCGTTTACGGTATATTTTAAATATTGCAGTGTCTTATTTTTAGAGAGGGTATCTCCTTGCCGTTAGGCTAATTTTTAGTTTATATTTACTTTTTGCTAAAGCTGTGTTTATTTTTTTTATATGATTTCTGAAATTACGAAAATTTCAGAATTGCATTCAAAGACTTATTAATGATTGTATATCTAAATAACATTTATGTTACACTTCGAGTTTACTGCGCTTAGATTAGTTTAGTCTGGCACAAGTGTACAAATAATGGGCACCCAGTGATGATCGAACACACTACTCAGTAGTAATGTTCAGCAATTAGCTCGTTAACCATTACGTACAACATCCATGTTAGTGCTCTCAGTTTATCAAAGCTAGAATTTTTTGTTGCCTTTGGTTCAATGACACAAATCTTCGACGCAGAAGTTTAACATTGACAAAACGTAGGATGTCAAGTCCTAGAAAAATTGTCGACACGCAGTTTTCATACCGCGCATTTAATTCCTTTTATTGTGTCTCCTGCTGAATGCATCTTGATATAAACCACATAGACTGGATTATTTTGTATGACTTGAATCCCTGGTCTACCTTAATTGAAGAGAAGGCAGGTACTTTCATTTCAGTTCAGTTGTCCTAAGAGTTAGCGTTTTCTACTGGATAAAACTGGACTACAACGATCGTTGGTACTTATATCGCATCATTTAATATCAACTTTCCAATTGTCCATCTAACACCGTACGCAATGTTGGATATTGGTCACATAGTAAATTCTTCCCCACTCCCTCTCTTTCAGTCACACTCCTCTCCCTCTCTCAATCGCTCCCCTTTCTCTCTCGATCGCTCCTCCTTTCTCTCTCGATCGCTCCTCCTTTCTCTCTCAGTCACTCCCCCTTTCTCTCTCTCAATCACACTCCCCCTCTCTAGCACACTCAATCACACTCCCCCTCTCTTGTACTCTCAATCACACTCCCCCTCTCTTGTACTCTCAATCACACTCCCCCTCTCTTGTACTCTCAATCACACTCCACCTCTCTTCTACTCTCAATCACACTCCCCCTCTCTAGCTCTCTCAATCACTCCTCGTCTCCCTCACTATTTCAATTCGTCTTCATTATATATGAAACTGAAAGTGTGGGATGAAGCAGTATGATCACATAGAAGATTCGTGATATATATATATATATATATATATATATATATATATATATATATATATCGGGGTTAGAGCGTTTCTAAATAAAATGAAAAAAAAGAAACAGCACTGTAAATAGCTATGCACCTGCAGACCTTCAATAATTATAATCTGCAGATTATCAATGAACGAGCATCTCCAGACAATCAACAAACATACATATTAAGACTCAATAACACGCATTTGAGCTCTGTCAATAACTCCGTATTTTAAAACTGAAAATGACTAGAAATCTATACACTTTCAATAACTACGAACATGTTCATCCTTCAGATCTACAAATCTACGTACTGTCAATAACTACGCATTTTCAGACAGTCACAGCATACTGTCAATAGCTACGAGCCTAAACATTGTCAATAACGACGCTTTTGCAGACAGTTAATAATAACGAATCTGTACACTGTCAATAACTGTAAATTTGCACATTGTCAATAACGACGAATCTGTGCACTGTCACTAAATTCGCTTCTTCAGACTATACATAACTACACATTTTCAAAGTCAAATTTGCTCACTGGGAATAAGTACGAATATACGCACTGTTACTGACCACATATTTGCATACTATCGATTACAACACGTCTGCAGACATACAACGTTTTGATTCACAATTTCTCGAACCGATTCGGTACATATTTATTTTTCTAGCTTAACGTATTTCATATCCAGTCTTATAGCCAATTGTAAACAAGAAATGAATGCTGTCACCAATTCATGGCTTTTATAATAGAAAATATGCAGATCATTTCATTGAATTGAACCGTGAAGTTGATTCAGTTACTGTTGTTGTATGCGAGTCAAAAAAAAATAATTTGAAATCAAAAATACAATATCTCTGAGACGTATGTTTTATAATCACCTAATGAGTACTAAATTCAATGTAGTTATAATAGTCCGCAAAAAAACTTCCTGACTACTATTCCTCAATAAGCCCCCCCCATACAGACATACCTAGGCACGGTAGTGTGATTAATAAGTCTGTAGTCTGATGGATAGTTATGAGTCGAAATTTGATCTGGCATTTCCACTGTATAATATTCTATATTTGGGATCTCTGAAAAGTGTTAGGTACATTGATATGGACAATTTTTATATTAAAAATAAATATGTTTTCTTTGTAAAATTAACTTTTTCCCATCATAAAGGTAATAACCTATTGACTTACCTGCATATACGTATTGGGTATTGCGTTTGCTATCGTATAATATGTATGTTTTATTACTGCTTACTTCATATCATTTCGCTATTTTTTCATAGAACCCTAACCTCTTGTAAACGTCCTCCCATCCATAGTACCAAAGTATTAGACAGTATAAGGTTTTGATAGCCGACTTTTTTTTTTAAATGCAAATGTGACAAGTTAACAAATAAAGTATTTAGTATGTGTCATTGATGGGATTCATAGAGTGGGTGTTCGATCCTAAGTAAAATGCTAGGAAACCGAAAGCTGATTTTTCAAAGTAGAAAGATAGATCAATTAAAACACCTCCTCAGCTCCACAATAAAGAGTTTGGAGTAATGTGATATTTCTATTTGCCGTCCATCGGCATTTGCGCTTAAGATGTATCAAGTGAAACTTAGTAAATATTTATAGTACCCGTATGTACATAAGATCTGTTTGGTGACTGAAGTCATATTTTACAATGTCACCTGCGTTTGGTGTTCAAACGAAGTTGAATGTCAGAATAATCAACGCAGGCAGTACCCTCCCCCACAAACCAGTACCCTCCCCCACAAACCAGTACCCTCCCCACAAACACACACTTGGAAGTCTTGTGCAACGTATTTTACACCTACACCCTATGTGGTCATCTATTAGACAAAACTAAGCTTTGTGTGTTTTAGCTGTTACTTGTTAGATCGCTGACAATAATTTTATGTCCAACTATTCATCTATAGTCCGTTATTGCATCAAGATGCCAGCAGGTATGATTTTTAAATCCTTCTAGTTGCATTTCCCTGATGCAGCCAATCTGCCTCTTATAATATAACAATGCATTGCCTGTTATACCCTAGTAATACAAAGAGCTCTTATATCACGTTGAAACACCAATTCTCGTCCGATCACCAGTTAAGCAACGTCGAACCTGGTTAGTACCTAGATGGGTGACCACTTGAGAATACCAGGTAATATAAGCTTGGATGTGCGGGTTATGTAATGGAAAATTGGAGAGTCGAGTTTCAATTCCATTCAAAGTCGTTCTATTCACTTACGGGCTAATACCCTTGGAAAAAGGTATGAATCCACCGTTTCTCCCGACAGCTATGGCACATAAACTCACACCTGCATCCAGTATAGCAAATGTGCGACTTTTGGTGAGTGGACAGTCAATCATACATCGGCCCGGGAAATGTAAAAACGACGTTCGGCTGAGGCTTCTACAGTGTGATTGCGCTTCACGCCTAGACTGAACGAGATTAAATCACAAACTATGAAAGTTAATAAAATGTTAATTAATGGAGATTTAAGCCGCGTATTAGTAAATCATTATTATATCCAAAAAAAAAGTAATTACAATCTAAAAGTAACTTTCTAGCTTTAAATAACCTGAAAAATGTTGATAAGCCATAAAACATAACACACTTCAATGTCCTGAATTGTTAAGTTCGTCACTTTTTAAGTACTTACTCATAATATTACTGTTGTTAATAATTAACCTCATTTGAACTTGACTTGTGCTTTAATTGTAACTAGTTGTACTTATAAGTGACCTCGTACTAATCTTACTTATAGGCGATATATTTTGATTGATATACTACCTACAAAATCATATTCTTGATACTTCACTAGTTCTACATTTTATATATTTTGGGTTAAGTTGTAACTTGATAAGAATATAATGCCAGCATTGCTTTATGGTTAATATGGTTATAGCGGTAGATATCTATAATATATCCATAGATTAATTTACATATTGTCATTAGCCTTCAATTCCGTGTGATTAGTATCAAATGAAACATAGTTTCATAAATTAAAATAAATAAAAATAAAACTAAGTAGCGCAGTTACTTATTTTAATTGTTAGCGTTATAGCGTAACATAAATGTTAAATCTCTAAGCTATAACTTATTCTATACAGATAAAACCAAACTTTATTCTTCAGGATACCTATATTTGTGTTTATAAGTATACGGACAAAGAGACTCGGTTGGTGTGACAGAATTCCGATAGGTTAAAAATATAGCCATCTTTTCGTTTGAATCTGAGTTGCCCATGTTTATGCTGAAATGGATATATTTACCAACCTCCCCACAAGGTAAGATTTGGCACAAGGCCAAGTTTTAAAGTGGGGAAATCCGAACCCCTAGGCTCTGCCAAAAATTCCCCATATAAAACAGGGTCGGATAGCTGTTTCCCGAGACGAGACTTTGCCCTTTGACCTTCGACCTAGCCTGGGGATCCTCTCTGCCCGCAGGTAGAGTTTGACCAGCACAGTTGGAAAAGATTCCAGCTGAACTCCAGAATCGAACTCCGGTAACCAGAGTTGGATGCTGAAATGGAATGAGATAAGCTGCGGTCCCAGTTTTTACACAATAATCATATATATCCGATGAGCTGCTTCCGCCGGTTCCCAGATTTCATGAATTTAAGCGTTCAACTAAACTGGCATCTTGCTTTCACCCTTTCACTGTCGAAACTGTTAAATGTAGTCGTCTCTTCTACTCTAATAGCTTCATGTCTCGCACTTCTCGCCTGTGGAACTCCCTCCCAATTTCTTGTTTCCCTGATAGCTATAATCTCCAACTATTCAAATGTAATGTCAATCGACGTCTCCAGATGCCTTGATCTATCTCCTATCCTTCTCTTCATCCTTTCCTCTATCACTCCTATTTGCTCTAGCTCCAACTCTCTGTAACCCCTTGCGTGCTAGTGGCTTCCCGCCTTGCTTTGGGTGTAACGCTTATATATATATATATATATATATATATATATATATATATATATATCATTGCAACTATTTTCTCGTTGACGCTAGTCTGTCATAATGATTCATCGCCAAAAACTTTCTCTTCGTCTTCAAACGACGTAGGTTAAAAAATAGAGAAATCTGGTAACAATTCACCTGATAGAAACACCTCCTTTCGGTAAGAGGTAAAGGGTTAAGGAGGTATTGTGTCGGAATAGACATGGCACTCAAATTTCACACCAAACGTCTAAGGAAACCAGACGCATGATTGACCTGGATGTTACACCCGGCCACAAGATTCAGAAAAACGTGACCCCACACCTACATCCAGAATTACAAACGTGAGATTTTTGGTGAGTAGGCAGGCTCTCATACATCGCGAAGGAGAATGTAAAAACAACGTTCGCTTGCTGGTGTGGCTGCGCTTCACACCTTGACTGAACGAGATTAAATCACAAATTATGAAAATTAATAAGATGTTAGTTAATTAATAGAGATTTAAGGCGCGTGTTATTTAATCGGCATAGCCGTTTCATGAAGTCTACATTACTGACTGATTTTTTTACGACTTATCAACCTTCCTATGTTATTTAAAACTATTTTTATATTGTAAGATGTTTTTAGATAATAATGATTTACTAATAGAATTTCTACTAATTAACCGATAGCTAAGGGAGATTATGTGAATCCATAACTTTCCCAAGGTTATTTGCGTGTAAGCGAATAGAAAGAACCCGACTGGAATTGGAACTCCAATTCTGAGCCATTTTCAACTACACCACCCGCACACCTAAGTTTACAACACCTGGTATTTCCAAACGGTCACCCATTTAGGTACTGACCAGTCTTGATGTTGCTTAACTTCAGTGATTGTACGAGAACCAGTGTTTCAACGTGTCTCCAGTACTATGCCGACGGAATCGGGCCATTGTAAATCGTCATCTTGAATCGTGTGCCGTGTCGGATGTGTATATGCATTACCACAGACTATAAAAGACCATGCGTCACATTTTGCCTTTGTCAGGTAGCAAATAAATATACCATATGTAATGCGATAATTATGCCAACATTGCTCACATATATGAATGCAAGCGTGTAGATATACTTGTAGGCATGCCAGATACAATTTGCGCACGTGTGAGTGTACGTGCCAATGTCCTTATGACGTTGTTTCTCGCTAGCATATCAACAGAAACGTCGCAATAAAATATGTCAAAGCGATCCTACTACCTACGTGTTTGAGTGCCGGAAAAAGACGACAAAGACAGCAGGTCGTATAAAACATATACAGCAAAGCAAATAACATACATGCATACGCTTTAAATCAAACCCGAGACACACCTTGTCCGTAGTGTATAGGTCAACACGCTTATCTAACAAACCAGTGATTGTTAGTTCGTTCCCTGCTTGGTGCACTAAAATTCAATTGCCTCAGGTGAGATATGTTTGGAAACAATAAATGTGTCTATTATTTTCTTCATCTGAGATAGATTCATACGCATGCGCTCAGATGTTCACGCGTTTCCATGCAGAGAGAAAGCAAGGCGCGCAAATAAACAAAGCGAATAAAATAAAACAATAACGTTTCATGAAAAACGCTTAAAGTATGGAAGGACAGCGGAACAAGTAGAACGCGACAAAAATATAAGAAGCAAGCGTAAATCGAGCAAAGAAAAGTAGCAGAAACTAAAAGAGAAAACAAAGCAAATTCTGAAAATATATTAAGAAAAACTATGGAAAGCAAAGTAAACAAATTTGATAAACTGTGTAAAGGAACAAAGTAATATCAAAATCTGAAAAGGCGTAAAACAAAGAAGGTTGTGCGAAACACGGAAAATGTTGCGAGAAATAAACATGACACTTTGTTAAATTATTTTTGCAAGTCAATATTATCACAATAAAATTAGAATTAACGAAGTTTGCAGGATATGCTGATATTTAATAAGTATTAGCAATATATCAATTGCAGTGCATAGGGCTTACAGCGACATCACGTTGAAACACCGATTAACGAACAATCATCGTATTTAAGCAACGTTGAGCTTGATCTGTAACTAGTTGGGTGACTATTTGGAAACACTAGATACTGCAAGATTGGATGTGCGGGTGGTGTAATGGATAATGACTTGGAATTAACATTTGGAGTGCCGAAATCCAATTCCCATGCAAATTCCTTAGAAAAGGTATGAATCCAGTTCTTCTTCTCCAAGATATGACTTTAATTAGTAAGACGTGTGACACTAAACCTGAAAAGAAATTTTACAACCTAAAAATATTTTCTGCCATTTTGCAAAGGGTTGATAAACCGTACAACATGAATCAATCTATCATACATATTACTATAGAAGTGAATAACTTAATTTGGGACAATCAGTTTTTAGAACGCAAGCAAACGAAGGGGAGAAGACATTTTTAAAACAAATGCAAAATACAAACATATATCTGATTGATACAATATTCTATATTTATCGTTTATATTCTCCTCATGACGTGTGCGATCATGGCTCTCCATAACTTCCTTGCTTTTATAGCTCATAGTAATATTTGTCTCTATTCTTCTATTCTCTGTTCTGTCATCCATTTAACAATTTCGTTAGATAGTTTACTCACTGTTTCTCTATGTCATTCTTACTTTTAGTATGTCTTGTGAGTATCAAATTCTCCAAATTACTTTCATTTCAAATTTCTCTTGTCACTTTTTAATTCGAAGCAAAAGTGTCATTTTGGTTTCCATTAGCCCTAAAACCTCCAAGGTGATCACGTACTTCGTCTATTGTATTCTTAGCATTCTTCTACAGAACCACATCTCCGTTGCCTCAAGCCTTCTCTTTATCTGTGAGGAAATTGAGCAGGATTTACTGTCACATAATAATCCAGCACTATTTCTTTTGTTTCTAAACAAAATGATTTTTTTTAACTTCGTTTAGTCATTGGAACGCATCATTCGCTGCTCCAATTCACTTTCCGATTTCTGAATTTAAAAGACATGAGTTTTAGTGCTTAAATAATATATATTCACCGCGAGATTTGTTTTATCTAGACAGGTATTATTATTCAACAAAACACCAATATTCTTTGCCAGGTGTTCCAAGAAATAGAACCTTTCCAATACAGAAACTATGATCTGGAACTGGAATAAAAGTAGTTATAGCACATACACTGAATCCATCACACAAATTAGGATATGGAATTAGTAAATATTAAACACATTTGTATATGGATCAGTTATAACAAATTTAGTATAGGAAATAAGGAAACAGAACAGAGAAGAGGCTAAGATAGGGGTAGTTTCACCTAACACCGCAAATTGCTACAAATCGAAAGATTAACCCCCAAAACTCGAATCATATTTTAAAAAGCATCGTCAGAATGAAACATTCATATGAATGTCATGTATGGCACCAGACTCGTTCGGAAAATCTAAACTGTCAGGTGTATACAGTGGTTTTCTCAGGTCAATGGTTAAAAATGGCTTCCAGCTAGTAAAGCATGTAGTTCTTAACGATGACCGTCCTTGTGGACTGGCGCTACAGAATCATAAAGAACTGTAATAACAAAAACCGCATCATTTCTGGACTTTCAAAATCAGCAACAACTAAAATGATTATCACACGTAATATGATATACTCAAGTTGTTGATTTTCCTCACTCAATGTTAGAAACAAAGCTAACATTGATAGTTGAAAGATGAATAACAATTACTTGACTTGAAAAATCTATTTTCCTGAAGAATTGTTACAAAAGAAATATTTTATAAATTTTAAGCGAGAGCATCATTTAATAATTTCCAAATTTTTCCTTATAAGGAAGCGGTTAATATTATAATTCACATCACCATTCATTATCACTTAAAGCTGTGAGATTTTTACCGTATGTTCTTTCATGAGAAACATCTAACTTAAATACCTGTACCTAAATAAATTATTATTTTATTATTTTGTATACTAATAAGGCTTCTTTGCATTCGAAAACATTCATCATTCATTCAGTAACTTTGTTAATTTTTCTACTGTTTAAACTTCTGACTTACTCGCAGTAGTCGTATTGCTCTTGCGAATATCTTTGAATTTCAATTTTCGTATACATCTCTTTACCGATGGATCATAATATTTCTATTGATATATGGAGATTTTACTGTCTATTGCATTAATTGTCTTTAAAACCTTTTTCTGGCAATGTGGGCAATAGTTAGATTTACAGAATGTGAAGAAGCATTGTCTTACAGGAATATGCTCTTTAGTTTAAATCATTGGGACTGTGACTAGCCCCACTTAAAACTATTTTTGAACTTTCTCTCGACACTATCGTCTTTGATAGCACATGTAATTTGGCTGTTGAAAATAATAGCCCAAAACGTTACTCTACTTCCTTGCTGTATTAGTCGATTATTTCAACATCTAGTCAGACCATCAGGTTCATCCAATGTAGCTCTACATTAATCACTTTTGCTGTTGGGAAATCAGTCTTCATATTACTTTCTCGACAAACGTTCAAGTTTGTTTGTGATGTTTAGTTAGCAGTTTGGCTGCTTTTATTTCGTTAGGTAATATTCTTAATCTTTTGCATCCCTTCTTCCCGCTTATCTTCACAACACCAGCTTATTTAAATATCTTGTTGCTGTCACAGTCCACTTTACTTGCTAATTACTTTTTTACGTTTTCTCATTCTCAAAATCGGTGCTATTAATGTTATTATCATACCAATATTGTTTAATTTCTTCTTTGTTTGATGATTCAAATCATGATCCTTCTAATTTCGCAATCATTAACTTTTTTCGCCGTAGATTCCACTTAGTTTAGACAAAATTCCCGGATAGCCACGATTTTTTTTCGTTTAATGGTGTTTTTACCTTATCGCAAAAATTGTTTTCAGTGCTTATATATTGATTAATGTTTCCTCAATAATTTCCCATGGAATCAATTTCCTTAGTTTCTAAACCTTCTTACGTCTTGACGACACTATGCTAGTGTAGTGTGTGACTTACCTCATATGATGCTGGGGTGGACTTTACACTCAGTATTCTTCAAGGAAGACAGATGCATTGACGGGTTGACCTGTCAGTTGGCTAATTCACATAATGTCAGTGGTTGATCCCGATCGTTGGATATGTGATCAGCCCACCTGACTCCGAGATTGGTAATGGTAATATTGGCCGTTTCCCTATAAGATAAGGGCTTAGCAATGGGCTCGCCATTATCACCAGCAATGACGAATATATACATGGAATACTTTGAGGAAATGGCATTAGAATCTATATCTTTAAAGCCAAGTATATGGTTAAGGTACGTAGATGACACCTTCATACTCTGGCCACACCAGGAAGATGTTCAGGTTCTACTGGACCATGTGAACTCAATAAGACCTTCGATACAGTTCACGATGGAGAAAGAGAGTAACAACACACTCCCATTCCTGGATGTTCTAATATCTCGAACAGAGCATGGGTTTAAGACATCCGTACACCGTAAACCGACATTCACCGGACAGTACCTTAATTTCAACTCCCACCATCTATACAGCGTAAAGAAAGGGATCGTCCGTTGCTTACAACACCGAGCAAAAGTCATAAGTGGCGACCCAGAGACGTTAGATAAAGAATTAGATAGTATAAGTAGTACCCTACAACGTAACAACTACCCTGGATACATGGCAGCAGCCCCCCCCCCCAAAACTGGGATAGGCGGGTACAAGAGGAGGAAGACAACAACACTCAAAAAACAGTCTGCCTGCCTTATGTGAAGGGGTTATCAGAGAAAATACAAAGGATCTGCGGTCCATATAAGATCAGGACAACCTTCAAAAGCTTGACGACACTTCGCAGATATCTCTCCCGAGTAAGACCCCCCCCATAGAGGAGAACATGACTAAAGACTGTGTGTACGCTATCTCCTGCAGCTGTGGAAAGGAATATAAAGGAGAGATAGGCCGCCCCCTCAAGGTAAGGCTTCAAGAACATCAGAAAGCTGTAACACGAGGGGAAGTGGAAAAATCAGGCGTGGCTGACTACATATGGAGAGAGAATGGAGATCACCGCCCTCTGTGGAATCATGTTGAGATCACAGACAAGGAACATCATTAGAAAATTCGTAAACTTAAAGAATCAGCACATATGCTAGGCTACAAAAATCTCCTGAGCCGACCAAGCATAGAAATAAATACAATATGGGAACCAATATTAACGAGTGCCAGAGAAAAGCAATGATAACAACAAAGTTGTAATATTAGCTCTGGTAAAAATATGAAATGATAACAGAAAAATTGCAATATGAGCACTGGTAAAAATGGTTGATGACGACTTTAGGTTTATAATACCCAGAAATTCATACCCAGAAGACACATGTCACAGTGGATAAAGGCGTTGGTTTGATCCAGTTACCCAAAGAGTGTGAGTCCAATACCCGGTTAAGGCAGTGGAGAACTTTCAGAGGGAAATTAACAGGAGATAACTAATAACTGATAACTGACATCAATCAAACATGACACGTGGAACTAGAACAGTCTACCCCAGTGAGCGAAATAAAGGGTTCAGTTCGACATTCCAACCACCTAAAGAAGACCGGAGCGTACAACGGCCGAAAGGTTGTAATAAATATGGCGACAAAGATGCATGGCGACAATACTGTAAATAATGTACGTGCTATCCATTTTACTTGTTGCTGATGTTGGTAGTCCTCAAGTCATGTGGTCTTTGTTATTTTGTACAGATCTTTGATTGTGGTTCAGTATCGCCAGTCCGCAATGTTAAAAAATGTATAATCTTTGTCAAGAACCTCAGTTTTTACTCACTCAACCCCATTTTTCTCATTGATCTTAGGAAACGATCTTATACAGCTGACAATTTAGATATTCCTGAACGAGTTTGGCATCATGCATGACATCCATATGAAAGTCCTGATCTGACGAGGATGTTTAAGAACATGATTCAAGTTTTCGGGTTGATCTTTCGGTTTCGTAGCCAGTTGCGGTGTTGTGCGAAACTACCTTTGGCACAGCCTACGCGTGAGAAAGAAACGTATGAGAAATATCTAAACACTATCTAAACGTATGAGAAATATCTAAACACTATCTAAACGTATGAGAAATATCTAAACACTTTCCTAAAAAAAGAGTCGCTCTGACATCCTCTCGAGAATTTAGGTTCCACGTTCAAAGAATGATCTAAAGCCACAAACAACACTAGCTGACTGTGGTTAACGAATTCTGGAATTAAATAAAGAGTAATGTTATGTTTGAGATATTTAGACTCTTGTTTTAATTAATCGACACAAAGAGAATATTATACTACAAATAACTGATTGCACAAGAAATAGAAAACCGAGTAAACACTTAAGTTTTCTAGAATATTGTTCTAAAAACAGCGCCAGGAAATTTTCCATCTGATATATTTTTTTTTTATTTTTTCTATTTGTCTGCCCAGTGCAAATAGACATGTTGATAATCATATAATGATGCGATGATCGGACACCGCGTGTCGGTGTAATGGTTAGCATGTTTGTCTCGCTAGAACAGTTACGACTGAGTAGTGAGTTCGATCCTCACTGGGTGTCCCCTACTTTCAGGCATTTGTCGCACCTGAGCTAGGATTGGAAAATCATTATAATCATGAGATGGTTCCTGTATAGTAAAATTAGGTTGTTTTTTTATTTTCTTTCTTTCGCTTTCGATTATGATTTTCGGCTGACCCGATCAATGAACTTGTCAATAATTTTCATGCTTTTTTGCTTGAAAAAAATGAAAATGTTAACTATAACATTATATACAATAGAATTCTGTAAGTATAACATTGCACTAATTAAAAATTTACTCAAAATCATCCTCCTTTTTCCTTTCGATCCACTTATGTACAGATACATTTTTTAGGTACCAACCGTCCATAATCTCGGTCATTGTAATAACTGGACGGTTCAAAGATTCCACCCTGAGCTACGAAGAAAATGTCTACTAACGACAATTCTTTTTATAGACTCACATTGAGATCAAACAAAGTAATATACATTATCTTCTTCAAATATAATGAATTCTTGTAACTTAGTCGGTTAAAGCAGCTAGTGGGTTCAACCAGTTTTCCATGAGGTAAAATAGACGTGAGTTCGAATCTCACCGTGAGTCTAACCTCCATACCT
Source organism: Acanthosepion pharaonis (assembly GCA_903632075.3). NCBI lineage: Eukaryota > Metazoa > Mollusca > Cephalopoda > Sepiida > Sepiidae > Acanthosepion > Acanthosepion pharaonis. The sequence goes on from CAHIKZ030005555.1 coordinate 144,183, forward strand.
GAGCCTACTCTCTACCCACTTTCATAGATTGACGTCAAAAATAAAACTGTAATTAAAAGCAAGTAAAAGATTAAGATTGGAGTAATTATTAGCCAAAAATTAATTATGGTGCTTGACAGTGATTCATTTAATCAAAAATAAGTGAAAAAAAATTATCATTTGATCCCAATTAAAGCAATAAAATCACTAAGACCCAAGAGGTTACTGCTGTCGGTAAACAAAGACTTAACCTCCTTGAGGACACATTTACAATTATTACGAGTAGACACAAATCGGCGTATGTCGTGATTGGAACTATCACACTGGTAAAACCTGACAAAGTGATTCCTGTGGGCTATAGCGGCTGAACAGTCAGATGTGAGCCAAAGGGAAGATTGTGGTTTAATCTGGTTTAGTTCTTATTTGCTTTAATTCACTAGGCTATTGCCACGGAAACAATAATAGAAATAAAATACATAAATGCATACAATCTCAAGGGCCAAAAACATATCAATTAGTCTGAACCTAATAATGAACCCTTGGCTATATTTTACACAATAAATGTTTGTTTTTCCACAAAATACGCTTCCTTGTTAAAGTACTTTATTCACTAATTAATATTTATACCATAAATCTAACAATATACAGTGAAAATTTCACATCAAAATTCAGCAAAGTGTCAGGCTATGGATTTAATATAAATTACATAAATTTTTAAAAAATAAATAGTATAAAATAAAAATAAAATGCATAAATTGATAAAACTATTTAAAGTAATATAAAACAAAAACTGGATAAATAAGATGAAAACCTATGAACGCAAAACAGCAACAGCAGCCGTGAAAAAGCCCTCAAAAACCACAAAAAATATATATCAGTTTTAAGCATAAAAAAGAAAAAAAATAACATTAAAGGAGGACAATGAAGAAAAATTGAATGTTCGGAAAAATCAACTCAACGACTATATCAAATAAAAGGACAGAAGAAAGAAAGCACATCAAATTCAGCCTTGAACAAAAATGGAGTCAAAGATAACAAGGGAAAAACTTTATTCAAATCCATGAAAAACAAGAGGCATAAAATGAATGCAAGAAAACACTTTGAAAAAGTCAAAAACAAAAGACTCCTTCTTATAGAAAGAGTAAAACCACATATCACTAACGCTTCCCACAATAAAGCAATTAGTAAAAGATAAAAAATATTCACTAATTAAAAAGAAAGAAATAAGCAAAACGCATGTATTTGAAATGAAACAAGGCAAAAATTTAACTTTCAGAAACTTGAAAAGCATAAAATGAAAACGCCTAACCTGAGTTTGAAGCAAAAAGATAAAATTAAGATTACATAATTTATTTTTAGAAACATAAAATATTCATTTAAGATGCCACTGCATAAAATATTAAATAGAAAATAAAAATTAAACTTTGAAAATAGTACATTTCAAAAAGAAAAAAACAAAAGTGAAATACATTCATTTTTTTTTAAGAATAAAAGGAATGCATCTAAAATGAAGATTATAAATGAACGAATAAAAATGCATTTAAAAAAAATCAATCATACAGAAAAGAGACGGAAAATAAAATAAAAACAAAAGTGAGAAAAACAGAAGACTAAAATATACAAAGTAAACATTTTCTACAAAATAAGAATAACGATAAATTTACGCAAAACATAAACTGAAAAGGTAAAACTAAAAATTCCGAAAACATTATTTTTAAAGGAAGACATTTAAAATGAGGGAAACAAAGTAAATTCTAAATAGTCATAAACGAATGACAAAGAAAACGGATATTCCAAAATACAAGATCTATTGATGTAGGAAGAACAACAAAAAAAAAAGACGGAGAAATGGTTCTTTATATTTAGAGATATCTACTAAGCTTAGCTTAATTTGGCACGCAGTGATAATCAAATTTATTATAGTAGTGGTGATGTCCAAGAATAGCGTGCGATCAGTTTACTCCACAGCGCTGCGCCTTATAAATGAAACAAACGTTTAACGCGCAAATAGTTAAATGTCAGCATACAAAACATAAAAATGCACAAATTAAAGAGCAAAGAACCAACGAATAAAATATTAAAAAAATCAGAAGTAATAAAAAAAGAGTTCGAAAAATGAAACCAAGCAAAAACACACACACACAACGCTCAAACCCAAAGAGAAAACAACTGGAAACGCATATACCGAAAATGTTTGGAAGCAATTATGTTCGCAAAATATATTAATTCATTAAACATGATGATCATTTTAAGTTTCTGATTTATTTCTTCCCAGTCCCATGATGATTGAAACGTGTAGAAAAGCTGCAAACTCGAAGCTGTATTAGATTTCTTTCGTTCTGTTTCACAAGGAACATTTTTAGGTTCGTGAGAGGTTCGAGAGAAGAATTAATCTCAACAATTTAATTTTGGGCATGTTGATCTCCTTCACATTTATAGGATTGATAGCAATAAAAAATCAAATCTAATCATCCTACGACCTTGTAGTTTGTTGAAATATCAAGCTGAGTTCTTGATGAGTTTTCTCCAAGACAGGATTTGGGATAGGAAAAAAAAATAAAAGACTACTCTTTTATCGATCTTTGTGGCATAGAAATAAAAATTCCTGCCAAAAAAGTTAGTATACGAAACCAATTTATAACTAGAATTCAAGCCATTCTCAATATTGGAGGTAAAAAAAACTGCGATATTTTAAGGAGTTTTTGTTCAGGCGTCTCATTGAGAATTCGAATTTTTCAGACGATTCATTGAAAATTTAGAATTTTATTCAACGCCAAACAACGACCGATGTTCAGAAATATTAGGTCGGTACAGTACAAAGCCGGATGAGATGTAAATCGGGGAGTGAATGAGAGAAGGGATATTTCATTAAGTCAACCTTCTATGACTAAGAATTAAGGCTTACCTGCCAAGAAAATTAGCATTCAAAAACTTCGCTTTTACCTACCAAAAACACTGGCCTTTGCAACTAGAGAGGGCATATATAAACTGCTCCACTTCCGTATTTAGTTTACAATGATTTGTTGCCCTATAAATTTTATATTCAGTCATGAATTCAGAGGACTTAATGACAAGTGATTCCCTCCAAATAGCAAAATAAAATTCCCGTATATACAATATTCTTGGATTTAGTCATACGTAATTTCTGTCTGGATTTCTGAAACGAGAAATAATTACTTTTGTGTCTCAGAAGTTCAAACAGCAACTATTATACAGGGTGCGATGAATAAATTGTCGTCTATATTACTCAAAACTGAAAATAATACTGACATCTCATTTTAACAGATATATTTACCAAAATTACACAAAAATATCTTGAAATAATAAAGAGTAAATTTATTCAATAAAATCATCATTGGCTTCAACCACAACCTGCAGACGACTTCAGAATCGCCTGAAACTCTTCTGGACGGTCTCCCTGCTTAAGTTGGTGAATGCTGCCATAATCCTTGCCTTCATTTTATCTTTGGTGTTACAAGGATTTCTCTTGTTATTTCGCTCAACTATGCCCCACACATAATAATCAAGAGGGTTGCAGTCTGGGGAGTTAGGTGGCCAGATGTAAGGGGTGATGTGGTCGCAGAAATTGTGTAGTATGGTTCAGTGTCCCGTTGCCAGACATAAGCAGCCACCCTTTTGACCCAGGTAAGCACTACGTCTTCAAGGCACTTGAGGTAGGCTTCCGTGTTGGGTCTGAGGCCCTCACCAACAAATTCAGGAGTTCTTTTGTCATCAAAACGATCAGAAGATTTGAAATGGCACATAACGAGGAAAATGGGCTTGGAGAATTTGACTCTCACATATATTGACGTCAAGCGAAATAGAGAAAAGTAATGAATATCCTACCTAACGAGCGGATTTAAATAGCTGTCAGAATAGGGTAAAATAGGGAGGATAGTAAAACGTTAAACCTTACTAAGAGCAGCAAGTTGTCCGTCCTGGGTATGACGATAAACTACATCCGCGTACTGGGTAAGACGATAAACTACGTCCAGCAGCCTCTAGTCGGGAGGCTTTGAGGAACGTGGATCCGCCTCTTGGTTGCTAGTGTTCCCAAGTCTACCCTGGCACGGGATGGGGTCCAAGTTGTGGGCAGGTTGTTGGCCCCAAATTAGGGTCAAAGCGCCGTGAAAAAGGTTTTGATAAGATAAATATTATTTTTGTTTTTAAATTATGACCAGCAATAAATTTAAGAAATAAATTATTACCAGCAACACATTTTTTATTTTTTTAATATTACCAGCAATAGATTTGAAAAAAAATACTAGGTATACGTTTTGGAAAAAAATTACCAGCTATACATTTCAAAAAAATATTACCAGCAATAGATTTTTTGAATAAAAAATATTACCAGCAATACATTGTTAAAAAAGAATATATTACCAGCAATAAAAATTTTGTCGGCATTAAATAACCCATTGAGGTTGATATGGCGTAAAACAAACCAAATCAAACCTGGAAGTAGTTCATGTGATAAAGGGACACTGTACGTAGAAGATGTTCTTCATAATTCTATAATTGTATATTGTATTCGATAACCAGCTGGGATTTTCATAATTGTGTTCTTTATTCGATTTACAAAGATAGATTGTCCTGTCTATGCTAAGATCATTATCAGTTAAATTGTTTTGTGAACTCGTTTTTGCTTTACCTGCTGTACCCGAATATTTAACTTTTACTAGTACTGAAATCAAGTCAATCGTAATTTTAACCACGAGTCCACTATCCCAACTCTCGGTCCTTTCTTCTTCAAAGGCTTCCATTTAATGTAAATTTCTGTGGTTGATCCGCTCCTGAGTTTATGAGAGCATAGCATAAACTCTGGTCGTTTCAATCAAAACTCTAAGATGTAGTAACTTGAAGCGAGTCCATCAAATATGGCTCAGCATAAATTAAAATCTAACAGACAGTTATTTTAGAGCCAATAAGAAAAGTTTCTTTCGAACTAAAATCGTCTAATGCGGACTTGAAAGGATTCAGCAGACAGCATCCGGGTAAGTTGCTATAGTTTGAAAGTAAACGCTTCAGATTTATCGACCAATAGTAACGCTGTATTTCAACTCTCAAAAACAACTTGTTTGATCCAACTAACTTTTAAGAAACGATGTTCAACAGTCTAATCAAAGCTGAGATCCAATAACAGTATACCCGGACTTATAAGCGCACATACATCTAGACAGACGCACCGAACACAAAGACCGACCAGTCAGAGTGATTCAATCATTCAACTTTACAAACTAGCCACTGACTAACATATACACTCTCAGCGTACGTATGAATTCGTTTCTCCAACTGTAATTTCTTTTCCGTTTAGACGTATTCATTTCATTTCACTTCGTCTTAATTGATAAATACCAATGAAGAAATATTGATAATTATGAGTCGATTAGAAGAGATATGAATGAGGATAGAACAAAATATATCAACAGATATAGTCTGGCGAGGAGATATATAGATATTCTGCTTTATTATTCAACTCCAAATTATAAATATATTATCTGCCCTTTATATTATGCCTAATTACGTACAAATGCAGTATAAACTTTCCAAGTTGGGCTCGGGATCAGAAATGTTTGAGGGGTCTGTACTGGTGATATAAAATAACATCAGGAAGTTTTTGGTTTTGTTTTTAAAATAAGGTTGAAAATAAGAATTATAAATTTATAATTCTTATTTTCAATCTTGAATGCTAATCTGGGCCTGAATTCAAAATTAAACGACAATTCATCTAAATATTTTAATAACAATAATAACCCACACCTACAATAAAATATCTCGCGATAAACAGAAATATTATAGAAGCAGAGTTAACCCAAAATAAATGCACCTGATAAATGCAGAACGTATGAGGAGACTCCGAGTTGTGCAATCACTGTAAGATATTTTGTACATTTCTTAATATATTAAACTGTCTGTTATTTAACATTGAGCACTGTTTTTTTCTTTACTATATATATATATATATATATATATATATATATATATATATATATATATGTAAAGAGAGAGATAGACATATATATATATATATATAGAGAGAGAGAGATAGACATATACATACATATATATAGAGAGAGATAGACATATACATATATAGAGAGACATGTATATATATAGACATACATATATATATATGTCTATATATATACATACATATATATATTTATATATATATATATATAAGAGAGAGAATGAGAGACATATATATATATATATATATATATATATATATATATATATATATAGACCAAAAAGAAAAACTTAGGCGATGCGTTTCATGCTTGAACGCAATCTTCTGGCCTGAACATAGCGTTGAAGCATTTGTCGACTGTCGCCATTTGGTGTTGACCCCATTGTCTGTTTCTGTATTTTATATTTACATACACTCTGTCTGATATTGAGCACTTTTACCCATAATTATAACCTACCATAAAACTATATTCTGATCATATATATATTAGTTCGTTTAGTATTTTTATTAGTTAAAGAGTGTGTTACGTCTATAGGCCGATAATTTCAAATACTAAATATCCACTATACCGCCTGAAGTAATCAAAATACCTATATATATATATATATATATATATATATATATATATATATATATATATAACTCGAGATTCTTTAAAAATGAGCATACATGATGAAAAAGTGTTTCCAAACTTAATAAAACAAGAAGTGTTATCGTCAAAATCTTTGTTTTTTAAAAACGAATGACCAAAAGATTTTTAATATTAATGTGTATTTTTAATCCTTTTCCGAACCTTCAAAATTTTTGTTATTTTTTTCTTGCATCAGCGGGAGACCGTTAGACAATATTGGTAATTTTTTTTCACATCTCTTTCCCGCCACTTATTTAATTTTATGAAATTCATTTTTGCAGAGCTTACGCTTTATATTAGTTATAAGAACAAGTCCGTGGAAAATTTAAATCATCTTTTTTTTTTCCCCAATCAGGACCCCAGTTACAGAAAATCTATGATTGGTTAAATAAAAAATGCAGACATTATTTAATCTTTTTTTATAGCGGGTCCTAACGGCGAAAGTTTGAATTGGCGGAATCAAGGAATGCAATCCGTCTCAGCCCTTTTCATGAAAGTAACGATAGAGCAGTCTTGCCACAATCCAGGCTGTGAGAGAGAGGAGTTGCAAGGTGGAAAATAATCTGCCCCCTCCCCACAAAGACACGAAGACGCTTTTGAACTCTATCAAGACTAGAAAGTGAGGACTTGTCAGTTCCAGCCCAAATATTAACACCAGTATTCCATTTTCAGGTCTGATCTAACTCTTGTAACGGTAGAGGATAACACGTGAAGTCAGGTACTTACTGGAAAAGTACAGAGAACCAACCATTTTCCTTGCATGTACGAGTTCCACTTGAGGTCAGTGTTAGTATAAGGCTCATTATTCTCTCAAGGCACGGGGCCTCCCCGCGGAGACATACATTCATCAAGACTGGTGGTAGTTCGGGACCCGACCGGTGATAATGGAATCTAACTAGTTTGGTTTTCGAGGCATTGAATGTAACCAGCCAGTTTTCCAAATAATGAGCTGTTAGAGCAGGATCGGATGAGAGATCAGCTGCCAAAGTCTGGTCATCATGAGTTTTGGAGGTGAAAAAAAATATATCGTATATCATCGGCATAGCTATTCACAAATGACCCGAGTAAAGTAAAAAGAGGGTTGGTTTGAGAAGTGACTGATAGGGAACACCTGCGTTGATTGCTAGGTCCCCGGTGGACTGGCCGCTAACAACTTTCAGGAATCTACCCATTACGAAGGGCTTTATTATTGAGAAAAATCTTCCTTATGTAAAATTTCAACCACTTTTATTGATTTCAAAAAGAAATGATTTCAATCAATTTAAATCCGGTTTGAAATACAACAAAGTATTTTACTTGTTGGAAATATTAAATTTAATCTATTGCCTTAAAATAAAACCCTGAAAAAGATTTTTTCAGAATTCATTTAAAACCTTAGGTATCGCTTTTCTTTGCCGGTATATATATATATATATATATATATATATATATATATATATATATATATATATATATGTGTGTGTGTGTGTGCGCGCTTGCGTACGCAGCACGACAGGGGTGCTGAAATTTTTTTTCGCCAGAGTAAGAGATTCTATGAATTTCTCTTTGACCATTTAACAATATTGGAAATATTTTGGTTGTGGTCAATCCCTGAAACTTTCAGTAAACTCTCTCTCCCTCTCTTTTTTTTTCTTTTTCTTTATCTATAGGAGAGTCGATTATATATATATATATATATATATATATATATATATATATATATATATATATATATATATATATATATATATATATATAGTTAGCGGCGGCTGTAGGATTCACTTTTGTCCATTTCTTTTTTATTCCGTTTTATGCGATATGCGCATTTGTATTGCAGTGAAAAGCATAAAAGCATTTTCCCTCGCCAAGAGATCATAAGACTATATTAAACTACTTCACTTCTTCATCGGATTTTACGAAGGTTAACCTCGTCAAAGTGGCTCACTTCGGTGGGCCGCCCGCTGAAGATCGAACTCACTGCTGCCGTAATCTGCTAAGCAATTTAACCACGCTTCCCTCCTGCTTCAACGTATATATTTTTAAATTATCTTTTTTTAGTTCTTACGTAATACTAAATTAACATACATTTGGTCTTGTATCCAAATCTGTCATGTGTTCTAATAGAATTCAAATGTAAAAGAATGTTCAAAAACGTTGTTCGTTGTCACGTTAAATCTTCATCAACATGCATTATTTCCTTTCTGCGCATGTGCTGCAGGAGACGCATTTGAGTATCACAATTCGACCAGGACCAGCTTAATGGTGCTCGATAAAAAAACGGCCAATCACAATGAAAAGATTGTTATGGGATTCTTGTAAACATGTAACTACGAACGTCTCAATCTATTCACGGCTTGAGAAGAAGCGATACATGATCTCGTGACAAAGCAAGCTTTATTACGTTTTTAAATAGCCTGAATTCTTTTCTTTTTTTATTCTTAACATTACGTTCACCGCTCCTACGACTGCGTCTTGCTCTTCGTTTATAAAACGCTTTATAGTTCTATTTTTTAACACAAAAAAAACAACACTTAACTGTTCATATATCATGAAATGTATTCTTATAATATTTCATCACAAAATCACTAATTTCTTTTCACAATATGAGAATGTATTTTCTCAATGCAAAATGATTTCAACTTAATGCAACCTTGAAAGGTTCTTAAAGATGGGAAACGAATTTCTAACCACTCTGCTATGCGTCCAATATATATATATATATATATATATATATATATATATATATATATATATATATAATATTATGCGCTTCGTTGTATTGAGCATTTTTAAAAAGTAAATGCTAAATAAACTGTGGATTCTAAAACTGTTCATTTTCTTTATTTGTATACACACACACACACACACTAGAGTTCAAAGGTTTGAGACCACCCATGGTAATTTTTAAATTCGCCCAAAATGTAGTTCATTCTAATTTAAATAAGGGAAAATTATTATACATAGTTACAAAAAAGTCAGACAGGATTTTTTTATTAGAAATTTTATTATGATAAAAAGAAAAAAGTATTTTATGATTAAATTTTGCTTTCGTCAGAATATCCTCTTTTAGCTTTGATTACTGCAGCACAATCTTTTGATATTCGTTACAAAAGTTTCTTAAGGTATAAGTGGGATAATTGATTCCATTCTTTTTTCAATGACTGTAAGAGCTCATTTTCATATTTATTTTCATTCTTCTATAAAGTTGCTCCTATGACAATTCGGGAGTGGCTTAAAAGTTTTGTATATATAATTATATATATATATATATATATATATATATATATATATATATATATATATATATGCAGCATCTGTTCATACAAGCAAGTTTCATTGAATAATATAGACATATTGTGTCTATTTACTTTTATAAAATCCATTCCAGTTCTCTAATTAGCTTCTTGCAGTTAAGTTGAAATTCATCAAGGAAGATGCCGTAGTTTTTTGTTAACCCTAAACATGTATGTATGTCTAGGTATATATATATATATATATATATATATATATATATATATATATATATATATATATATATATATATATATTTATATATATATATATATATATATATATATATATATATATATATATATATATATATATATATATATATATATATATATATATATATATATATATATATATATATATATATATATATATATATATATATATATATATATATATATATATATATATATATATATATATATATATTATATATATATATATAACTATATAATATAAACTATCTAAGTGATTTATTGTTAATCTTATTTTATTTGCAAGCATATTTTGTTATTGTTCTTTGTTATTTAAGTAATAATTAATTATTTCGTTTTTTTAACTTCTTTTTTTCTGGCCATACTATAATTCCCCTTGATTTTTATCATAATCCCAACTTGGGTTGTTAGGATTAATATCTGGGTCAAATTTGTGTAACTTTTTCCATCTAAGTCAGACAACATCCGACTTCCCCTTACCACGACTCGGACGTCTTGCTTGGTTTGCTCAATATCAAATTCTCAACTGCTGTCTCTTTTGTAATATTTAATTTTAAGTTTCTAACAATGTATTAGTCCACAATTTCAATCAAAAATGCTAGTGTATTGACGTTAGTTAAAATACTCTATACTCATGAGGTAAATTTGGATTTATCTATTATGTATGGAATATTAGTGTTTGAGCCTTTTATATTATATTCTTACTCTGTCTTGGACATTGAGTTCTAACTGGATTTTATCCTCTTGGGAATTTATATATATATATATATATATATATATATATATATATTACTTTGCCATTGACATAGAGCTCTCAACAGATCTATATCCTCTTGGAAATTCCATACGGATAACCAATATTTTTATTATATATATAATTTAATTTAAAAGAAAAACAGACCACTTTAATGATCCAAAGTAAAGTAATAATTTATTTCACCAGAGAATTTTACTTTTTCTCTAGATCCTCAGACTTTACTTTCAAAGACGAAACGAAAAAATGAATTTAAAATTTACACTTTTGACGGGCAGTATTAAGCTTATATAAGTTGAATTAGAGGGCGATGAGTAATGGTGTGAGAGACATGGTCGAGCTTAGAGAGGGAAAGGAGAGTTTAAAATGTCTCTTTATATTTCTTTTTATTACAATACTTCAGATTTTCGTTAGTTAAACATATATATATATATATATATATATATATATATATGAATTACCCATACCCTCAGAAAGTGACAGTCAAATTAAAATAATTTCTACGTTTAGAACTTTTTTCTATACAGCTATTTTTGTTGTATTCTAGGAATAATGTTACTTTTAAATTTATTAGCAGTAAATCTATCCAAAGAAAGATGACACGAAACAAAAGATATAAAACGCAAAGTATCAGCAATCTGATCAAACGTTCGTGTCCTTGGCGTGAATCATGTTTTGACTTGTTCATACAGATTTTGTTGAAATAGAATGCATTTTCTGATGACAGCGTATAATCATTGAAACATCTCAAAATAGAAGTTTTTCAAATTCTGTCAGATTCTCATTCAAACTTCTTTTATATGACATATACATGACACAAATGTTATTGTTTGATTGATTCGTTTACTATTGTTTATCAACCCTTTGCAGGTTATTTAAAGCCAGGAAATATGTTTAGATTGCAAGAGTTTTTTTTTTCTAGATAATAACGGTATATTCATAAAATTCTTATTAATTAACCCATAACAGGGTGATAAGAGGTGAATTCATACCATTCCAATTATATTTGCGTGTAAATGAATATAACGAACCCGATGAGGATTAGAACTCTGCTTTCCGATTAACAATTCCGAGCCATTATCCATTACACCTCCAGCACATCCAAACTTACAGCACATGGTATTTCCAAGGCTCGATGTTGCCTAATATTGCTAATCGCACAGGGACCAGTGTTTCAACTAAGCGATATAAATGTGTGACATCGCTTACAGCCACATCTTATGCAGGTCATATATATATATATATATATATATATATATATATATATATATATATGTGTGTGTGTGTGTGTGTGTGTGTGTGACATAATTTTTTTAATCATTTCAACCAAAGCAAGAAAATAAAGCCACTAAGACGCAAGTGCATACTGAGTGTGAGAGAATATGAGAAAATGAACACATTATTAAGGAGAGACATCAATAAAAAAAAAAAAAAAACAAGTATTAAGAAGAGATAAAACAACAAGATTGTATTTAAATCTTTGTTCATCTAAGTTGAGTGGAAAGCAAGAAGCCGAGTAGTGCAAGAGTGGAAACCGTTATTATAGAACTTTTGCATCTGCTGATTTTAACTGAAAAATGCTGATACCTTGGCACCAATCTCGTAGTATTCATAAATTCTACGTATCATAGAGGAAAGTAAATCAGGACAATTATATTTATATATACGGTACAAGGAAGCTACGTAACGGCGGTGGGAAAATGACTGAACACGAAGCGAAAGGTCAGGACTAATAGAATTGCAGATTATTCTCTGTATTTTATCAAGAATCTCTAAGTACATGGCAGTAGCGCCAGATCAGATGCTACAGCAATATTGCATGGACAAATAGCAGACTAATAAATGTGTAATATATATATATATATATATATATATATATATATATATATATATATATACTCGACTCTTCCGTCGAATTCGACGTATGAGGGTCAAGCAGATCGGATCCTAGGAAACCGACAGCCTGACAACAGCACATGAGATTTGATTATAGTGGTGAAGGTTTCGTGCAGGACCAGCCACACTTTTTGAAGGGCCGAATACAGAGACCTGGTGCACTACGTACCACAAGGTCCCCAAACGACCCTCCGCAGGTTTTGAATTCAGAGTTGTCCCTCTCCTAGACCAGTTGCCATCCAAGGCTATAGAACCCAGTCTGTCCTGCTATTTACCCATAGCTGGAGGGTATTAGCACTTAAGTGCATGTAATGGATTCGACTGGAATTCGAACTCGGCTCTCCGATTCCTCAATCCAAGCCGCTATCCATTAACTCCAATGTGCCTCCTCTCTCTATATATATTAATAAATACACATAATATCCCCCGTCGATAGCACCACTCGAAATTTCATGCAGTTACACAATCATCAGGTACTAATGATTGTGTAACTGCTTTTTACTAAGGCAGCTCGTCACTGTATTCACTGACATCCTATCCCGTCCTGGGTATAAACTACATCCGTGTCCTGAGTAAGACGATAAACTACGTCCGACAGCAAGGCCTCTGATCAGAAGGTTTTGAGGAGCATATAACCACCTCTTAATTGCTGGTGTTCCCAGGTCCACCCTGACCCAGGGTGGTAGCACCTGTTAGGGTCCCAGCTATGGGCAAATAGTTAACACCCAAACTTGTGTAAAAATAGGTTTTAATACCAGAAAAAAAAATTATTACAAGCAATCATTTTTGAAGGAAAAATTATCAGCAGTACTTTTTTAAAATACCAGCAATACAAAATCTATACACTGTTTTGGAAAAAATATTACCAGCTATAGATTTCTTCAAGGAAAAATATTCCAAGAAATAGATTTTTGAAGAAAAACATATTAGCAGCAATAAAAATTTGTTGGCATTAAAGGACCCACTGAGGTGTTGATATGCCACAAAACAAACCAAACCATACCAGACATCCTATCAGCACCGACAACTCTGTAACCTTGTGTATCGGCATTTGTTTTTCTATTAGTCTATTTCAGCAGCATAGAGATGGGAACCTACTGCAAGGCTAATCCTCTATTCGCCCACATCTACTCACTCAAGCTTTGTACACTGAAGAAACGGAAAACAGACGGATATCGCGCCTGGAGCATCATCCAGTGGCCCAACTCCATAGACTTCCGAAAACTAACAAATGCATAAGAAACTAAAGATAATAGACCATAATGAAAATTTGCCATTGAGTTTTTTATGTACCTTTCATTTTAAAGATACAATGAAGATGTAAACTTCCTTTTCAACGATAAATATATATCAAGTAAAAATAAATACTAAATTTAATTCTTTAGATTCGACATTGGTTGAAGTCTATTTTTAAAAAAAAGAAGAATTCTGCTTTATTTTTTATAAAGCAGAATTCTCCCTTATTTTTTCTCCATCTTAGGAACAATCGAGAACTTAAAACCTCTAAGATAAAAATACAATACATGTTGCAAATGGAGACATTTTCCATAGTTCTTTCGTTCTTATTTCTTCCTTTAAAAACAATTCCATTCTCCATTTTATAAAATCAAAAGTGGTTAAAATGGTGACAATGTGAAATGTTAATGCTAAGAAAAGCAAAATTATTTCATTTTCGTCACGTTCTTAAACGCGAATCAAAACGTGTTCATTATAAAAGATGGAGAAATCACATGCAACATTTTATAAACGAAGACGCTTAGTAGTTATTACACCTGTTATTATAAATCTCACAAAAACAAGTGAAAGTAAAAAGCTTCCTACAGCTTAGTAAAATAAATTTATTAAGAAGCAATATGAAATTGTCACAACGATATGAGATGGTTTATTTTTACTGTTTTGTTCATAAAATTAAGCGCTCACTTTTTGCCCTTGCTTGTTCGACAAAGATATTTGTTCTATTTCATTAGAACCATTATAAACTAAGTACGCTTGTACGTACAGTTTGCGTCATGGAACACGCATCTAGGTGAGGATACATTTTCCATTTTGCGTAACGTAATTGTCAGTAATCTAATCCCCCAAACCAATGCAAGTGCGTACTATATATATATATATATATATATATATATATATATATATATATATATATATATATATATATATATAGGAAGGAATTAACTCCGACATATTTTTAATTTATTTGCTTAAACGTTATTTTTAATGGATGCTCATATTTGAGTAGATGCTCTGTTTTTATTTATTTAATAAAAAAGTATATTTATTTATTTCCATCTACCGACCTCAATATTAGAGAAGAATTGCTAGAAAAATATTATTACGCTCTGTTATAATGATTTTAAACACGCATGAGCTCACTCTGTTATAATTAATTTAAAATTAAGACATCGCTATGATGTAGCGTGTTTACAAAAAATCACAGCTATCAGTTACATTAATTTTTATCTTAACAATTCACCCCTGAAGATGATCTCGGATTAGATTGAAAGTACTTGGGAAAAGAAAAATGAAAAGAAAAGAAAAAAACTACGGCGCCTTCCTTAATGAATTTAATATCAACATTAAAAAGTCGTTCAGAAAATTAGAGAGGATTACAATAAAATAAATAGACATATGTCCAGATAATTCAGCCAAATATGCTTGAGTGAAGATATGCTGCCTAAATACACACACTCACACACACACTCACCATCTCTCTCTCTCTCTCTCTCTCTCTCTCTCTCTATATATATATATATATATATATATATATATATATATATATATATATATATATATATACAAACAGAATATTGGTAGATAATCAAGGAAATAGACATTAACACACGTAATTAAATATACCAAGTAAATAAATAAAAAATACAACATAAATTAAATTTCATCCATCTTGAATTAATCCGCTAGTGGAATCTGAAAAGAATGAAAGATGGCGATGCTGTTCAAGTCCTTTTATTACACACGAAATAATTGCCACAAATGTTTTAATCTAGACTCAGAAATGAATGACAGTAAATGTAATGTAAGTTGAAACCGTACTTGTTAATACATTTTTAACATTGTAGCTTTTAAATTTTGCCACATCTCTGACGTTAATGTAGATATAAATACATGTTTATTCTGCATGGTTAACAGGCGATATCAGATTGTATAGAGTCTTAGAATAAAGTCGCCGGTTGCTAGAAACTTTTTGTACGTTATTGCTAACAAAAATGTCTTCATTCCATGACTCATTTTCTTCTTCGTCGTCTTGTCTACTTGGATTAATTTGGCGTAATTTTCCGTCTTAATTTCTAACAAACATGAGCATCTAACTCGAGGAGACTGATAATTACGTAAGAGTACGGTGTTTATTTATAAAATCTATGGTTATTTGGAATTAATCTGCAAGAGATGAATTTTCAGACTAATCTGTCTTAGCATCTATTTATATCAGATAACGACTCTAAATTGTCGCAGGAAGTGAAAAAAGAGGCCTATAAATAGCAAAATAGCAATTTCCGGTCATTCTCTTTCTGGAACAAAAATGACTGGGAATAAATATTCCTTCCTTAGAATTCCACCGACTCAGTGGGCCTCACATCTTACCAAATTTTACAGATGTTTAGTTCATGTTATCGATCACTTTCCCGCAATGATTTGCAATGCATAGACGGATACCAATACAAGTAGAAATGGACCTATATATTAGCGCGTAATCTACGTATTTTTAAAGAATTTTTTCAATTATGTCACTCCGAGCATGCAATAAAACCACTACGCAAAAGATTAATGAGTGTTAGACAATATGAGAAAATAAGGTGGAGGACAATAAAAGAACAATATAACAATTGAAATTGCATTTAAATTTTTGAAGATCAAAGTTGACTGGGAAGCAAAAAGCCGGAAGAGAGTTCCACAAGTGAGAAGTGTGAGAGAAGAAACTATTAACATAGAATGTAAAATGAGACATTGTTACCAATCTTGTACAGCGCTTAAGTTCATAAAATCTAGGTACCTTGGGCAAAGTTTATCGGAACAATTACCACGAAAGTATTTATAAAAAAGGTACAGAGATTCTACATTACGGCGGTGACTGAGTCTGAGATGGCAGGACCAATAAATTCAATTCTTTGGCTTTTATAAAGAATCTCTAAATAATACAAGGTAGCCAAAAAAGTTCTGTCCGTTTTTAAAGAAAAAAAGAAAACGCTTCACAGTATGTGTAACTTATATTTAGTCTTCGAAGTAATCGCCATCGGCATCCAGCACCTTCTGCCAATGTGTCTCCAGCTGTAGAATGTGTCTCTTGCCGTAGAACTCGGGGGTTTTGATGCAAAGAAGTCCGTGAGGGCTTTGCGCAAGTCTGCTTCATTGGTGAAGGATTTCCTTTTCCACGAAGATGATTATCCAGGGAGCGGAAGAGGTGGTAATCATATGGCTCAAGGTCAGGTGAATAAGGTGGATGGCACAAAGTCTTCCACCCAAGTTGCTGTATGGCATCCCTGACCACTCGCACGACATGCGGCCTGGCGTTGTCATGGATGAAAAGCACACCTTTGCGATTCACCAGTGCTGGATCCTTCTGGCGCAATGCCTGTTGCACACGTTTCAATTGCTGTGAGTATAGGTCTCCAGTGACCGTTTGGCCCGTTGGTAGCAGTTCATAATGAACCATTTGACGACCTGTCCACCAGACACAAAGCATAATCTTGCGTGGGTGCATAGGCGGTCTTGCAGTGTGAGGGACAGCATCCTGAGGAGACAACCAATGTCTGGAACGCTTGGGAGTTTCGTACAGAACCCATACGCAGGCTGCCACTCGTTGTCCCTTGTGGACCTCCAACAGCGTTTGCGGAACCCACTTGCTCAGTTTGTACGTCTTACCTAGGCGGTGCAGGTGAAGTCTAACTGTTTCATCGGAAACGTTGAACTGTCTTGCAAGTTCACCACTCGTTAGACTACTGTCCTCTTCAATGGCCGCCTTCAGGACTCCGTCATTCAAGACCTATGGTCGTCCACTGCGAGGTTCATCATGGAGAAACAAATCTCCCGACTTGAATTTTCGAAACCAACGCCTTGCAGTACGTTTATCCACAGCACTATCCCCAAACGCTTGACATATGCGGCGACTTGATGTAGCTGCTGATAAGCCCACTTTGAAGTCGTAAAGCAAACAGCCCCGAACGAGATCTCTAGACACTTCCATCCTTCTCACAACTGTCCGGCTTATAACTGATGGCCGGGCATGGTGCGCATGTTGTTTATAACGTCTGATGTTCCTACTTCCGGCTGTCCGAATTTGAAAACAATTGCTACACGTATTTCGTATATATTTCAACTTCATTCAATGCCTAATCAAAAAACAGACCGAACTTTGTTGGTTACCTTGTAGTAAAAGACCTTGCCGCCAAACTCGCACTGCGCTTAAATTCATAAAGTCTAGATACTACAGCGAAATGTTCATCAGAACGATTATCATGAAAGTATTTATAGAAAAGGCACAGGGAAGTTACGTTACTGTAGTAGAAAAGGGACTGAAGTCGAGATGTCAGAACCATTAAAATTGTAGATTCTTCTTTGCATTTTATGAATAATCTCTAAATATATAGCAGGTGCAGCAGATCAGATATGGCCGCAATATTCAAAATAATGGTAGACTTATAAATATGTAAGATAGACAACTTTTTTCGTCAGAATCTAACACGATATAGTGAACAAAGGTTCTTAGCTGCAGACTTAGCAATTGATTCAATATAATCATTGTACACCATGTCAACTGAGAACATTAGTCCGAGAATTACAATGTATTATTAGCAGTATAAAATACTCTATCTAATTACGTTCCTTAGCTGTCGCTCTAATTCCGTTCTTTATCTAATTACGTTCCTTATCTATCTATCTATCTATCTATCTATCTATCTAATTATTTCATCTATCTATCTATCCATCTATCTATCTAATTACGTTTTATCCATCTATCTATCCATCTATCTATCTATCTAATCTATCTATCTATCTATCTATCTATCTAATTATCTATTCCCTTAATTATCTATTATCTATCTATCTATCTATCTATCTATCTATTACAATACCTTATCTATTATCTATCTATCTATCTATTATCTATCTATCTATCTATCTAATTACACATTCCTTATCTATCTATCTATCTATCTATCTATCTATCTATCTATCTATCTATCTATCTATCTAATTCCCCCTAGCATCTATCTATCTATCCATCTATCTATCTATCCATCCATCTATCTAATTACATTTATCTATCTATCTATCTATCCTATCATCTAATCATTCCTTATCTATCCATCTATCTATCTAATTCCGTTTCCTTATCTATCTATCTATCTATCTATCTAATTACATTCCTTATCTATCTATCTATCTATCTATCTATCTATCCATCTATCTATCTATCTATCTATCTATCTATCTAATTCCGTTCCATCTTATCTATCTATCTATCTAATTACGTTTTTATCTATCTATCTATCTATCTAATTATCTATTCATCCATCCATCTATCTATCTATCTATCTATCTATCTATCTATCATATCTAATTACATTATCTTATCTATCTATCTATCTATCTATCATCTATCTATCTATCTAATTACGTTCCTTATCTATCTATCTATCTAATTACGTGCCTTATCTATCTATCTATCTATCTATCTATCTATCTATCTATCTATCTATCTATCTATCTATCTAATTACATTCCTTATCTATCTATCTATCTATTTATCTATCTATCTAATTACGTTCCTTATCTATCTATCTATCTATCTATCTAATTACATTCCTTCTCTATCTATCTATCTATCTATCTATCTAATTACATTCCTTCTCTATCTATCTATATATCTATCTATCTATCTATCTAATTACATTCCTTATCTATCTATCTATCTAAATACGTTCCTTATCTATCTATCTATCTATCTATCTATCTATCTATCTATCTATCTAATTATCTATTCCTTATCCATCTATCTATCTATCTATCTAATTACATTTCCTATTCATCTATCTATCTATCTATCTATCTAATTACATTCCTTATCTATCTATCTATCTATCTATTTATCTATCTATCTAATTACGTTCCTTATCTATCTATCTATCTATCTATCTATCTATCTATCTATCTATCTAATTACATTCCTTATCTATCTATCTATCTATCTATCTAATTACGTGCCTTATCTATCTATCTATCTATCTATCTATCTATCTAATTACATTCCTTATCTATCTATCTATCTATCTATTTATCTATCTATCTAATTACGTTCCTTATCTATCTATCTATCTATCTAATTACATTCCTTCTCTATCTATCTATCTATCTATCTATCTATCTATCTATCTAATTACATTCCTTCTCTATCTATCTATCTATCTATCTATCTAATTACGTTCCTTATCTATCTATCTATCTATCCATCTATCTATCTAATTACATTCCTTCTCTATCTATCTATCTATCTATCTATCTATCTATCTATCTATCTACTTAAGCTTCTTTCTTTTTTCTTAGCTACTTCTTTCTTGGCATTGTAACATTTTTATAAGGCAAATTCCTTGAAAAATTATTAAACTGAAAAATAAAGCCGACAGTATTTTTTTTTTATAAGAAAATAAATCTCGCTGACATTTTGGCACTAAACAAAAAGGTTAAGAAAGAAGCAGCCGCGCTACATATCATGTAACTTCCTTTATGTGCCAAGTCTCTTCAGGATGTAGATGATCATGGCTCTCCATAACTTCATTTCCATTATTATCGAAGCAAATTTTGTTACTTTACTATCCCTCCCAGACTCTTTCTTGTCATTCATTTACACAAAGAACTTCAATATGTTATGTGAGTGTCAAATTCGCTAAACCTTATTTCCTCATTACATGTCCCAGAAATTCTCTTTCTGATTTTCAGTATAAGTATCCTTTTTGTTTTCATTTTCCTTGAAACTTCTACGTTGTCTCCAGGATTTATGGTATTCTCAGTATCCTGTAGAATTATATCTCCTTTGCTTCATGTTTCTCTTCATTTGTGAGAAAATTCAGCATTCAGTGCCGTATAGGAGAACTGATATTACATGCGGCTCAGTTATTTTTTTCTTTGTTTCTAATGAAATTCTTCTGTCTCTTCTTGCTTTTCTTAGCTTTTGGAAGGCGCCTTTTGCTATTCAAATGTGCCTTCGGATTTCTGTGTCCCATTCCCCTTCTTTTGATAAAACCACTTCCCAAATAGTTAAATTTCTGTAATTACTAGATTCTCACGTCTACATTTCGTAGCTCGCATCTTGGACTCTTCTTGCTAACGACAATACATTCTGTATTATAATTAATGGTTAGTTGTTTTTCCCGCTTTCCTTTAGTCGTTAGAATGTTCGCTTTTCGACCATGACACTCATCATGGTCGATTTATTTAGAAGGCGACTTCTTGATGTTATCAGCTCTTGGAAACGATCCCAGTGCTTGAAAACCATACCACAGGTTGACCCAAGCCTTGTGAATGAAATTGGGTACACAGAAATATTTGTGAACCGTCGCTGTTAGTGCTAGCACAAAGTTACAAGTCATCGTGACCGAGTGTTTGAGCATACTGACCTTGTTGATCACACCAGATAATGCGCTTTCTCCCAGAAAATGTAACTAAGATTTGCTCAGCATAGTTTCGGTATAAACCACAAGTGGGCTTTGTGAGTGTCATACAAATATGCCTATGCAGTCGTCTGCAACAGAGATTGTCTAGCCGCCGAACTAGTAGACAGTCATACTCGGATACGAGCGAACAGCCACCACTACGCGGAATTCCAGCGTTTTTTGTTTTTGTTTGTTTGTTTGTTTTTTTCTGTCTGTTACCAGCAGACAGAGTTGTTGCCAGTCTTTTAGCTTACTATTTATATATTTTGGTTTATTGATACCTCAGATAAGATATAAAGCCAAATGTTCCGCGTCACATCGGCAATAATTTATTTTCTGAAAAAGAATGATAATTTTTTTTCTAATTTTTGTCGACCTCATGCCAAAACTTGGGTCGTATAATAATGATATACGTACAGCTATACGCGTGAATACGCATATGTTAGACTGCTTTTCTGTCGGGCTCTTTTTTTCTATTTATCGACCTATGTCGCTTCTCACTTGATCTTTGTTGATTTTTTGTCTCTGTGTGTTTATCTTTCATCATCTGTCTCTGCTTGTTTCTGTTATTCTCGTTCTGTCAAATACTGCCAAAAACATTAGACTGCAAAGAAAGTCCAGTCGCATTTGAATATGGAAAACAAACAAATGTTGTTTTTTTTTTTTTTGTTTTTTGTTTTTTTGGGGTTTTTTTTTAGTGGACTTAATTTAATCAAGAATATATTTCTTCTCATTATCTCATCTTTTTATCAAATTGTTATTCCCTCGAATGTAAAATTCTTCAAGTTTCGATACTTCAGGTTTCTATGTAAAAAAAAAAAAAATCCAATATCAACCATAACCTCTTCACAATTAATAAACTGTTTTCCATGCAGAAGACGAAAAGGTCACTCAGTGGCGCGGCTGTTAGAACTCAGTCTAGTGTAGTCGAAAAGTGTTACATACACACAACCACACACACAGACATATACATACATAGATGTGTGCGTGTGTGTGTGTTTGTGTCAAACTGCCACCCCACGTCGCCTCTGTCTAGTGTCTGTGTAAAATGTCATACATACATAGCCACACACACACATTACTGAGTCTAGACAGGAGCGACGCGGGGTGACAGACACGCATACATAGAAACGCCGCGGAGTGACACTTAGACACACACACTTATATACATATATATATATATATATATATATATATATATATATATATATATATATATATATATATATATATATATATATATATATTCATAGATACTAAACTGAAGCGCTACGAGAGACACTTTGATCTCTCTCTCTCTCTCTGTCTCTCTGTGTCCCCATATATATATATATATATATATATATATATATATATATAACGCAAACTTCAAAACAATGAAATTTTGTGGCCAATGCTTGCAGGAAAGTATTATAATTATAACAATTCCAGGACAATATGGTCTTCTCAGCAAGACGCAACAGCTTGTTAGCAAACGTAGCCATATGAACAAAATTCTTTTTTTTTTCAGCCAGGGACTACCTGGCTGAGAAAGTGAGGAAAATATATAAAAATAAATCATTAACTAACATAAAGATTATACATGTGTGTATTTTATTTTATTTCATTTCATTTTATTTTCAATGAATATTTGTGCGCATGTCTGTTTGCGTAGGCGGCGTCTGCCTCCGACCACTCCTCTTGTAAGTGGGAGGTGAGGCGCTGCCCGCGTATATGCACAAGAATAAACGTCTCCGTGTCTGACGATCCGTTTATTACCAGGAGTCTTTTAGTAACTCGTGTGCCTGATACGTTTTCAATAAGATGCAGGAAAATGTAATATATACACTGTATGTGGCATTATCTAAAGGATTAGCTTGCATTTAGTTGAGTTGTATTTCAGTTAAATATTTAATAGTTTATATTGTATATAAAACACAAAATGAGAAACAATCATCAGTTAATTGCTAAAACATCCTGAAGAGTGGATTGAACAGTACAGTTACCAGTTTCCCATGGGCAAATTTGGTAACGACACATTTCGGCTATAAGAGGGGTTACCTTGATGGAAAAACAGATACAGTTTCGATACCTGTTAGGAGGCATAGTTTATAATAACACACACACATATAAAATAGGAGATCAGCTAATTACATTACCATGGTTCCAATCAGTAGGTATCCTCAGGCGATATAGGCCAAGTGATTTCGTAACACATTATTATTCATATATAAACGCACAGCATGACGTGTAATAGAAGGGGAGGAGTAAGGTAACAGTACTGAAATTCTATTGAAGAGGGAGTAAATAAATTATACTTATTTAATCCGGGTCCAGGTCGTATGAACTCAAAAAGTGTATATATATATATATATATATATATATATATATATATATATATATATATGCAGAAAGTAGCTTTGCGGAAACATTGACCCTATCTCAGGTTCAGAAATGGAGCCAGTTGTTTTATACAATCAATGGTGCAGTGCTCCCATATATATTTCATTTAGTAACTGGCTCAATATCAGTGACATATATATATATATATATATATATATATATATATATATATATATATATATATATATATATATATATATATATATATATATATATATATCCCTTCTCTCAATGTATACCAACTAGTTCATTTAAGTCATTTTGCAATAGTGTTAGTTATATTTTTGCTCAAGTAATTTAGAATATCAACTGTACAATTAACTCTGTTCTTCGTAAGAAAAAATTCTGCATTTTATATCATTAAAAGTAAAAAATATCTAAATAAAAAAAAAAGAAACAGAACTAAAACTAAAAAGCAATATATTACCAGCCATACGTACTAATGAGATATTCCACTGTGCTGGAGAAACGGGGCAGGTTGATTATTGAAGTAATGCTTTCTAATACCAACTCTCCTTAGTGGATAGGAAAAATTAGGCTGTGTAGCCGATAAATATATAGTAACATTGCCTATATCTATCTCACTCTGCCTCTATCTATCTATATATCTAGCTATCTCTTTATCTATATATCTATTGCGTCTTCTCTCTATATATATATATCCATCTCTTTCTATCCTATGGAACTTCCTTCCCGCTCCATGCTTTCCACCCATCTCTAATCTGCAAAAATGTTGATGTAAAGTCAATCGCTATCTACTCTCCTCCTGATTAATCTTTCCGTTCATTATTAATGTTTATGTCCAAATTCTTTCACAACTTGTAAACTTTTGTATCAGTGGCTTTACGGCCCTGTATGGATGATACTAATTATATATATATATCTATAAATATATCTATCTATCTATGTATATATATATATATATATATATATATATATATATATATATATATATAAAATTGAACATAAGTCAACACTTAGGGCGACAGTCTGTTTCATGCTAGATGCAATCGTCAGGCAACCTTTGCATCTAGCATGAAACAGACTGTCGCCTCTAAGTGTTGACTTTTATGTTCACTTCACGATCTATCTCTGATATTGAGCACTTTATCCCATAAATATAGCACATCTTAAGACTATATTATATTTCTTATATATATATATATATATATATATATATATATATATATATATATATATATACACTCTGCGTCTATTAGACACTTCACGTGTTATCGATATATAAAATAAATATTTATTTTTAAAGGTTTTTTTCTATTTATCTGAACCGTTTTGATAAAAGCCATATCGTGTTACATGTAAACAAACAACGCCCATTTAAATGAAATCCTATGAAATTAGAAGTCTCAAATTAATAGCCATTTGAGAATTTGAAACTTTAAACTGTGCGGTCATGCTGATTGTACGGATGAAAATAATTCTTCAGAGCCTGCAAAACTAAATCAAAACTGGAATTCTTAAAAATCATCGCCAGATCCTACCGAACTGTAAACAAATTCTTTGAAGATTCTGAACGACTTCGATGCAACCATAATACCAGCAAAAGTTAAGAACTTAAATCGCGTTATCTGTTTATATTTCTGAGATAAGGTATTGTAACTATTTACACTATTTACATTGTTTGGACTGTTCTCATGTTTGTTGTCATATTCATGACGTTTCAGCCGTTGTACGCTCCGGCCTTCCTGCGATTTGAATTTCGAACTGAACCATTTATTTCTCCCACACAAGGACACATGGCCCTGTGAATAAAAATGTTGGTTGAACTAATCCATTGACATGACCCAAAGTGTTGTGAGTTCAATTCCTGGCCACAGCAGAGGTGAAAAAAACTTGGAGAGTTGATTTACTAAAGGGAAATAACTGAAACTAAAATATCCTGAAATAGTTAAATCTCATTGATTTCTATTCTATTTTATCGAGTGAGATGAGTTTTAATAACAATAAACCATGAAAAAAAGACTATCAAGTAGTTAAAGCCTCCTTTAAAGGAATCCACCAGAAAAAATGTAAAAAAAAAAAAATGGGCAACAGAATCAAATGTCGTGCTAACAAGACGCGGGAGATGTAGGGTAAATACTGGAGAAAAAACGCCTTCACAAGTTGAGACGACGACATAGTAGATTTGGTGGAATGTTTTGAGGTGGGATTATAGGCGATTAAGTAGTGGGACCATAGCGAATTCCAGATAGTGTTAAGATGATACCTTGTACTTATATTGCTTTTTTTTTATAAAGCACACATGGAGTAATGTTTTCTGAAAAAAAAAATGATTTCTATGTACAATTATGTCCCGTCAATTTTTGGCGCAAAAGAAACAACTAAAGAAAACCTGAATTTCCAAAGACACACGTTTGATGAATTGTCTGGCTTGTTCACTGCAACTGAAAATTTGTGGAGGCTTATGATGAAGAAACTTTACATTGACATCTTACCAGCTAAGGTTAAATTTGAAAGGTCATTTTCAATGTTTTTCATTCTTTTTTAAATATGAAGAAAAGAGTTGACAAAATCAATGAATATTTTTTTACGCTACTCGTTACTCAAAACAAGGCTCAAG
Organism: Acanthosepion pharaonis; assembly: GCA_903632075.3. Taxonomy (NCBI): domain Eukaryota; kingdom Metazoa; phylum Mollusca; class Cephalopoda; order Sepiida; family Sepiidae; genus Acanthosepion; species Acanthosepion pharaonis. The sequence goes on from CAHIKZ030005555.1 coordinate 170,531, forward strand.
AGTTACTCAAGTTAGTATTACTGCATGGGCTTGTTTTATCGACGTACGAATTGTAGATTATCAGGATATGTAGGATAACTAACGGTTGACCCTAGAGTTGAAATTAAGATTGTAGTGATCAAGGAATCATCATCTCGGGTGTCTGTTCCAATAAGCAGCGATTCCTCTAAAGAAACAGTCCGAATGGAACTTCCTTCTTAAAAATGAAATATGAAGAGAATGAGGATAATTCGCCCCTGTTTACATAGGAAGGCGGGTTTTAGCTTTTAAGCTCTGAACAAGAGGAATTATGGAATGCGTCTCATTAGAACCTTTTCGATGGAAATAGCGAGAAAGTAGCAATAGAGTGGCCTTATTGAGTAGAGTGGAAATAATTCATCACCCACAAGGCTGCGTAGACTCTTTTGAACGATGTCGTGGCTATAGAGAGAGAATTAGTTCCTACACAGATAGGCTAACAAAACTCTATTTTTGTCAGATCTGACTCTTATAAAAAATAAAAGGAACATGGCAGGTGGAGTGAGGTACTTTCTAGAGGGCTACAAGGAGTCGACCATGTTACTAGCGACTTTAGCGAGGGATCGTATATATGAGTTCCACTTGAGGTTTCGGGTGAAATTGAGTCCCTATTGGTACATTCAAAGCAAGGAGCCCCTTGTGAGTGCAACCACTCATCGTGAATGGTAACGATTCAGAATCAGTTCTTTCTTGATGAAAAGTTACTTGTTTGGGTTTTGAGATATTGAATGTTATAAGCCAGTAAAAACAACTTCAAAAACTAACTTCATAACATGACACAGCTTTTAACCCTCTGTCCAGTATATTTGTCCATTTAAGGTTTTTGTACGTTCTGTAGAGCAAACTAGTTTCTCTAGCTTTGTTTGGTAATCAGTCTAAGACGAGGACAATTCTGAATTCAAATCTGGTTTGGCGTGAGGCTTGTAACTATACAACGTATATTCTACTGGTTACAGGAACCACATCAGCAATGCCTAGCACGGTCAGGCTGTAACCTTAAACACTAGAGCAGGGGTAGCTAAACTTGGTTAATGTAAGAGCCACATACGATAAAGTTCAGATGTTTGAGAGCCGCAAGACATCAACAAAATTTACGCATACATTTTTGATACATGCACATTAAACTTACGTTTTAATCCAATGGGGTCTCAATTCATACCATGTAAATAATTATAAAGCTTGATTTTTTTCTTATTTATATTTTATATTAACTATGATGAAAAAGTAGCTCAACCAACATATTTCCATGAGATGAATATTAAAGATGAAAGAGCTCTATGTGGCTTGCGAGCTGCGATTTAGCCACCCCCTGCTTTAGAGTATATTCTACAGAACTTAAATACATGCATGTATCTATGCTGTAGCAAATTCGCTTAATGACTTCTAATGTATAACGCAGGCAGAATATATCGGCCATGATAGCTACATGTCACTTTCTCTAACGTCAAACTACAGATTTTAATACTTTATATTTTTTAAAGATTTATGTTCATATTCTGTACACATCCCTCGTTGCTCATTTGTTATCTCGATGATCTTACACCACATTAATAGCAATTTTGAACGACAAAGTGTTTTACAATCACCTTTTGCCAAAGTAACTTAGACTCAGTAAGCGATCCTTAGATCTTCCCCGCCAACGAACTGTTATATAAATAATTCTTGTAATATATATTCAAACAGAACGAAGTTTAAGTGAGCAAATGCTGTCATGTTGAATAAACCCAGATGTAATACGGTAAACAAAACTCAAGTTTGGATTAATTTCCCGACAAAAAATAAGTATATTTAAACATCACTGAATAGTATTCGACCAGATATCTTTAAGGTTATGTTCACTCTATTACTAAACAATCAGCCGGCTTTCATTTAGTTCAGCATTTAAAATGAAAGATGCCAGCTGTTCAATTTTATCTTAACTATTACTCCTTGCTAAGTAAAATCCAGAAAATTATTCCTCGCTACGGGAAATTTGCAGATGTCATCCATATGATTCTTATGCTCTCTCCAAAAACGAAAGGATAACATGTAACACACCGCTCTTTAAACATAAGAGATTGAAGAAGATTAAAAAGTTAATAGGTACAATTATTTTCCTTTCTTTTTTTTAGTTTATTTCTTCAGTGATTTTCTCAACTGAATTATAAAATCTCAGTTGATTAGATTACAAGAGACATGTTTTGACTCGAAACATAGTAAAAGTCTTCATTTATAGAAGCTGAAAAGAAAGTTATTCAAGTAAAGCGATTGCAGGCGTCCTGTAATCTAGGCGATTTTATTATTTATTTGTAAACGACTATGTGTTAGGGAAAATGGAAACAAAAAGGACATTTATACTTACAAACAGAAAGAGACAATGGAAGTTCCTAGGGCACATAATTAAGGAAGATGTCTTGGAGAATTTGACACTTACAGGACCTATTAAAAGCAATGTATAACCTACCTACCGAGCTTGTGTAAATGGTTAGCGAAACAGGGATTAGAAGAGTTAACTAAAAGACAAACATGTTCTAGCTCAAAGTTACAAGTCATCATAACCGTGGGTTTGAGCGTAATGGCCCTGTTCAATTGCTGATCATGCCAAATTTTGCGTTATTTCCCAGCAACTGAATAAGCTAGAAAGGACATAACAATGTATACTACATTATTCAAACTCGATTTCCCCGAGACTAATGTACCAGCGAATAACACTGTCCATAATAAAAATTATTTATCCATGCAATTCAATTGCTCGAGCTAAACCTATTCCTTCATGAGTCTAAAAATGGTAGCAACAAGAATACACTCACTGCAGTCGCTCAAATACATTTTCTGATGGACTATTACAGATTTTACAAGTACTGTAATATACTTATTACTCTGAGTTAGAAGGATAGTAGTTTGTTAATGAGAGTTAAGAATATTGTTGTCTCTGATGGCAATCAGTATTTAAAGATTGATCATTAACTGAACTTTTTACTGAGTACAGCATTAAACAAGTCCATAATATATTAGGAACATAAATAAGTAATATTAATAAATATCAAAAGACTGAGAATTAATATGAAAAGGCTTCGCCTGATTTTGACCTATTCGGTTAGATATAAAGAGAAAACAAATGGAGACTGAAATAAATAAACACAGACTGACAGATATGAACAGACTGATAGATAGATAGATAGATAGATAGATAGATAGATAGATAGATAGATACTCCTTTTCCGAGAACACCCATCTGCTAGGACAGCTATACAATCCCTATTGCAAGCACCTGCTCTGGCGCATTTTTGTTTGTTCAACACCTGCAGATACCCTTTGCGGTTTGTACTACAACTATGCCGAGCGGACCTTAATAACAGTTTCTGGGAGAAATTGTAAAATCTGGGATGATCGGATACAGATAGACAAAAGATGATTATATATATATATATATATATATATATGTGTGTGTATGTGTGTGTGTGTGTGTGTGTGTGTGTGTGTGTGTGTGTGTGTAGTATCGAGTGGGGAGATAGCGCATACGATTAAAAAAACGGTAGAATAAAGGAAAAATGAGATAAGAATTATAGAAGGGAAAAAAGCATGGCCGAATAGAATGGCGACAAAGAGAGAGTTTGTGTCTGATGGGCTTGGTCAGCTGCAGGCAACAGGTTTGACTATATTCAACACGTGGTACTGACCAACCAGCTCGCCAATCAACCAGCAGCGCTGTGTGGCGATGCAGAAAAAAGTAAAAAGGCGGTAAAAGTCGTTGCGGCGGAATGACGGAAGAAATATACCGCTAACGGACGAATAGAAAAGTGAAAGTAAAGGTGGATGCGGAAAAAGAAGGAAGGCGTAAACGAAAGCTGGCAAACAGCAAAGCAATGGCGGGAACAAAACGATGGGAAAGCAAGAGAAACGCAACGTGGCGTGTGGCACGTTAAGGGAAGAGCCAAGACGTGAAGGAATGAAGAAGAAAATGAACGAATGAAGAAATGAGCAAACGAATGAAAAAAAAATGTGGGTAGAATTAAGTCGAGTGAGCGATTAATAACGATTTTTATCGAACTAAGAATATTACTTTATTCATAATTATATAAATTGAAATAACAGATAACATTACTATTAAGAACCTTGATTAGAATGATCATGATGATGATAATGATGATGGTGGTGGTCTTCGTATAAGTAGTCATAATAATCATTTTGTTAACAGTCTTTGCACTGATGACGTTATTGAAATGAATGATAAATATTCTTCTGTCAATAACAATGTCAATAGTGTTGTCGAGAATGGCAATTATGAAGCAATAATATTATTGATGCAAAGCGATGATAATGTTTATTGTATGATAATCAAGACGATAATTTTGTTGACATATGCAGACGACGTAGTGATTTGCATTAGAAAAAGAGATATTCGTAATTATAATTGGATGGTCATTTTATTATTGTAATGGTAATGATTACAAATATTATTTCAAAACTTGCATAAAAAATTATGATAATCTTTGTATAATGTTCTTAGAAGTTAGGAAAATAAAATAGATTGCAAGCATAATGAAGAGAATAGTATTAAAAATCGTGATAATAACGTCTGCATTACGAAGATAATTTCGACACATGTTGAACAATAATAATAATGATCACGGCGTTAGGATGATATGAGCTAATCTATAGTAAAAAGAAAAACCGGTATATGAAGGAATACTTTAACTAAATCGTGAAAAGTAACGTCATAGTTTACTATTATTCTTTAGTATTATTGAATTTACACATATCATAATTAATGTATTTTTCCAATGATTATTACTCGTTTTTTTCACCTCCGATTTTAGTTAAAATCTTGAGAGTTTGACATTTTTATAAGAAAAACACTGCCACCTGGCCCTGCCAGTACAAAGGGTTATAACACGATAGAGCAAAAAAGATTAAGACATTATGAAGATAACAAACAAAAAAACAAACTGCAAATACTTCAAGTACATACATACAAACAACACACACACACACACACACATATATATATATATATATATATATATATATATATATATATATATATATATATAACTTTGTGTGTGTGTGTGCACCTATAAATCAACACCTTAGAGGCGACAGTCTGTTTCATGCTTAAACGCAATCAGCAAGCCAATCGTTTAAGGATGAAACAGACTGAATGTTCACTTTATATTTACATACACTTTATCTATGTCTTAATCATAGTAAGCACCCATAGATAGAGCATACCTTAAAACTTTTCCGTTTAATATTTTTTTCAGTTCTTTTCTTTCTTTCTCGCAAGTTATTTCAGCAACTTAGAACCAAATATTAAAAAAAAACTTGCAGGAAAGCAACAAAATACAGAAAAAAACGCATAAGTTCTGTAATCTTTAACAACACATGCCTTATATATATATATATATATATATATATATATATATATATATATATATATATATATGTATGTATGTGTGTGTGTTAAACTAATATATATATATATATATATATATATATATATATATATATATATATATATTACTTTAAGCACTATTATAGAGGATACTTCGTATTTGAAATCACACGTCCTATTTATTAGACAGTGTAGATGCACTGTTTAATAAATAGAAAGGGGCGTCTATTTCAAATACGGTGGATCCATTTATAATAACAATGTATATATATATATATATATATATATATATATATATTTATATATAATTCTAAGGCTTGAGATTTAATATCAATCTTTAGCTTTAATTTTGAGATTATTTCTTATTACTATATACGTTATTTTTGTGCATGTTCGTTTTTGAGTAAAGAAGTCCACGCAATATCGCGCGTTACGCAGAACACATTCTCTTCAGTAAATCTCTCGTACGCGCAGGTCGACAGATGTAATTCACGCTTTTTTATTACTTACTATATATATATATATATATATATATATATATATATATATATAGTCTTAGGTATGACGATAAACTACGTCCGACAGCAAGGCCTCTGATCAGGAGGTTTTGAGAAGCGTGGAACCACCTCTTAATTGCGGGTGTTCCAAGGTTCACTCTGACCCGGCGTGGTAGCACCTGTCAGGGTCCCAGCTATGGCCAAATAGTTAACCCCAAAACACTTTGAAACTGGAAAAAAAAATTTTAATAACAGGATAACTTTTTTGTAAAAAAAATTATTACCAGCAAAATTTTTTACCAGCAATACATTATTACCACAAAATATTAACAGCAATAATAATTTTGTTGTCATTAATATAATCCATTGAGGTTGTTATGCCGTAAACCAAACATACATACATACATACATACATACATACATACATATATATATACTCGACTCACCCGTCAAATTCGACGTATGAAGGTCAAGCAGATAAGTCCCTAGGAAACTGACAGCCCGACAACAGCTCATGAGATTTGATTATAGTGGTGAAGGTTTCGTGCATGATCATCCACACTTTTTGAAGGGACGAATACAGAGACCTGGTGAACTACGTGCCACAAGGTCACCAAACAACCATCCCGCAGGTTTTGAATTCAGAGTTGTCCTTCCCCTAGACCAGTTGCCATCCAAGGCTATAGAACCCAGTTTGTCCTGCTATTTACCCATAGCTGGCAGGAGAAGAAGAGGATTCATACCTTTCTTAAGGGTATTAGCAACGTAAGTGAATGTAATGGATTCGACTGGAATTCGAACTCGGCTCTCCGGTTCCTCAATCCAAGCCACTATCCATTACTCCACCATATATAGGGAGGGATAGAGATGACAAAATGAGTTAATACCTTTGACAGTGGTATGAAAACAAATCTGTGGCGAAGGTTTTAATGACCTTTTCTTGGTATTGAGTAAACACCACTTATATCCCATGATCCTATTTGCAGCTGAATTATACTATAACAAAAATATCTGGTTACCTGAACCGTAATATTTGTCTTTCACTTCATTTCACTCACAGCGACATCGACTTCACTCACCAAATCGAACACTACAAACGTCTTTCAACTACAGATGTTGTACTCTCTGTCACTTAGCCGAACAGAATTGGCCGTAGGTAACACCATAGTTGATTTAATGGCAGCCTTCATTCAACTAGCCAAAAAGGTCTTTAAGACATTTTTTTGTCTTGAAAAAGGCAGTGTAGTTTGTGGGTGGTAATAATATGAATAGTATTGTGCAAATTTTGCTCTATGATAAAGATAATTACGATATTTTAGGACAGACACTGGAGATATTAATTAGAAGGATATTATTTTTTGAAACCATAATAATAATGGAGATAATTATACAGACTATATATATCTTTTAGATAGTGGGAAATATACAGTAAATAATTAATTTCTTTTAATTGATTTTGCTTTCACCGCAGATGTCTGGAGAATATCTACAAGAATCGAGAAACTGTAAATCTTCTCATATCACTTTCAATCTCTTCAATATTTTTGCAGACACCCAGCACTGATATAGTCTAGGATAATATCAGTCTTCGATTTCTCCAGTCTCGCATCTAGAGTGTTTTGCTTGCTTTCCCATGTGCGAAAGTTGTTATCGGTACGACCTGATCCTAATGTTCCCACATTTTCTTCAGTTCTAAGCTCAATTCCTGATAAATTTGTATAATTGTTTTTAATTCATATTTATCCTTTCAACTGCTGGCATAGATACATCTACGATACGAAAAAGTTGTTCTTCGCCATCAGATTAGGTTTTACAGCTACAATGATGTGGCCTGCCTGAACAATATTAGGTAAATGAATGATACAGTGGTAAAAAAAATCTATGTAACGCGTTTCGATGTCTAGAAGGAATTCATCGGACTAAAGTAATGTTTTTGTTGATGGAATTATATATGTGTAGGAAGGAGAAGATATGAAAACACAACCGTTAGTTATAAGTACGCACCGGCAGGAAACAAGATGTTGGAACATTGAAATTGTAAATTTTTAAATTTAAAATTGTTCTCATGTGTGTGTGTGTGGTATATAAGTTAGCCGATTGCATTCAGTTTCCTTATGCTTTTGTTTTCATCACTTTTAATATTAAGTATAGATAGAATATCTGACAAGAAATGGGAAATGTTATAAGAAGCAGATCGCAAATTTGCTGTGAATGATTTAGCGATCAGAGCACTTTCTATACACTTTCACCATAGTAAATTGTTTTCTTTTTTTAATTAAAGCTGTATTTCTTAAAATCGAAATTATGGCCAAACTCATTACGATGAGTAACGAATGCATTGAATGTGTTCTTTTGTAAAAGATCCCTTTTATGTTCCTATAATCTCTTATTTAAATTCCTTGAGGTTCCTCGTATATATTCCTTGTGGCAATCATTTTAACAACTGTTTTAGTTTTATGAACAGGGTCCCCTTCTAACCCGTCATTTTAGTGCCCTATTTTTACTGCTTCCTACCAGATGCAGCAGCAGCAGCGTTGAGGCTTCTTTGTATTTTTGCCAGCTTTCAACTAAACTCAGTGGGAAGAACGATGTCCATACGGCCAAGATGAAAACACCGAAATATCCCCATTACTTAAGGGAGAAAAAAACAAACGCCAAAATTAAAATATAGCATTGACCGCTTTTTCTCCGTTGTGCGTTTGTAGCATACACGCTTAGGAGTTGCTTACTCTGTACTTATATATATATCCACACACACACACACACATATGTGTGTGTGTGTGTGTGTGTGTGTGTGTGTGTGTGTGTCATAACATCGGCCAACTCATTTAGAAACCGAAAATGCTCACACAAAAAAGCTTAGAACCTTACATCACATTTTCCAACATACGTATGCGGTTCCCAAAAAGCCACTGCCGAATAAAGTGTTGGAAAAATTAACCACTAAAAAAAAGCCAGAACTGTAAAATGCAACTTCACAAAATTTACATTGTAACAAAGCCGCAAATGATTCAGCTACACCAAACTATCAAACAAATGAGTGACAATCAAAACAACAGAGACAAAACCTCAAAAAACTATGCAGCAACAGCAAGTAGAAATATGTTGGAAAACTTAATCTAATAGAAAATACAGAACGAGAAGCCCTCAGCTTCGATTTAAAATTTGCCACCGGATTTAGCAAAGGAGACATAGTAGACCCTACAATAAAATATGACAAGCAAAACGACTCCGAATTCACCAAAGATTTCATTCAAGGCATAATCACTGCTAATATAGAAACCAACAACGAAAATACATTACCATTGAGACACGTAAATGCACTAAAGAAGCTAGTGAGAAATAAGGAAATCCACATCACACCCTCTGACAAGGGAGGGGTATTGAGATCATGAACAAGAATACATATATAGAAAAAAATTAACTAATTGCTTAACGATGCCAACATATATGAAAAAAATAAACGTACCAAAAATAACTACTGAAACACAAAATTTCAACAAGGAAATTAGGAAACTAAATAAAAATGAAAGCAACTCATAAAATATTACCATAGATCACCCAAACTTTACGGCCTTCTTAAGACCCATAAAACTGATATCTGTATGTGCTCCATCATTTCAGGAATAGACAGCGTTACACCCCACAAATTGGCTAGAGCCATAGCAAAAATTTTAACCCGTCTCCTTGGAACAATAAATCCATCACATATAAAATTCGGACAACCTTGTCGAAAAACTAAGGGAAACAAATATGACTGAGAAACCCATGGCCAGTCTAGAGATAAAATCACTTTACACTAATGTCCCGGTTGAAAAAAAATGATTAAATCTCTTAAAAAAAGCATCTAACACAATCAATTTTTAACCTCTTCCTACCAATAGTTAAAATAATAAACATATGCCGTCTCATTACTAATCAATGATATTTCACATTTAATAATAATTTTTACAAACAAAAATTTGCATTACCAATGGAATCGCCTTTCAGTGGACTGATGGCATTTATCTACTTAGAATTTCTCGAATCTGGGCCTTTCCAAAATATTTTACCTAAATATTCAACTACGATATATTGATGATTCTCTATTAATATATCCCCGTTATACTGACTTACTGGATCTTTTAGATCAACTAAACGAAGTCGAACATACAATAGAATTTACATAGGAAATGGAAGAAAACAATACTTCAACTTTCTTAGACGTCATGTTACACAGAGATGACAAGCTTTAGTGTTCACCGAAAATCATCTAATAAGAATAACCTTATAAATTTCTATTCCCATCATATCAATAAAATAAAATCTGGAACGATCATTGGATCCTACTTAAGAGCACTCAGAATTTACAACCCTCAATATTTACGCGAAGAGGAGAAATACATTGAAAATACTTTCAAGTCATTTCAATACCTTAACTATTTCATATCCAATGCGAAGCAAAAGACTCCTAAAATATTCTAAAATAGAAAAACTGTTTTTCCTGACAAACCCAATGAATCAAAAATATATTATTCTACCCACTAACTCTATCACAACTACACCTGAAAAGAATTTATCTAAACTCAACATAAAATTTGTTACCACTACATATTAAAAAAAAATAAAAGACTTAATTAATACAAAACAAAACAACAATCCAAAATTTTAAAGAGGAATTTACTCCATCAACTGCAAGGATTACCAGAAAGAATTGGAGAAGCCTCAAGAAGTTTAAACAAAAGTCTATATGAACACAAAAGAGACATTCAAAAAAACATTTTAAAAAAAGCATTGGTTGTTCAAAGTAACGAAACTGACCACAATTTTGACATAAAAATGCTACTCTAATTACAAGAGAAAATAATTCACTAAGACGCAAATGTCTAGAAAGTGCTTTAATCACTAGTTCAACCACAGTAAATTTACTTCCAGTTTCTTAGAACGTTTCACAATTCTTGGCAGATTCTCTATCATCACAATGTAGGATATTTTAAAAACAAAGACGATGGAAAGAAAAAGAATCATGACGAATTTGGCTAAATGGTAATAATTATTTTAAAAATTTTGAAACTATCAGCATCTCTCATTCATGCGGATGTGTAGTCACAACAATGTCAACAAACCCAGAATTATTTATTAAAGAGTATATTTATTAATTTTCGTCTACTGGCTTGAATATTAACGAAATCTTATAGAAAAAATTCACCCTCCCGGTAGGATTTGAACCTGCGTTCCCCTATGGGAAACCCTAAATCGCTCTGATGTGCTTTTCTATCAAAGATCTAATGACGAAGAGAAACATCTGTGTTAAAAATCACTATTCAAATTTTCTTGGTCATAGACGCACTCTATCGCTGAAAGATTCAAAACACGTCAGATCTAATGACGGTTCCCCCTATAGGGAACGCAGTTTCGAATCCTGTTGGAAAGAGTATGTTTTCTCTAACAAGATTTCTCGAACATTCAGGCCGGTAGACGAAAATAAATATACTGTTTAATAAATAAACGGAGCGTCTAATCAAACACGTGTAGTCATTAAAAATAGCGTTTAAGTAATAAAAAGATGTCGCTTAGATAAATAAAATATCTATCCCTTTCTTGATACACATTATATATATATATATATATATATATGTGTGTGTGTGTGTGTGTGTGTGTGTGTGAACAAAAAAATGATAAAAATATTTTTATGGTATACTATATTTATGAAATAAATGATAAAAAAAATGCTAAAAATATATATTTTAAGACATACTATTAAACTATAAAAAGACAGAGGGGGGACACTAAAATCAAGCAGGTGCGGAAGTTTAAATAACTGGGAAGTGTTTGACAGAGGACGGCAAGTGCGACACTGAGATCCGTAGACATATTGGGATGGCCAAGGACGCATTCCAAAAGCTGGGCAGAGTATTGCGAGGCAGGAGGATCTCTTTGGTAACAAAGAAAAGAGTACTGAGCTGTTACGTGACATCTGTCCTCATTTATGGCAGCAAATTTTGGACAGTCTTCTCAAAGATGAACAGGAGACTCGAGGCGACAGAGATGTGGTTCTACAGAAGGATGCTGAGGATATCATGGACCGAACGTGTGAGCAACGATGAGGTCTTAGAGAGAATGCAAACAAGGAGGAGGCATATACTTAGCACCAGGAAGAGGCATCTGAAGTTTCTGAGACATGTTATGAGTAAGGAGGGCCTGGAGAATCTGATATTCACAGATCAAATAGAGGGAAAGAGAGACAAAGGAAAGCAACGCCTGACATACCTGGCGGGCTTAAGCAAGCAGATGACAGAACATGGTCTGGGGGAGGTGGCAGAAGGACGAAACTTATTGAAAGCAACAAGGGAAAGAGGGAAGTGAAGAGCCATGATCGCCTACGTCCTGAAAGGACACGGCACATAAAAAAGAAAGATATTTATGGGTAAATATGCTCAATATCAGAGATAGTAAATGTAATATTGGAGACTGGGGTCAACAACAGGCGGCGACAATGTTTCATGCTTGAACGCAATCTTCAGGTCATGTAATATACTTGCTATTATTCGTCACATTGTTTAGTTTAATATGTAACAAAATGAATCCTATCAGAAGTTTTATCAATCTTCGAAACAATGTTATACACTATTTCCCCAAATTACAAAAGGATAAAGATATTTTACATTTTTTAATGGTATTTCGTTAAACTCAAGTAAAGATTTTATAAAATGTTTCTAATTTGTTATTAAGTATTTTCTGCATAGGCGTAAAATGTAATTTTTATTCCCTATTTAGGAGATATTTTAATAAAAATATGGAAAATAACTGATGCCCAGTATTGATCGAGTTGCTTTTTATGGGTTACCAACCTATTAAAGGTTATTTAAAGCCGAAACATAATTTGGATTGTAAGAATAATTATTTTTGCAAGTGAATATTTTATTAGTAATTTTTCTGGCGATAACATTTTTTTACAGATATAAGTCCTACTATGTAACCTATAGATAGTTTTATGCCTTTCTTAAGGGTGTTTTTGCGTAAGTGAATGTAACGAACTCAGTTCTCAGATTTCTCACTCCGAGGTTCTGTAAATTACACCACCTGCACATCCTAATAATTATTTCTTTTTTTAAATAATAACGGATACCCAATATCTATAATTCTTATTAACATAACATTATTTGCCAGAAATGTTAACATATTCGCTCTCAGAACTTACATGGTACAAACCAATGCTCGATTTCTCATTTTATTAGGTTGAGTCATAAATAATTACCGTTTTTTAACTAATTGTAATGACGGTTGTGTTATCCTAATTACTAATCACACGCGACAGTTAAGAATAAATTTGCAGGACACTAACATCCTTATTGGACAACAGTGTCAGCGTAAAGTGTGAGTTAAAGGAAACGCTGCTCTTCTTAAAGACAACTACTCAAGGTTGTATACAGCTAAAATAACACAAGAAAAATCTTGGAACTCTGTTGGTCTATTCTACGTAACTCGCTATAAGCAGCTGAACTTGCAACAATCGATTATTACAGTTTTGATCACTGGCAAACGATTTGATAGTGAAAGTTTTTTTTTTACATAATCATATTCAATCATTTTATCATCAAAACATGCTGAATTTTATTTAAAAAGTGTCGAAAATCTGCTTGATACATAAGTAATGAAAAGTCATTGCTAATAAAGGTGAAGATATAATTGAATTGAAAATAATAGTGCTTTATATTTTGAAGAATAAAGTTATTGAACAAAAACGGAAATTATTTATGAGTCAGCCTTATAGAAATTCTCAGTGTTGAAATCTTTTGCTAATATTCCCTGAACATTTTCTCTGTGACTGGGATCTAGAGACAGAGTAGGTTACTTATAACAAACGACAGGTACGAAACAGTTGTCTTTGCAGGGTGGCAGCTGGCATTGTCATGTTGAATGGCAGCTAGCATTGTCTTTCCTTTCTCCTGAACGTATTTTTACTTCTGGGATTAAGATCTGGTCTTGCATCTTTTGGAACTTGAGCGCTGTTAAATTCCGTTAGCAACAGCTAGACAACGTATTCTAACTCAAGTAAAGCCAGCCCTACAAAATAATTCTTCCACTAACAAATTTCCTCAGTGATTTCTCGCCGCAGGACTGTCAAGGTTGAAGCGTTTTTAATATCCATGCGACATTTTGCAGATCTAGGTACTCTATCTGACTTATTGCACAATTTTCCAAACATCTTTTGATGCTTTTGTCTGAATTTTTGAGATGGGGAGTTATCATTATTTACACTATTTATATTCGGACTATTGTATTCATCATTGTTGTTATTATCAACTGATCGCCTTCTGCCTGAATTTATGAGATGGGAAGTTATCATTATTTACACTATTTATATTCGGACTATTATTAGCATCATTGTTGGAACAATGGCTGTGTGGGTAAAAGCGTTGATTTGTGCATTTGTTGACATAGTGTTTGTGAGTTCCAGTCCTTGGGTCGGGCAATGTGTACTTGCCCTCAATGGAAATGGGCGAGCATTAATTAAATAGTACTAAATAAAATAAGAACTAGATGATATCCCTAGACATAACAGTCTAACCCCATAAATTATATAAAGGGGATAGACTGATGGCGGAATTTCCTGTAGTTTACCAAGATTGATATACATCTGAGGACGGCCAAAGGACACAACCTGCCGAAACGTTGTGATAAAAACAACAAAAATAAAGACAATAGTCCGTGTATATTCGGGCTATCATGTATTATCTAGATTATATAAAGATTTTCTAGTCCGCTCAAAACTCTTCACTCTTTAATCCTCGAACTGATGGAACGAAGAGGGTTTTAGATTTTCTTGATTATCTAGTTTTAAGGAAGAATGCGTTTTCTCTTGACGTTCATTTTCGATGAGAATATTTTAGGAAGCTTTTCAACGTTAGAATGACAGAAAATCACAAAATATTTTTATAGATTTTTTTACCATCGAAAAATAAGGTTTCATTACAAAAGTGAAGATATTTTACTGTTGTTAAAACAATTCAGAAGTCTATCTGCAATTCACTAACATTCACACTACAACTTTCTGAACTTGAAACACCTAATTCGATGAAATAACAATCATTTTCACAATGTCCATATATATATATATATATGTGTGTGTGTGTGTGTGTGTGTGTGTGTGTGTGTGTGTGTGTGTGTGTGTGTGTGAACATTGAAGTCAACACTTAGAGGGCGATATGTTGTTTTCATGCTAGACGCAATCGTCAGGCCACGATTGTGTCTAGTATGAAACAGCCTGTCGTCTCTACGTGTTGACTTCTATGTTCACTTAGATATCTACGCAAATTCTATCTCCGGTACTGGGCACTTTAAACCATAAATATAGCACACCTTAAGAGTATATTTCTTCATATATATATATATATATATATATATATATATGTGTGTGTGTGCGTGTGTGTGTGTGTGTGTACTGGAGTCTCCCATCGTTTTCGACGTATGATGATCAAGTTCAGTTCTAAGAACCAAGAACCAAACTACCCGCACATATCATCTAATTATATTGCTGAAGGTTTGTGCAGAACCAATCACACTTTGGAAGAGCAGAATACAGGAAATTAAAGAACTGTATGCCACAATGTCCCAAAATGAACATCTGCCGGTTTTGAATTCAGAGTTGTCCTTCTCGTAGACTGTTCACCACACAAGGCAGTAGTATCCATTCTATCCTGCTATTTAACTATAGTTGAGGGAATTATACATTTCCGAAGGGTATTAGCAAGGAAGTGAATGTAATCAACGCATGGTGGAGTAATAGCTGCTCGGATTCAGACACACACACATATATATATATATATATATATATATATATATATATATATATATATATATATATATATATATATATATATAAGAGAGAGAGAGAGAGAGAGAGAGAGAGAGATAGAGATGAACTAACCTAGATCATCGGAGAATATATCTGGCTCCCGGACACGACAGGACATCAGGAGAAACTCCCCGACCTCTTCCTAACCTCCTGCCCTTTTAAATGCTTATCAAAAGTTTTACTTCTACTAGGTACATCAGACCATTCTCTAATCAGTGTCCAGATTGATGCCAAACCTAAGACATCTCTTGATGTGCCGTTCCATAGAACGATCTTTCGCTATGCGAAGGCAGAGTGGGACAGTTTTTGATCCTAAATGATGAAAGCTCCCCTCCCAACCTTCTTCAAGAATGCTGCCTCAAGAACTGCTGCCCTTGCCTCTGAATGGATCCTTTCGTGATTGAAGATTTTTTATCCCCCCACCCCCAAAAAAATCTAACAAAAAAAACAATCAATTAACCCTGGTTCACCCCTGAATGCGCTGCAGCCATAACTTCAATATCGACCGCAAAGAGCGACGTAGTTCGGCCCTCACTGCATCCAGAACTGCCGGCAATCGTTGAAAAAAACTTCTGGAGAAAGCCAAGTGCAGCTACATACGAGCAGTCCAAACCAAAGTTGAAAAGAAACAAACTGGATCGCGTGAATTCTGGAAGATCACCAATCAAATCATGAGCGGCTTTGCACACAATTACAAATGACCACGAGGTCATATTCCCATCGACAGATAAGGCGAATCTCTTCGCCTCCATCTTTGCCTCTAACTCAACGTTAGATGACAAACACCCTCCCCTCTCAAAGTTTTCACAGTGCACAATCTCAGTAATATTACCATCACAGCACGAAAAGTCTCTAGACTTGGCGCTAAGAAAACCTCTGGTTCAGACAAAATTCCAGTGGTTGTCCATAAGAACATTCACCCAGAATTATCCCCAATCCTAGCAAAGTTATTCGACCGCTGCTTGAAAGAGAAGTCCTTCCAAAGCCTGTGGAAAGTGACAAGCGTATGCCCGGTTTTTAAGAACGCGGGCAGATGACCTTCCCCCTTCCAGGATAAACCCCTCACTCTTCTTAGTATTATCAGCAAACTCTTTGAGGCCGTAATCAATAAGAAAGTCGCAGAGCACCTAGAAAAAGGATAACCTATCACCGGAGAGCAGTATGGGTTTCAGTCGGCCTAACTACCATCACTCACAGAATCAGTGAGGATCTTGACGACAAACACACCTCGAGGATGATAGTACTAGATATATCAAAGGCCTTCAACAATGTGTGGCTCAAAGGCTTACGATAAAAGCTCCCCTGTTATGGAATCACTGGAAGGGTCTTCTCGATCATAAAATCCTTCCTAACCGGTAGTCTCTGAAGGAAGTTATTAATGGTCAGTCTTCTGGAGCCCTAGAGGTCAACACAGGCGTCCCCCAGGAGACACTCCTCGGACCAATACTTTTTTTGATCTACATAAATGATCTGCCTAAGAATATACACAGATCATTTGTAAACATCAGTGCCGATGATACGCGACTATATAAGGGAGCACCTCTGAAACTCTCGAGGGTCAGACATTTTGTCTGATCTCTTCCGATCTTGAACAAACTGGTCAATGCGGTAAACATTGGCTGGTTACATTCAATGCCTCCAAGACCAAGCTAGTTATATTCCAACGTCTATCTGACCCTGAACTACCACCAATCAGAATGAACGGAGGTCCTCTCGGTAAACACCGTGCCATGAAAGACTCACACCCGACGTCAAGTGGAAATCGTACATACGATCCATTGTTAAGGATGCAGATAAAATGGTCGGCTCTCTGTACTTCTCCTTCTGCTATCATCTACCTTTACAAGAGCCATATCAGGACCCAAAATGGATTACTGTTGTCATATTTGGGCGGGTGCTGCCCAGACCTTACTAGATAGAGTTCAAAAGCTGCCCAGACCTTACTTGATAGAGTTCAAAAGCGTCTCCAAGCCCTTGTAGGTGACGAATTATATCACACCCTTCAACCTCTCTTCCACGGGTGGGATGTGGTATGCCTCTCACTGCTTTACCGTTACTTTCTGGAAAGTGCTTGGACAAACTACATTCCCTGGTCCCGCCAAGTCAAACTTTCACAGCAAGTAGATGCATAGTAGCAAACCATCCATATTTACTCCCTATTCCATCAGTGAGAAGAAAGTTCCATTCGAGCAGCATCTTCCCGCGAACCACTGCCCTGTGAAACCGATTTCCAACAAGATGTTTCCCCGATCACTACAATTTTAACCTGTTCAAGGCGCTAGGGTTAACCGTTATCTTCCACTCCTATATTACACCTCGAGTGGCCCCCGGGCCTTGTAAATGGTGAACCTCGCTGTAAAAATAAAAATATAGATACAATTTCCATGTGGAGTATAGTCTTGTGTCTATACATTTTAATTCAGATACAGACATTACCGTCTATGCAGCAAAAACTTTAGTCGCATTTGTCAGACTTTGGCTGTATCAAGTTCCGTCTACCAGCTGTTGTCTAGCATCTTAGGTGGTCTTTAAAATACTAGGCGCACTGAAATACTGTCTTTATCCAACTCTTAATTAAATCTTTCTATTTAGTCTCTGTTCAAAAACAAAACTACTTGGTATTTTTATTAATAGAACCGCTATGGACTTATATGGGGAAATATTAGGATAATTTGCGACACTTCACTGGAACAAACCGCCTGTATGCGGCTAGGAAAGGAGTTAAGTAAAAACACAAAAATAAGAAGAGGAAGATGTTTTTTTCTCACCGAATTTATTAAACGTATACAGCAAGAATATCCTAAGAGAACTAAATTACCTTCCAGGGAATGCTATCAGTGGCCATAATACTTAACAATATAAGATACGCAGATGACAATGTTCTAATGGTGAACTCAGAAGCAAAACTACTAAAGAAGCAAGCAAAGGAAAGAGAGAAGAAAGGACTGACTATCCTGAAAGACGACAGAAGGCATGATCGTCAAGCAAAAGGTGGAGGTTCGAATTCGAGACATTAGAATCATGAAGGTACAGAAATTTAACAATCAGTTTAATGCAATAACAAACGACGAAAAGTGTAATAATCAGATCCGAAGGCGCATTCGAAAACCGAAGAAGCCTTCCTAAAACTAAGCAAAGTATTAATATATAGGAAAATTTTCTTAGAAACAAGATTACTGAACTGCTATGTTATAGCTGTCTTTCTGTATGGCACCGAATCCTCGACAATTTCTTTACAGATGACGAAGAGATGGAAAAAGATGTGATTCTACAAATGGATAGGAATAACATGGACAGAATACCTAAGCAATAGTGAAGTCCTAAATAAAATGGAAACTATAAAGAGATTGATATTTAAAATCAGAAAGAGATAGTTGATATTTCGGGGACATATATGACGAAGGATGGCTTGAAAAGTTTAATACTCATAGGACGTATTGTAACTTACGTGAGCAACTTATCGAATGAATTTATGTGAATAGACGGCAGCAGAGCAGGGACAAGGATGAATAGTAAAGAGTTAGTCGTTGCTTCAAGGGGCAGGATACCTTTTGTAGAAACACTGCACATAAATGATGATGATGAATATTCGTAAAATATGTTTAATATTGTCCTCCTTATAACTTACCACAACATTTGTGAGTTTAATTAATTCTTTGGCAAAGGAAGAAAAAGCTCACTTTTCGATCATTCAGTAGATAAAACTGCACTTTAAATAATTACCTTCTCGTAAAATTAATTAATAAAGACGTCCTTATGGATATGGTTCTTTGTATGAGTGTCAGATATTAGAACATCAACTCCTATACTATGGCTTATTATATTCTTGACGTAAAACTAACGTCAAAGAAAGACATTTGAAATTTGAGTGAAGAGCTTGTCAAGTAGGTCATTATTTTTCATCTATTTATAATCCAAACATCAGATGGTTGTCGCTTGTGATCATATGACAGCATATATCCTAAAATCTCAATTACGTTCCTCTGTAATGTTAAGAACCTAATACACTGCCGTAGTGTCAATCATCTCCCAAATTTCCAATTCCTTTCTCCTCTATTAAAGTACATTTGGGTTGGTTCCAAGTGTGCCTCTTATGGGAGCTCTACACGTTCTGCAGTTTTTCCAATTCCCAGGCGTACTTCTGGTATTATTATCATTATTGAGGTATTGGAAGTTATAGTAATTAATTTATTTTTTTCTACAGAGAATCCAGACCAGGAGATAAAAAAAATCCATGCATTTTCCGTTGTTCTGTTTTTATCTATTTTAGAAAAATAATCCTTTTGAATAGCAACAGTCCATAAGCATTTTCAGTTGCGTGAAGGTCTACGCATAACATTTCCAATCAGATAATCTTTAGAAGAGTAAACTTACATTAATAAAGAGTGAAAAAATGTATTATATTTAGCAGTGATGCTTTGCTTCTATTGAGAATATTTTCGAGATTTTCCACAAGTCACAGAAACCAAGTCAAACTTAGCTTGAACCGACTGCGCCTAGTTGCTGTTTGCATTTTTCAAGAATCTCTTGTAATGAATTTGGATAGTTCTAAATGCACCAAGTGGTTTCCTATACCTTTCTCTGTGGCAGAGATTGTAACAGTGTTTACGATTGTCTAATGCACATTCTGGCATAAACTAATGTTGCCTATTTGGTTTCTTGTTGGTATCTTTACACACCTGAAAGGATCTGTTCCGAAATGAAGGAAGCATTATTGGTAACGTAACATCTTAAGATGTCCCAATCAACTTTGGCCTACCGAAAGATCGTCCGATGACAACCTGCTTAATATAAGCGCTACATACGATAAAGATCAGATGTTTGAGCACGGCCAGATATGAACAAAGTTTACACATACGTTTTTCTTACATACACATTAATATTAAACTTACGTTTTAATCCAATGACGTCTCAATTCATACCCAGCAAATAATTATAAAGCGTTATTTTTTTTTCTTATTTACCTTTTGCAATAACTATCTGAAAAAGAAGCCGAGCCAACATATTTCCACGAGCCGCATATTAAAGATCAAGGAGCCGCATGTGGTTTGCGAGCCGCGTTTGGCCACCCCTATCCTATGAAATGGGATATTACGAGATACTTTATGTTTGGTAGTGATGTGGACCCAAAGTTTGGACCACGGAAGGAAAACAAGGAACACGGATTAGAGGTAAGAAAGATATATTAAACAAAAAGGTTACAAAAATAGTGTAAGTGTAAGCGGAGCTTACTATGTGCTCGTGTCCAATATTGGTAGTCGTACGCGGCTGATACTACGGTATTAGAATTCTCTCTCTCTCTCTCTCTCTATATATATATATATATACACACTTTATATAGTCCTGGAAGAGTCCATGTTGTAGGTATGTTACGGCCTCGCAACAGTAACATTGATCTACGATGTTGAGAATAGAAAACCATTCCTTGGTGGGTTTCCCCCACACCCAATAAATCATGACAATTCACACATAATAATGAAAAGTAACCTGTGGAGAGCCATGATCACCTATGTCCCGAAGGAACATGGCGTTATTTTAGATGTTTACTGTTTTAAGTAATGGTATATCTAATTACGTATTTGTAATTAAACACAGTTTTTCTGGTAATTCCTTTAGTTTATCCATCATTTAGTGTTCATTCCAGTATTAATTTGTTGCTTACATGAATGGACGCAAAATGTAGGAGTTATCAAACAGGTACCGTAAAGTCAGGTTTTCAAGCCTAAAAAATCCTTCAAAAATTAGGAGTCAGCTTATGTGGCGGGTATAAAATGTAAACATTTACTACCGAGTTGTAAACAAGTGTGACAGCACTCCTAAAATAACTGTATATTTGTTGTGGTACCCCGAACAGGATACCACAAAAACTTGTTTGGCTAACATATTTGGAATATTAACACAGAAATTAATGTAAGATAATAAATTAAGTAGCACAAACTCAGTATTCTATTAACGTGGCAGCACGCATCGCGTCTAGCAGCTGACGCACTGGTTGCTTGCCATATGTTTGGGAGGTCGATGTATACGGTAGATATAGGCCGAATTCGGAATTTTGAGCTAAAAATCTTGAGGTCGATATGTACGCAAGGACTACTTGAACGCCTCAGTTAACCATATTACTGTTCGCTGAATATCTGTAGATCCAAGCAACGTAGACTTCTAAAATGATGGAATACTAGGTTTTATTTCAATTTTCTTAATGTCGGTCTTTAGGTTCGGTATTATAGACGCCCCACACCCCACTGATAGCTTAGACATTAATGTACTGGACGCCTCAATTTCTGATAACTCCTGTCCATTGGTCAGTGTACATTTTAATATTTTCAAGATATTTGACCTTGCTTTTACGGTCCCCAGTAATAATAAAGAATTTTTTTTTTTCAACGACGGTGATCACTAGTTAGGTGAACTCAAAGATGCGAACTGTTTGGACGTTGAAACCCTATAAGAACTTGACTTGGCCCTTTACGATCGCCTTCTTTTGTTTGGAGGCGGGGTAAAATTTATGTTCAGGATTTTCATAGGCACCAATGTAAATGGGAAGCCATTTTATCTTGGCGGCGTGTGTATTCTTTCTGCTCGAGTATTTCATAAGCGCTAATGATGTGGGTAACATTTTACAGCTCCATGACACACAGACTGCACTTGTCCGAATCCATTTGTTAATTGTTGTTCATCCGGACAGAATTAATATTCAGGGCTTGGTTTTGAACAGCTACCAGTAAGCTTTCAGACTCGCGTCTCAGTTCACTTTTCGTCAACCGACCTTTTGACATAATAATATTAATAATAATAATAATAATAATAATAATAATTGCGAATAACAATAATAATCATTATTATTATTACTCGCAAGTATTATTATTATTATTCGCAAGTACCTACTGGTTTAATTGGTAACAGTATTCGAACGTAAAACAGAATCGGCAAATGAAATTCCAATTTCGGTTAGAGGTGTTTAAATTCATGAATTTCATATCTACGTCCCCCTCTTCTTCAGATATATTAACAAAAAATATCTTATTTTTAACATGTCACAGTAATTGACAGAGTAGACAGTGGTGAGTGAGCACGTGGGCAAACCACTCTCCAATAAATATTGGCTAGACAGTAATAAATGTGAAATTCGAGAAATTTTAATAATGAAAATTCGCTCTCCATCATAGATCGGATACGAAACTGAGCAGATATGGGCATTCGAGAAAAAAATATCTTAATGAGGAATTGCGCTTCCCTTAAGAGGGAAAATAAGAGTCTTGCTGATTTGTAACCGAGATGTAAAACACTTCTGATCAAACGGTTGATTCTCCTACAAAGACGGACACAGGTTCGATCACTGCCAGAGAGTGCATTTTCTTGATTAAGAATTCTCGAATCTGTAGGCCAAGAGGCGTAATACACATTGTTTAAAATTAAAATGAGACGTTTATTTCAAATCATAGAGTCCACTATAATAAGGTCTGGTGTAATAGAAATGTCGGATTAAAAATAAATCAATTGATTCTTTAGAAAATGCTTTGTTTACATTTCGCAAATGAAAGGGTGCAGATATGGCCTTCCAAGATAATTATATTGATGAGGAAGTCTGCTTTCCATAAAAGGGAAAATTGTCTTGCTATACTGTGACGCTTTTCGTTGCCCAGTGGTAAAACTCGCCTGATCAACTGCTGGTTTTTCATGAAAGTGGGACGTAAGGTCGATCCCTGTGTTTAACATAAAAATGGCATGTCTATTTCAAATACTAGTATCCTCTATAATAATCATTGATCCTATATATATATATATATATATATATATATAAGAGAAAGGACTGATGGAGTAAAAATCCACAGTTCGTAGCAATTACTTTTTTTAAAAAACAGTGCTCAATACAAAGTAGAGCAAAATATTATATTTTTATTACAATAGATTATAATAATGTAATTTTTTTTATAATCTATTAAAATATATATATATATATATATATATATATATATATATATATATATATATATATATTGAGAAATATAGTCTTAAGGTGAGCTATATTTATGGGATAAAGAGCTCAATATCAGAGATGGAGCGTGTGTAAAGATAGTGGATACCCAGCAACACTCACATACTCACCACAGAACACAAAAAGGCCAACAGGAAAAGAAATATCATATGGTTCAACCCACCGTACAACTAAAACGTAAAAACAGACGTAGGAAAAATATTCTTCAAACTCTTACACAAGCACTTCCCGGAGTCAAGCACCCTACACAAAATATTCAACAAAAACACAGTAAAGATCAGCTACAGTTTGCATCGAGAACATAGCACAAATAATAAAAAAGCACAACAGGAAAACTATCAACAAACCACACGAGCAAATTAAAGCTACGTGTAACTGCAGAATAAAGAATGAATGTCCCTTAAACGGTAATTGCTTACAAAACAACGTAATATACCAAGCCACGATAAAATCACCAGATAATGAAGAAAAAGTGTACATGAGAGTAACTGAAAGATCCTGGAAACAAAGAAATTATGCACACAAAAGATATTTCACAAATAGTAAATACGCGAACAGCACAATGCTTTCTAAATATATCTGGGAAATTAAAAACAAAACATACATCACACTAAAAATATCTTGGAAAATAAGGAAAAGATCATCAGCCTACAACAACCAATCCAAAACTTGCAAACTTTGCTTGGAGGAAAAAATAGCTATCATTGACCAAAATAAATTATTAAATAAACGATCCGAGCTCATCTCAAAATGCAGACATGAAAACAAATTTTTACTACGTTACTTAAAAATCGAAAACTGAAAAAAAAATAATAAATAAACAAAATAACAATAAAATAAGTAAAATTAATTAACCCAAAAAATTACCAATTCACATCCGTTAGAATAGACGAAATAGAATAAATAAAAAACAAAATCAATGAACCCAAATAAATAAAGTAAATAATAAAGAAATTAACAAACCAATATGGCCAAAATATTAGTTAGAGTATAAAAATCAAACCAAAAATCAGACGAAAAACATAGCTATAACTGTTATATAACGATATATATATATATATATATATATATATATATATATATATATATATAGAGAGAGAGAGAGAGAGTTTTAAGATGAAAGTGCTCAATATAAGTGATGGAGCGAATTTAAATATAAAAATGAGTTCTGAGGTCAACAACGCGCGGTGACAACCTGTTTAGCGCTTGAAGCGTGAGACAGACTGTAGCCGGGCGGTGTTGACCTCAGTGTTCATTGAGTACTCCTTCTCCTTTAGCACGTCTCAGAAAAAGCAATCAATTCTATCTTCTTTCAAGAAAACCATGTTTAATCTGTGGAGATAAAAAATATAGGTAATGAGATTTTCTGTGTCCAGAATTTAGGGACAACCTGTATATCCAATCATACATATAGAGACAATCGAACAGTGTGGACATAAGTATCAGCAGTTTAGTATATACTTAAAATGCGTGCTAACCTCTACAAGAAACATTTATATCTGGGCCATGTTATTTATTTTCGGCTTGGAATAATGTTTAGCGAGTCTAATTTGGTTAACATTACTACAGTATAAGGATTTGGATCGCAAATAGGTGAAGGCACGCCAAATTTGATAATGAATAATCCAGCAAGTGTTAACTTGTCGTAAAATCAAGCAAACCTTCCAAAAATTAAATTTCTAAACTTAAAGGATTCAATGTCATTATACTGTTTAAATAGATTGACAGGCAAGCTATCCAAAACTTGAGCTGAAAACAGCTAACCTACTTTTATAAGAACCAATGCCATTGACGGATGAAGTAAAACAATATCTGTTTAGAATATATGTATCAGCAAAAGAAAAATATCTAGTACATGATAACGACAAAACCGAATCACGAAAAACTGTTTTCCCAAGACTGAGATATGTATTACGATATCAGAAATAAAACCTTTACAAAATGTTTATTTACTATAGGGGCTTTAACGCATTCACCTGTCTTCTAGTACAGATGAAATTGATAGATTTTATATAGACATTAGAAATAATTTGTACGAAGTGAAACTAAAATATAAATTATCTGCATAAGGCCTGGACATTCCTTGTTTTCAAGATGGTGAAATAATTCGTCTTTACCTGATGAGCAACAAACATTTTCTTTTTTTAATAGTGCATTTATGCCTTTTTTATCACTTTAAGCAAGGCGATAATGCTCCTAAGACACAAGTGGTTACTGGGAATGAAAAAAGAATAATAAGACTTTATGGAAGAGAAAGGATAATGAAAGAAGAGGATTCAAGAATAGAGATGGCAATTGGCGTTATATTTAAATTTATGAAGTTTGTAGGTGGCACGGAAGCAAGAAATTGGAATTCCACAGGCGAGAAGTGCGAGAAAAGAATCTACTAAAACAGAACTGACGATTGCATCTAGTTAATTCAATAGTAAAATCGTAAAAAACTAGCTGCACGCTTAAATTTATGCAGTTAAGGCTTCAAGGAGGAAAACTCACCAGAACAGTTCCCATGAAAATATTTGTAAAATGAGAGAAAGAAGCCACGTGACATCGGTGAAAAAGTAACTGAAATCAAGATGCCAGGACAGAGTCGATTACATTACAGAACCTTCTTTAAACTGTATTAAAAATCTCGAGATATATAGTAAGAACACCAGACAGCAATATTCAATATACGGACAAATGATAGATTTATAAATGTGAAAGATGAATTCTGACGGAAAAAATTGTTTGAATCCATCTTGCAGATTCTCAAACGAGCTATATATATATATATATATATATATATATATATATATATATATATATATATATATATATGAGAAAGAGCAGATGGAGTAAAATCCACAGTTCGTAACATTTACTTTCTTAAAATAAATATATAAACCTCTCTGTTGGCTGAGACGGGTTGTGCAGTCACACCAAGTATGTGGACTGACCTGACATCTTTGGATATCAGTTGGAAACTGGAGGTTAAATGTCGACCTTCGTGGAGAACGACAGTTCATCAAGGTCGTACACAGTTTGAAAAGTACAAGGCGGAACATGTTAAGGTTAAGAGCTATCTTCGTAAAGTTAATCTTTAAGCACCACCTTCCACCCTAACCTTACAGCATGTATGTAATTTATGTGATAATTTTGCTCTTTCAAAGGCAGGTCTTCAAAGTCACCTTACGTCTCATCAGTCTTGATCCATTGAAAGAAGCCAGCAATCAATCCTTGTGCCTTCTTGTACATTCTGCCATAAAGTATGCAAGTCAGCTTCTGGATTAAAAAGACATTAAAATTCACGTTGATGCCGTGCCTAATGTTACAGGTGCAACTTTTGCGCAAGAGCTTGTAAAAGTAAGGCTAGTTTAAAAGTTATCTGCGCTCTCATGATCGGTAAGAAATTAAATTTGTTATGGAGATGGTCTTCTTCTGTCAAGAATTGACAATCACTATATATATATATATATATATATATATATATATATTCTGAAAATCTATTCTGACGGCAATTTGATAAGTTATAACAAATTTAGCATTGGCAATAAGGAAATTGAACACAGTTTAATCTGCGGTAGGAGGCTTATATTTAACATCAGGAAGAGGCAGCTGAAGTTTCTGGGACACATAATGAGGAAGAAGAACCTGGAGAATCTGATACTCACCGGTCGAATAGAGGTAAAGACAGACAAGGGAAAACAACGCGTGACATACATAGCGGGCTTAAGAAAGTAAATGACAGTACGTGTTCTAAGGGATGGCAGCAGAGTGAAGGAATTTGTTGAGAGCTTCAAGGGATAAAGGGAGATAGAGAGCCATGATCGCCTACGTCCCGAAAGGCCATGGCACATAATAAGAAAGAAAGGATATTTTTGTCCAAGATGCTACAAAAGAAAATATTAAACTGAATATTTGAGGCATGATTTTAAATAACTTCGTAATATCTAGATTTTCATCTGGACGTCATGCATGGCTTACAACTTTTGACAATGTCTAAACTTTCATCTGTATACAGTATTTTCACGGTAATAGTTCTGATGAGTTTACCTCGTTAACCAATTCAAGCACTGTCCTAGACTGGCAGCTACATCTCATAATTCCATTGCTGAAATTGCTATTTGTAACCATAAGTTCTATGCTAACGATTTCTTCTCTCGCACTTCTGGCTTGTAGAATTCTATACCGGCTTCCTGCTTGCCTGTCAATTACGATCTTCAAAGATTTGAAGGCAATGTCAATCGTCATCATCTCTCTTCTTGAAGCCTGTTCTTTTATTATTTTTCCCTCTCTCTAACACCTTGCATCCTAGTGGTTTTTATTGCCTTGCTTGGGGTGATTTTTTTTTAAATAAAAAAATGTTTTTTCAGGTCAATGATTAAAAATGCCTTCAATCGAATACCTTCATCTGACCCTATAGACTGATAGTACGAAATCTCAAATTGCATTACCAAATAACAAAAAACGCATCACTTGAATATGTACAATAGTAACAACAACAAAAATGGATAGCACGTGTAACTAGAAGTTAATGACATAGTCAATATGTTGATATAATTATGAAGAAAAATAAATCTAACGCCATTTCAGATGTCGCTACCTATCAAAAAAAGCTTGCAATGTTAAAGCACTTATATCGGTGAGACCTCGAAATCTAAAAGCTCGTATCTACGAGCATAAAAGGGATTTATGTTTGGACGATCCTTTAAACTCGATCACGGTAACAAAACAGGCCATAACTTTTATTTTACAAATACCACCCTACTTAAAAAAAAAAAAAGAATGTAATTATTTACGTCATAAATACTTCAAGGGATTACTAATATATATTTTACCATATATAAACACACGTCAAAAACACTATATTGCATCACCAAACTTTACTGAGTACATTCTTAAAGAATATAACGTGTATTTATTTAAAACAAACGATGTTTACGTAAAAACGTTCACAAATCGAAATGCGAACAACCACAAAATATAATGTTTACAAGACACACACACGCACTTACGAATTCTACATAGGCAAACTAGAATTATTATACAATTACATACATATAGCATAGTTAACACTACTTGGTGGCGTAAAAAACAGCATAGCATGATGAAAAAAAGGCCCCAATCTCAATAAAAACAAAGTTTTGTCATCAAAATGATTATGCTATTAAAAGGAAAGATCAAAATATTTTTTATTATTTTTTGAAATTTTTTTTCTTTTGTAGCACGTTGTTAAATTTTGGTTAAAAATTTTTTATTTTATTTTTGTTTTGTTTTTTTTACATCAGCGGCGTTATTTTTTCTTGCGTTTTTTCCGGTAAAAAAAAAAAAAAAAAAACTGATTTGGAAATTCTTGCAATATTCAAATAATTGTCGAATTTTAATGAAAATTTCAGGACATATTCAGAAATGAAATTCAGATTGAAATTATTTTTAAAATGTTCTTTTTAGAAAATCTTTTTTTTTTTTTGTTGTTTTTTATTTTTTTTTTCGTTTTTGTTTTTTTACATATGTTACCATCCATTTAATTTCATGAAATTTCGAGAAATTATATCTGGTGGGGGTGGGGATTTTTTATTAGTTAAAATCAGGACTCTTTGAAAAAAGTAAATCATCATTTGGTTTTTTTTTTTGGTTTTTTTTTGTAAAACAGTTAGCCGTTTCATCGAAAATCTGGTCTGAATTGTTAAATAAATAATGCAATAAAATTATGACATTATTTAATTAGAAAAGCTTTTAATTGCTTTTATAAATAAGTTATATTAAGGACACTATTGTCTGAAGGAATAAAAATGTTTTTGATGAATAATGAATATTTACAGTAATTTTTTCATTTTTTTTATTTTAATTATAATAATATTGTACAGTTCAAAAGTTGTTTAAAATTCTTCATTGCTTTCAAGATGGCGATTTGGTGAAAAGTAAATTTACGAATCAAAATTTGAAAAGCTCATAACAGTCGTTTGTACCCAAATATTTTTTAAATAATTTTAATAACAATTTTTAGTGAAAAAAATGTTCCTAATTTCTACCTATGGGAATCTATACATGACATAACCCTTTAAAGGTCACGTGATTTAAGTGTCGTCTGACGCACTGCGATTATTTCACTTTTAATTCAGTTCTTTTTTATCATTAACGTCTTTGCAAATGATCCCTTCAAAATATCAAAAAAGGTTTTACTTTTCTTAATTGCTATTTCGCTAAATATTTTTATTTTATGTATTTTAGTTTGGGTCATACTTCAATTAATTAATTTTCTGTTTAAGGTAGTTAACTTAAGAACATAAAAACGAAATGCAAATTTCATAAACCTTCTTGAAAACTAACTAAAAGTCAATAAAATATTAAATAATTGATGAAAATATGTTAATTTGTAAAAATTACTAAGTATTTCATAAATTAATGTTATTTTTGGTCATCGATAAGAACTGTTATCAAAGAAAAAGTAGACCCATAGTTAAGAAACGCTTGTGTATTGTTTTTTTTATGTTATGAGTAAATAATAATTTCAAATCAGATTAATTTATCTTTAATTTTTTTAAATTTTATTCAAATAACGCGTCACAAATCTATAATGTAATTTTGAAAGATTTTTAAAATCGATAAATTTGTTTGTTTACAAATTTGGTAAAATTAAGAAAATGGCCGCTTTTAATTGTTTTTTTAAATTGAGCAATTATTTGGCATTCCAATCTATAATTTCTATCTGAAAGTACACCAAAATATTTTATTCACTGGAAATAATAAATTTAATCATTTAGCTTTCAATTAAGACTAAAATGAAATCTTCAAGAATGCTTTTACATTTTTTAAATTTAATTTTAAACCTTAGGTTATCGAAAATTCAGTGGAGGTGCCTAAATTATAGCAACAATTACGTGTTTCTTTTTGTTTCAGTTCGGCTTGAAATCTGTTAATTTCTTGAAGCTTCGAAAGAACGTGTCGTCTTTCTTTGAATTCGGAACACTTATACTAACGCTGTTTAACAATTGCACAAAATAAAAGTACCAGAGTTTATTTCATCTTTTTCTTTGTTTAGAGATAAATAAGCGTTTCCTGTTTGCTCCGTATTTCATCCTAATTCACTATTAGGAATACTATTCGACTTAGCTTAGATCTCTCATTGAAAATAATATAAGAATCGCTACTTGATAATTAATACTCTGTGGTAAGCTTCCTTGAATGTTGATAAGTATATCTGGTCCAGGGGTGCAGTATTGGGGGCGACCGGTGAAGATTGATCTCACAACGCCAACAATGATTTTGGAATCTAGCTTGTTCGCTATCCATCTATATCAGACGCATTCGAGTGAATTTAAATATATTTAATTCGTTTAATTAATTCTGAACAGAGCCACAGTAGTGGGGAAACCAATACTGACCAAAACCCAAACGTATGTAATGGGTCTGTGAAACTATTTTATTGACCATCCGTCTCCGGTAAGTGTCTTTGGGTGTGTATACCTTTCAGTAATGTGGAGATTCTTATCGGAGCCTGATGTAGATATATATCAGTATTTACGTGCGTCTATGGACGCAAAAATGGCTGAGACATGTTTGCCGTTATATGAGAGCGCGTGTTGCTATAGTTACTATTGTCTAACCATCGCTATGGCTCAACTGATGTACTACACAAGTCGATGTCGCATTTACAGGGTGAGGAAGGGAATAGATAAATATAAACAAACCATTGCTTTCTTCTTTCTTTCTCTCTCTCCATCTCGCTCTTTCTCTTTCTCTCGCTCGCACTTTCATTTATTATCTTAATACATGTATTATTGTTGCTCATTCTTTTTATTTCGTCTTGCATTCTAATTTATTTTTTAATTTTCTTCTGCCTTTTTTTTTTTGTCCCACGTCCTTTTACTCTTTTTTTTTTTTTTTTCTTGTATCTTACTTTCTTTCTTCGTACTCGTCTGCTTTTCTCTTCCTTTCTTTTCTTTCTTTCTTTTTTATGTCGCCTGTTCTTAAAGGAAGAAATGAGAGACATGTTGCTTCTGTATTAAGACAGACTATGCGCGCGCATGATATACTTAACCGATACAGAGAAAATCTTAAAGCCCAAACATAAACAGACGAATGTACAATGAAGGGAAATAAGCAAGAAATGAGTGATTTTAATCTTTTAATAATCGAGAAAAAAATTTCTATCGTAAAATTATTCCACGCACAGATGTTTAGAATATGTCAATAAATCTGTAAAACAAAAGGAAAATATTAGTTATTTTACATAAAACAATATTTTTTTCTATACGATTTCCTTCCATGCCAATGCAGTTAACCTAACACATGTCCAACAATCACACAGAACTAACATTATATGTAAATATCAGATTCAAATTCAGCTGTTACCGGTACTAAGAGGTTTATTGAATTATCATTATAACTGGCAGGCTATCAAGAAAGATGGTTAAATCGTTAGCATTTATAACTATATATGCATCTATGCACATCATTTTAGTATTTAAATATGAAAATACATTACAGGGTCAGGGTCACAAAATAAAAAAAGTAGATCAGATATTAAAATGTTGGTTGGGATAAAACAGATGCGAAGTTTTAAAGATTTCGATTTCGATTTTTTTTTTTTTATCTGATCTCATAAATGAATATTTTCTTTTTTAGATCTATTATATTACTGTAAATATTTTGTTGCTTTGATTTGAAGTACACATCTTTTCTGTTCGATTTCACTTATTTTCTGAAATGAAACCTATAGACCATTTCCGATAAGACTTATCATATATACTCGAGTATAGTACGAGTTTTTTTTATAGTCAGATTTTACGTAAAAAAAAGTATTGGGGTCGCACTAAATACAGGGAATTATTTTGAGGAGGTTAAAAATCATGCATTTTTGGTGACGATTGCACTATAAACAAATATTTTTTCTGTTAAAATTCATGTAAAACATTCAGCGGTCGCGCTATAGATGATTTTATCTTATACACAATTAAAATTGGTACATCGAAGTTTGTTTCGAAAGAAATGGTTATGTATTTTTAGGGCTTATTTTGAAAATTAATGTCAGTAAAAAATTGTGTACAAATGACGCAGGTCATCTCAATATCATTACTCCAGACTGCGACCAAGAAGATAAAGTCTTTTGTTTACTTTTCAGTTCCAAAACAAAATGAAAGTGTCTGAAGCTTTAAAACGTACTTCTTCTGTGTACCGTGTCTCTTCAGGACGTTGGCGATCATGGCTCTCCACAATTTCCTGTCCTTTGTAGCTCTTAATAGATTTTGTCTTTTTATTATCTCTACTAAATTCTGTTCTACTAAGTTCGTTATACAGAATATACGCTGTTTTCCTCTGTTCTGCTTGCCTTCAGTATGACCTGCGAGTGTCAACCCTTCTTCCAAGCCATCTTTCCTCATTATGTGCCCTAGAATGTAGTAATTAAATTCAAACACACACAAGCGTGATGCTTCAAAAATAATTCCTCTGATTCATTTCCACATAAACTACTCTATTGTATAAAATTCAAGTGCCGTCTGAAATAATCATGTCAATGGAGATTTCTTCAACTTATAAAATAAGCAGGCCGTATCAAATAAACGCGAAGAAAGAACTTAAAGAAAATAACTTAATCATGCCGGCACTTTTATTTGATTCAAAATGGATCACAAAAACTGCCCCCCTATGTAATGTGCTCAGTTATAAAACACTATTTGTACATACTATCGCGACTATTTGCTATGCTTTCATTTTGTGATCTGATAGTTCTTCAAAGTCACTATCACACACGTTTCTGCTGTCACTGCTGAAATGTATTCTCATCCGTCTGTGCTTACATCCACTGTCTGGTTTCAGCAACCGTCAATGAATGATAGTTTTTCCACCCACACGGAAGAATTCAGTGACATATATTTGGAACCATTTTGTCATCCTGCAATCTTAAGAGAAAAAAAATTATCAATGGTGGCAAAGTCCTATCCCTACTTCTATAATGCCACTACGGTGTCACCGGATACATTTTTGAGCTAATCCAGTCTTTCCTAACAAATCGTCAAAGTTATCCTAAACGGTCACTCATCTATATCCTTACATACTAACGCGGGAGTCCTTCAGAGCTCCATCTTTGGTCCTACGCTGTTTTTAATTTTCATTAACGACCTTCCCGATAACAACTTGGCATCTACTCTGACAACGTAACCATTTACCCCTGCCTCGATAGTAAGGCTGATCAGTCCGACATGGTCAAAATGACAGCTGATGCTCAAAACGATCTCAATACCGTCGTTAACTAGGGCAAAAGATAGCTTGTCAATTTTAACCCCTCCAAAACTAAACTTCTCTCCATTAATCATCTGAGAAACACCTCTCTGCCTTCCTTGAGTATGGCTGATGCTGACCTCCAGAAAAGAGACTCGTTGCGCTTTCTCGAGCTAATGTTTACATCTGACATAAAGTGGAAAGACTATATTGAATCCATTGCTAGGTCAGATGCTAAGAAAATCGGCTCACTCTGTCGTGCTAGACAGTTTTTTCTCTCTGGAGTCAATCTTACTTATCTATAAGTCTATCAATCGTCCTTGCTTAAAATACTGCTGCTACATATGATCCGATGCCCCTGCTATTTAACTTAAGCTCGTTGATAAGATCCAAAGAAGAATTAGCAATATTATTGGTACTGATCTGGCAACTCGGCTTCAGTCACTTACCCACCGCCGTAAGGTTGTCTCTCTGTTCCTTTTTTTTTTTTTAATAAATACTTTCATGTTAATTGTTCGGATGAGCGCTTTCTTATGGTTCTTAGAGTGGATGAATTTGGGGCACCTCGAGGTGGTGTAATGGTTAGCAAGCTTGTCTCGCTAGAACAATTACGGCTGAGTAGTGAGTTCAATCCTCACTGGGTGTTCCTTCTTTCGGCCTTGTGCCACATCCAAGCTACACTTGGAAAATCACTATGAATTTAAACGCAGTACTAGACTGACATCGAGATCTTATCAATTTACACTTGAGCTGGATAGATATAGCCGTATTTTCTCGCACTTCCCGCTTGTGGAACACGCTTCTATCCCCATGTCTTCAAGCCAACTCTAATCTGTAAAAATTTAAATTCAATTTCATTCGCTATATACTGCCCTCTTGATTACTTACTCTTTTCTCTTCCCGCTCATTATTAATGTTTCTGTTCCTAATTAATTTACATCCTGTAATCCGTTTCGTTTTAGTGGTTTTACTACCTTGCTCGGTGTGATACCGATTAAAAATCTGCCTCTGACGTGGTGGGTCAACAAAATACTAAACATCACTTAGGATGCGAACCTCGCGTATATCAATCCAGAAATAATTCAATAACTCCGTAGCTTAATAACGGAGAAAGCGCATTAATTTATTTAACAAATATTTGTTTCTCAACATATTTTTCAATGTCAATGCACTTAATTCCTTGATAAATATTAAGTATACAGATCAAGCCTCACGCATATTTTCAGGTAGAAATTCACTTAATAACTATGCCAGACTATATGATGTATTGGCCAACCTTTATCTATGATGGCTTTCTACTCTGTTTTTCCGGCCACATTTGTCTGCTAGGGATGCTAGCCAATCACTGTAGCAGAGACATTCCCAGGCATATTTGTGTTTGTTCAACACCCAGAGGAATCACCTCACCAAACCGATAACATCAACAAGTCACTTTCCTGACAAATCAAGCTAGTTAGATTCGAACTCGGGTCTAAAGGTCCAAATGCGAACGTTTTATATATATTTATATATATATATATATATATATATATATATATATATATATATATATATATATATATATATATATATATATATATATATATATAATAAAATGAATTAAGTCCAACAATAAAATAACATATAAACAGACACACACACACACACACACACACACACACACACACATATATATATATATATATATATATATATATATATATATATATATATAAGTGAACATTGAGTCAACACTCAGAGGCGACATCATCAGGACCTGATAATTGCATTCAGCATGAAACAGTCTGTCGCCTCTGAGTGTTGACTTCAATGTTCACTTGTATATTTACATAAGCTCTGTCTCTGATATTGATCACTTTATCCAATAAATATAGCTACGTTATAACTATATTTCTTATATGTGTGCGCGATATAACTTGATCTATTGTTAAAAATTATGCATAAATTGTCGAATTTGCATGTTTTGTTGTTTTTGTACTATCGACCATCTCAGTAATTTTCAAGAACAGGGTTTTTTCAGTGT
This sequence comes from Acanthosepion pharaonis, assembly GCA_903632075.3. Classification (NCBI taxonomy): domain Eukaryota; kingdom Metazoa; phylum Mollusca; class Cephalopoda; order Sepiida; family Sepiidae; genus Acanthosepion; species Acanthosepion pharaonis. The sequence goes on from CAHIKZ030005555.1 coordinate 206,477, forward strand.
CGAATGAAAAATATTTTGGAAAGCTAGAATTCAAATTAATTATACTATACGGTTATCGTATAAATTATCATGATATAAACATATTCAATATTCTATACAGACTTTAAAATAATGTTTCCTAGAGAAAAAGATATTGTTTTTTTGTTTGTTTGTTTTTTTTTTATAATAACTGAATTTAATAAAAATTGTTCAAGTAAATTCTTGCTTCTGAAATATAACTGACATATATATATGTGTCTGCTTGTATGTGTGTATGCGGCTAGTAACCTAGGTAGAAATTATTTTCAGAATCTACTTGAAAGACGTCCCAAATAAGAACTCGGTGGGAATCCATTCTAACCACTGTATAATTGTGAGTGAGAGAGATTTGAACGTAAAAATTTGAGTGGGTTAAATATATATTAGAAGACTTAGATAGATAGATAGATAGATAGATAGATAGATAGATAGATAGATAGATAGATAGATATAAACAAAGTCAGATAGCAGATAGATATGAAAAAAATTAGATAGATAGATAGATAGATAGATAGATAGATAAATAGATAGATAGATAGATAGATAGATAGATATAAACAAAGTCAGATAGCAGATAGATATGAAAAAATTTAGATAGATAGATAGATAGATAGATAGATAGATAGATAGATAGATAGATAGATAGATAAAAAAACGCGGTGACAGATATCAAATAAATAGGTATTGACCGATTCAGATAGATATGAACAGGGTGGGATCGATAGATAAAGAGCTTGAAGGAAAGAAAAACTATAAGTAAATGGTGTCCCAGAAAGCGAGCATTTTCTGATAGGAAAGGGGTGTATAAATGTTGATGTGATTGAGATATAATCGGTAAATTTTAAAATGGAAATCATAATTGCTATAACTAAAAATCGAACCCGACAGACAGGTACACGGAGCCACAAGGCCAGATATTCTAGAGAGAGAGAGAGAAAGAGAGGGGCTGAATACGTTCTTAATTGTTCAAGAAACGGCTTCACTATGCTACGGTAGTAGCAATAGAGTTAAATACTATTAGATTCTATATATGTGGTTGCACTCTATGCCCTGATTGATGGTGGTATGCTTGTCTGCAATTATATGCTGGTGGTAACGGAAGCATATGTCACCTTTGCTCGCTTTTGCAATGCGTGCATGCGTATAGATTTTTTAAAAAAATATTTTAGTATGCCAGATTTTACTCGTTATTTAATGTACTGACTATTGTGGGTTTTTAAGGTGCAAGGTCTGTGAGACTTGCAGATGTTCCTCAACTGGTTTAACCTGGAACAGTATGAGAGATACATTTTATCTCGGTCAGAAACCAGAATGTTTGTTTAATAAGATACAGACACCGTCGGAAATAAAGTAACTTGTTCACCATTTCTTACGAAATGTGTAGGCTAAAAAAAAAAAAAAAAAAAAAAAAAAAAGGTAAAATGATAATTGCAATGAACGTAATTCCAGACCCTATCGTAGGTGTCAGAACTTTAACGACCCGGACTAAGTTGTTTGATTCCCGTGAGCATGTAATTCTGACATTGATGGATTACCCACCCTTTCTTTCTCTTCTCTCTCTCTCTCTCTCTCTCTCTCTCTATATATATATATATATATATATATATATATATATATATATATATATATATATATTAAGATGTGCTATATTTATGGGATAAAGTGCTCAATACCAGAGATAGAGCGTGTGTAAATATAAAAGTGAACATAGAAGTCAACACTTAGAGGCGACAGTCAGTTTCATGCTAGATGCAATCGTGGCCTGACGATTGCGTCTAGGACGAAACAGACTGTCGCCTAGCATGAAACAGACGGTTGCCTCTAATGCTGACTTTATGTTCACTATATATATATATATATATATATATATATATATATATATATATATATAGGCAGCAAGTATTCATTCAAACAAGTCTGATTTAAAAGAACTGACAAGGTGTGTCTGTTTAATTTTTTTATTATATTTTCCCAATTTTCGGATAAGGTGTTGAGTATTCTGCTCAAAGTTGTGGAGAAACGGTTCGAAGTTCATTTGTTATTTGTATTGAAGAATTGCCCACTTTCATAGTCACTATTGGTTTCACCATTGTGGTTTTAGTGTGATATTTTGAATTCCTTTGTCTACACCCTGGTATTCTTTAGGGAAAGTGAAGTTTTGAAATGGTCTGGCGTGACGTCATGTGCAACAGCTATTGGGAAATAAATAAATTGCATTCTTTGTGTGTGGCCTCGTTCCCATTAACGTTATAGGAGTTCAAACTGCCACATAAACACCACAAGATTTCTCGTTAATGACTGCGAAAGTCAAAAGTACTTTGGACAGTTTATCCACAATTTAGAGCACAATATTCAACACCTTATTTGAAAATTATAAAAATATAATACAAAATAAAATAAGCAGACCTTGTCAATTCTTTTTAATCAAATATTTGTTAGACCCCCCCACACACACACACACACACACATATATATATATATATATATATATATATATATATATATATATATATATATATATATATATATATATATATATATGACAAGAAAACACACAAATATCGGCAGTTCAGTTGCGATAGTACAGATGTCAAAAACTATGCGCTCCCTCTCCCTCTACTTCTTTGAAAGACGTGTCTTCAACAGAGTATCACGACTTTGAGAGTATAAGTAGTCGGCTGCCCCATTGACATCCGTTTTATCTTCCCCATCCCATGCTTACGGTCAAATCACGCTGAAAACGCCTGTTCCCGTTCGCTCACCGAAATTAAGCAGTATCGATCCCGGTCAGTATTTAGATTGGGGACTGCAAGCAATCTCATACAATCCGTAAAAAACCCATAAGAGGTTCATAAGCTGGAAAAAAAAATACACCAGTCAATCAATTCTCCTCTCCCTCTTACTTTCTTCAAGAAATGGTTCCTGCTATGTACTCTCCGATATAAATCAAGTTAAAAAGAAACTTTAAGAAATCTTTCTATTGTTGTGCTAGTCCATTAGTGCAGCGTTGGGTACCCTAGTGAAGAATTACTATTTAACCACAAGAATCCAGAAACAACATTCAACACATCACATTGGTGTATGTCAAACGCTATGGTCAACGCTTATTTAGATATTAAATAAGTGAAGATAAGTCTAGCAGAAGGCCAAGTTCAGGGAATTGAAGAAAGCTGTTTTTGTCAGTCTTCATAGAGAACCGGGTGCTTTCTTCTCTTGAAATTAGGTATACTAAGCCTTATCTTTTATCTGTGCCCAAACATTTACGAGTGTTTATAGAGAAAAAGACTGAAATTTTGTACTTCAGTTCCCTTCAGAAGAGATCTGTAACATTATCGTTATAAAGACAAATAAGAAAATGTAAAATTATTAATATCAGCGTGAGGACGTGGCTTTAGCAGCTTTCTTCGGACGTGGAGGATGTGAGAGTCTCTATCTCTTGTCCCTCTCATGTGGGTGCTTATATGACTTCATCTTATCTGATTGTCCATGTAGACACATCCAAAGCGCAGTAAAGTCTACCACCTGTATATATATATATTTGAGGCAACCACTAACACTTTTAATGCTCTGGTGTGACATCGAGTGTAAATTCTACGTTACTATGTCTTAGGGTCAGCCCAGTACATACTATGAAATGCTATGATTTTATCACGATAAATGCCGTGAATATCATCATAAAGTTTGATAAGAGCTATAATTTTACTGTTACTAAAAATGACCCAAAATTTTACTTTACTTCCACATGCTGTCCTCTTTGGTGTAATGGTTGATTATTTCTATGAAGGATCCAACCATTATCCTATTTTCAGGCCTATCCAATGTAGTCCTATATTCATTATTTAAAATTATTATTGAGAAATCAATTTTCATATACGTCTTCACCTATTTTACACGTTTATCTTTGTGATGTTCATTTAAAATTGATATCTGGGTTGTCTTCCTATCTTAAGTCATTGTTCTTGTTATTCTACATTTTTTCTATATTTATATTTGCAACACATGTTTCTGCAAAATCTTTCTTGGTAAATCAATTTTCCTTACTTAATATCCTATTTTAGTTTACTCAGATCTTTTTTGTGCCATTTTTAAAGTTAGATTTTTATTCGTCTTATATTGGCAATATTTTTTTTTAATATTTTTCTGTGATTTTTCTTGAAATGTTATGCAGTATCCAAAGTTGTGGTTCCATCACTCATATCTTATTTTTCAGTTTGAGTTTATCTCTGTGAGGATTATCTCCAAATTGTCTGCAAGGAAGTCCGCTATATGGAGTTTTATTTAGGATTATATAAGGAAAAACATAAAGCCATCTTTTCCCTTTTCGCTCTAGAATACGATAGGTACATGACGCGTATTGTCGCTTCTATGGAAATTACTTTCCCCCAGCGGCTGACTACAAAACATCAAATCCAGCCACGTAGCACATTACTCACACACACAAACACACGTTTACGTGTTGAAATTCCTTTCTTTTGAAGATTTAGAATTAATTTTCTTTGAATCTTGACTACCTCAGTTCAAACAAACATACCGATGATCATACAGTCTCTTGCGATCTTTTACCACCTAATCTCTATAATCCTTCTTACGACTCAATGGATTTCTCTATATCTTAAATTAAAATATCAGCAAATATGCTATATTATATATTTATTTACAATATGATGACCAGCCCTCAAGTTGCATAATAAATTCGGGTGACAGAATTATTTCAACTCAGATTTAATCCCAACTTGGAACTAATTTCAAATCGATTTAATATCAAAGTTATCAATTTCCGTGAAAATGCAAGAGTTGGTGTTAATTTTTTAATTTAGCATTAAAAATCCTTAGTAGATAAGATAATTCAGAATTATCTTTTTTGCAACTTTCATCCATTTTTGTTGCAAATGAATAAGGTGGTATTTTTATATAATTTAATTAATTTAAATCTGATCCAAAAAATGTAATGTTTTTGTAGCAAGAACAGTAGATTGCTTATCGTTTTTAAAAAAAAAAAAAAAAAAAAAAACTCTCGTTCAAAAGAAGTTGTTATTGATCAAAATTTAAGAAAATCAATAAATTAAATTTTAATTTCGTTTGAAGAATTCTGAGTTGAAATTAGTTCCGAGTTGAAATTAATTCCGAATTGAAATTAATTCTGCACCCCATAATTTCTCACATGACTAAGTCATTGTAAATATCTGTTCCTGATTTTATAATTTGCATTTTACGGCTTATCAGTCTTTTACAGAACACCATAAAATATTCTTACAATGTAAGAATTTTATTTATTTATTGATTGATTGATTGATTTATCTATATTGGAGATAATGATTTAGTAATACAAGATCTACTATGGGTACAACAGGTGGATTTATACCATTCACAGTTTCGCAAAAGAGAATATGACGAACCCAACTGGAATTGAAACTCGACTCTCTGATTTGTAATGGCGAACCGTTATCCATTAAACCACACGCACACCCAAGCTTATAGCACAACGTTTTTTTTTCCAAGCGGTTATCCTCCTACCTCGATGTTTTTTAACTGATACGATATTACGAGAACCGTTGTTTCAACATGATACAGAAATAAGTCTTATAATTGTTTCCAATAAAAATGGATATTATAGGCTTAAAATCACGTGATATATTAATAATATAAATATATATATAAAGACTGAACTTTTTTAATAAGTTCTTAACTTTTATTTGATATCATTAAAAAATAATATCGTGTCTTTTCAAGTTTTCGAGAGATAGATAAGTGAATGTTTAATTTTAATGCATACATATATACAGTTTTACACCTTTATATGAACTTCATCTGAAGAGCCCATTGAGACGTGAAACTGACTGTCACCATGCTGTGTTGAGTATTATGTCCACACTATATATATATATATATATATATATATATATATATATATATATATATATATATATACCAAAAAAGCAATACTGAAGGTTTAAAGTGCATTTTTTAAAATAAAAAATCTTTCTTGAAGCTTCTATTTTAGTTTTAATTTCAAAGTAATAGATAAATTATCAACAATAAAACAAAATACTTTGCTGTATTTCAAACCGTATTTAAATTGATTAAAATACATTTTATATTATCAGTAAAAACGCGAAAATTGTGTATATTGACAAATCTGTCTGCATAATGTAATTCTCTTCAGTAAAAATACCTTTCAAAAATAAAATATACTTTTCTAAAAGTTTATTTGATGAATATTAACTGATTTAAAGTTTAATTAATCTGATTTGAAACAAATATTACCTTTAGTTTAATACTAGCAGCCATACCCAGCTGGTCGATCAGAAAAAGCGTTCAATTAGAATGGAGCAAAAATAGCATCATGTTTAGATGTAACAGAGTCTATCTTCTTCGATTACTTTAAAGAACTTTTATTAAAAACATTTTGAATTAATGCAGTTACTGATATAACAGAAGTAGTATGTATTTATTCAATCGAAGTTAGACGAGGACATGAAATGGTAAAACAGGCAACATGAAGACCCACTTCAGAACACAATTATTTTGGAGTTTTTGATATTCAATTTGTCAGTTTGCTACCAGAGATGTAAAAGCATTTAAAAAGCAATTGTTAAGTTTGATGAAAATTGGTTGAAAGATCAACGAAAAATAAAAAAGAAACCTGCAAAAATCGCCATTTTTCGCTATTTACGCGGATTTTCACTCTATAGGCGGATTCAGTTATCAAGTTAAATGACTGTTAAACAATCAACTTATTGTTGGTTACAATTGAGTGAAGTTTGTATTAGATTTCTTGAAAATCGAAGGAGTTTTAATTTAAAATTTATGTTGAAATCGATTTGTGTCGAAATCGATTTTTCGTTTTTCACGGTTTTTCGCTTAACGCAGTGGCGTAGAAATAAAATGTGAGGTATCGTTCAACTCGCCATGATATAAGTAACCTACATACCATGTCTGAACGAAATCGGAGGAAAAAAGTAGAATTTATCGATTTTTCATCGGATTTATCGAGTATTGATTTTTAAAAATTATCGATTTTTTACGCTAAGAACCTATCTCTTTCATTGTACAATGTGTCTGCCAAGTTTAGTCAAAATTGGTTGGATGGATCTCTAGTGAAAAGGTATCACACAGATAGACATACAGACATCCTCTGTTTTATATATATAGTTCTCGTAGAAAAGCATTTTTAATATGGAGGTGGGTGTTTATATGAGGTGCTGAAAACTTTCTCAATAGACATGTTTTGGAATTTTTTTCTAAGGGGCATATAACTATAGCAATTACTTGACGAATATAACATGAAAACAATCTTTATATAATTTTTAACTTCTCAATAATATTGGAAATTTATGAAAAATTCTGTTTAATATTTTATTTATTTTATATTTTGTGAATAAATTCTGAAAGTTTCATTAAAATCTGACAATTATGTGATTTTTGCAAGAATTTCCCCCAAAACTGTTAAAATATCCGATGCTAAATTATGGTCGCCTGCTGGCACAAAAGAAGAAGTAAATTTTTAAACAAAAGTTCGAACGTTGTAAAAAAAGATTAAAAATATGATGTAATAATAAAAAAAAATGAAACACAATTGTACCCCATTTATATAGCGATTTCGCTTCTCAAGAGATTTCTCTCTTAGAAAATTTAAGGAATTTCTGTAAAAGAGAAATCACTTGAGGAGCGAAATGGCCATATAAATGTGGTACAATTGAGTTTCATTTTTATGTAATTCATTTATATGGTCTATAATAAATATATTGAGCTCTCTTTTATATTATTGTCGGAATTAAATTTAAATTATTTCATTGAATGTCCCATATTTTGTGTGATCTTATTATCTCCACATTTCAATTATTTTCTTCCAAAATTTCCTGCTTATTTTATAAAAAATAAATCAAAAAATTCTTATATGTATAACTATTCTAATCGGCATCTGCTTTTGGCACACAAAAATAATGAATATATATATATATTTCTAAAGAAATAATTGATTGTCTATTTATTAGTCTGACAGCACGTCGGATCTAACAATATTTTTTTTTCCTGCGGAGTGGGGGACGCAGGTTCGAATTCAACCGGAGGACGCATATATTCTTCAATAAATTTTTTCGAATATTTAGGGGGTTAGACGAAAATAAATATGCTGTTTAAAAATAAAAACGGACCATTTTCAGATATGACTCTTCATTAAAAATAACGTCTAAGTATATATATATATATAATATGATAAAGTTAATTGGTAATCCGTAAGGATAATCTCCCAGCGAAGATATAAATCTCGGGAGCTCAATGTAATAAACAGTTCAAGTAATAATTAATTAACACATCATTTTTTGAATTGTTTTGAAACTGCCAGGTCTGACAAAGCGAAATCGAATTTTATCGATCTTGCGAAATAAAATATTACCATGGCTTTCTGAAGTCTCCGATTTGTTGATATATATATATATATATATATATATATATATATATATATTTATATGTGTGTGTGTGTGTGTGTGTGTGTGTGTTTGTGCAGGTGATGAGCTTTTAATATGTTGCTTATTAATATTCATGGAAACACAAAATAGCCATTAAATTTCGATTTATTTCATTCTTCAACTTTATCAAAAAAGAAAAGAAACAATATATGTTTCACTTCTTCTATCATGTGAATATGACTTTTTATTTAATGCCTATTCACAAGCCAAACAATGCATTGTGAAATACATTAGCGTTGTTCAGAGGATTACGACGACTTGTGCCCGCATCGTCTATGCACTGTCCGTTACCTGCATCTCCCCTCTTTGTGGCGACAATGCCCACGCTAGCTTCTTAGCAGTATCACTAACCTTCACGTCTTTGCTTCATACTCTATATCAATATCCACAACCAACACAGTTCTGCTCGAATCGAAGTACACGCAGTAAAACAACGAAGGAGCCAAAGAAGTGTTCGACGTCATCTACGTGTCTGTCTATTATTAATTATATCACACACACACACACACACACAATGAATATTATATATATATACACACACACATATATATATATATATGTGTGTGTGTGTGTGTGTGTGGCATCTGTCGGTCTCGAAAAACCATGGATCTACGCCCAAAGAGTTATGCCTCAGTTGCTGATGGCGACGCAGCATTTGTCATGGCTTTACATGCCCACACGAGAGTTGCAGTCTCGAGTGGAAAGAATGCATGTGAAGACGCTCTCTTCTGATATTGTCGTGCTGTTGTTCTTTTCCTTCAAGCACGCTTCTCTCCTGCGGCAAGCCTCCGTTTCTTCTGTCCTCCAGCGTGAGCGATCGTCCATGTGCATAGCCCTCATGTCCCATCTGCAGACGTTCTTGAAGCGAAGATAACATCTCGTTCATGCTATTTACCAGTGGCCTGTTCTCCGCACAGAAGGAACTTCGGAATCCTCCTATCACTAAATTGTTGCTTCCCATGTTTTGCCGTCGCGTTGAGACGACGAGGGAGAATGCGATGAGTAAATTGTCGCTGTTTTATATTTTTAATTTCGCGCATGCACGTTGTCTCTTTTTTTATTTTGTCGACTGCACAGTATATTAGGGTAATTTGAGCACTGTCTGTGAGAAACAGAGCACAATGACGCAATTCACTCCGCCAGAAATTTGGAAACGGCATGCAGTACTGCTTGGCATTCACGCCGACAGCTCCAATACGATCATTTCAGAGTGTTTCGGTATCAATCTGAGGACAGTTCAGAGTATTCGGAAAGAATTGGATGAGTCTAATAGTGATTACGAAGATACGGCAGCTCGGAAAACTCACCCTGATCGTTTTGATAAAATAATAACTCTCGAATTTTTTGGTGAGAGCTTCAGACTCCACACGGAGGAATACCTGAACTGCCTTGAGGAGGTAGTGCTGCCCTGAGTCAAGAGGGCGGCTGCTAGAATACCCTATATCTGGAAACATACGACATACAATTGTGTAGTTTTGGTAAACATAACTGTTAAAATGAGATGTCAGTGTTATTTTCATTTTTGCGTAATTTTGACGACAATTTATCCATTGCACACTGTTTTTTTATGACTGTCTGCATTTGAACCAGGTATATTTAAACAAGTTTTCTGGTTTTCTTATCTCGTCCCCACTGACTATACTGCTTCTCTCCATACCCTGCGCAGCTTTGTTATTCATTATTTCTGGAAGTAATGAACTGTTTTATTGTTAAACACTAACTTGTTTAAATTATGACCTAACATTTCTGAAATGAGGAATTGCAACTATTTACACTATTTCCATCATCCGAACTGTTGCACTTATCTTCACAACGTTTCGGCCGTTGTATGCTCCGTCCTTCTTCAGGTGATATACGCTGGAATTTCAAACCGAACCCTTTATTTAATCCACGGGCTAGATTGTTCTAATTCCACATGACATCTTTTTTGATATTTTCAGTTTCAGTTAATTCCCTTTAGTCAACTCTCCAAGTTTTTTTTTCTTTCTGTTGTGACCAGGGATAGAACTCACAACACTTTGGGTCAAGTCTCTTTTGTATTACTCAACCAAATCTTTTATGCATTGGGCCATATTCTCATGCGGATAAAAGCCTTGGTTGAGTAATCTACCCCCGTGGACTAAATAAAGAGTTCGGTTCGAAATTCCAACGCATATCACCTGAAGAAGATCGAAGCGTACAACGACCGAAACGTCGTGAATATGGCAATAAAGTCGAGGTCAACAGCCCGAATAATAAAAATAGTTTAAATAGACTAGAATTTAACACATTTTGACTCTCAAAGTGTATTTTATGCTTTGGAATCGCGGCAGTATTATTGTTAAAGTTAGGAATTAACGCAAGCATTACTTACAGAAAGAGTATTTTAATTTTATTTAAATACATTGCCAGAAATTTCACTATATAATTTTAATAATGAAGAGATTGATTGATTTGCATTTTACGGCTTCTTAACCTTTTAAAGCTAGAAAATATTTTTAGATTGTCCGAATCTTTAGGCATAATAATGATTTACTGATACAAGTGCTACTAATTAGCCCATAGCTGAAGGTGGAAGCGGTGGATTCATGCCTTTGTCAATGATATTTACGCGTAAGTGAAAATAACGATCCTGACTGGAATTGAACTTCGTCTCTTCGATTGCCAATTCCGAACCACTATTCACTATCCAGCCGCTCACCCAAGTTTACAACACCTGTTTTAACATGATATGGCTGTAAGTCTCACATGAAGAGAAAGGTATTGTCAGTGGTCAGGAATTAAGACATGCGTTATTGGTAGAATAGTGCTATTATATCTATAATGCTCTGACAACTGTGCCTCAATGGATTGATTTTTACAGTGCGTGATATTCTAACCATTGATTTAGAATGCTGACTCTTGCAAATAAACTCAATTTCTAGCTGATTTGTTTTAGCGATTAACAAACCGTGACTTAGATGTGGCTCAAGGCCGAAATTATGTGAATATAAATAAATACCTTGTTTATTTCGGTGTTTCTTTACATCATCTTTAGAACAGAATTAACTTTTGATGTAATGGAATAACCAGTCACCCCCATGAATGATTACACTATAGGTAGCAAGTATCTATAAAGTCAACCGTCTACGAGAGACTGAGAGAGAAAGGACGAAAAGCGGAGTGATAGAGACGACGCCAGTATGTCCGACCTTCCGGTTAGTGGCACTCACTACTAGATTGACCTGTGTGTATAACTGTACCGGATTTCATATTGTACTTGTGTACAATAAACCTTCTTCCAGTATCCACCTAGTGTTATGTGTTTATTCCCTTAGCACGGGATATAACAACTTTATTTACATTTTTTATTTGGGAAATTATGAAGAGTGTAATGGAAATAAGTTGACATCAAACCTGAAACTGATTTTCTTCATTTTTGCTTGTGATTAGCATTAATGGATGTCCGTCCCGAGCTGATTATGCTTGTCTATTCGGGCGGTTAGCCAATCCCTACTGCAGATGCTTGCTCAGATCCGGTTATGTTCGTTCAACAGCCACTGAGTCAATCTGTGGTTCATGATGCAACTCTGCTGTTACAGCTTCTGGGAGATAGCGCATTATCTGGCGTGATCAATAATCTGAAATGGGTCAAACCCTTGTGACTTCAGACTAGCACAACCATCGACGAAGATCCGATTTCGCTCACAAGGTTTGTCTTCACCGGTGGTATGGTTTTCATGTTATCGCACGCTGGGATCGCCTCCCCAGGTCAATAACATCAAAAAATACCTTTCTGACAAATCGGCCATGGTAAGATTCGAACACGAGTCCCGTGATCGGAAAGCAAACTTTGCAACCACTCGGCCACTTAGCGTTGGATAAAGAGCAAATGCCAAAATTTTAAATACGGATTTTCAAGATATGCACACCCCTTCCATTTGGAAAATTTGTCCAGCATACTATTTGTGACCTCACTTTTAACTTCGTAAAATATCTTATATATCAAACATAAAAGATGCATTTTTTTTTATTTGGACGACGCGACAGAAGGAAGTCTTGCGAGGCAACCGTCTTTCTCATCAGGATCTGAGCCGATTCTTTGATCATCAGCTCAAGATGAAGATTAGAACTGATAGAAAACCCTTACATTCGACAATCTTCAGTGAAAGGTGGGTGACTCAAGCGAGCTTGGTTCGTTTGAAGGGGGCTAGCCTTGATTTTCTCTTTTAGGTCAACCTACGTTACATCGGGGTGGTTTCCTATGGAGACCTGCCCTTGGTTAGGTTAGACAAACTTTGTGTACCTAGTTAATATGAGTAAGTGTTGTTACTGGCCTGCTCCCGGCAGCCTCTTTGGTTGTAATTGAGATTCCCAACCTCCCCAGTTTGTTTTGGCCCCCTTTTCATCTCGACTTCGTAGCTTTTATATTTCCCATGCCCGTATATATTTTTTCCCTTTTCCACACCCTTAGCGAGAGAGCTTCTTGATTTTGTCCAATGGGCAGAATACAGAGGCCTCTCTTTTTTGAGGGTTGGACGGGCCCTACTAACATCAGTTATGTTTAGTTTGCTTTGTGTTCATGTTTATTTTGATTTGGGGTTCATTCACTCCCCTCTCCTTCTTCATCTTTAGATTTTTATATATAATAATTTATTATCATTAAATTTTTATGGCATGGGGCGCGTTTTGTAGGTCCCCCCTTAAGAGAATGCGGTATTATGGTGTATGGAGGATTGATTCGTGGTGGACGTGTTTTTATGGTAGATGTGGAAATTGTAATGTGTGAATGGGTCGTGAATCAGATTAGCTAGGTATAAGATAGATAGTGTTGACCAGCCTCAACCCCTCCCCTTGTGCCCTAATTATATATTTTTATACATAATAAATAACAATAAAAGATGTAGTTTTATTTCTTCTGCCATTATGAAAATGAAAGTTTGGGTTTCAAACGGAAGTGTCGGGAGAAAAAGTAACTTGGGAAATACATATTTTAATCACACCTTTTATTTATTAAATATCTTCCTATTCCTTAATGAAGGCTGCTTGTATTCTATGACAAAGCGTTTCAGTTGTATATTTAATAAAAAGTGTTGTGAGAATAAGGGTCTCCTGGGTGGATTTTTTTCAAATGAAATGAAACTTGTAACTGTGTACAGAATGTGCGAGTAGTGTAAGAGTTATCGAATATAGAACTGCCAAACCAAGTTCAAGTTCCTACTTAATCTGTAGTTTTTCCTTTAACAGTAATTTCTATTGGGAAGCCATGAATTCACCGCTTCTCTTCCCAGCTTTAGTCGTCCTGGGTATGACGATAAACTACATCCGGCAGAAAGGTCTTTGATCGGGAGGTTTGGAGGAGCGTGGATACAACTCAAAATTGCAACTACAAGGAAACAAGGTATTTGTTTATATTCACATAATTTTGGCCTTGAGCCACATTTAAGCCACGCTTTGTAAATCGCTATAACAAATCAGCTACAAATTGCAGTTGTTCCCTGGTCCACCCTGACCCGGGGTGGTAGCATTTGTTAGAGTCCCAGCTATAAGCAAATATTTAACCCCAACACTAGGATCAAAAAACTATTAAAGTATAAAAATAGTTTTTTTTTATAGTAAAAATACCAGCAATACATTTAATATATATATATATATTACCAGCAATACATTTGACTCGATAAAAACCCTCTTTACAAAAATACGTCAATGAAACCTGATCTACAAACTGATTTCTTACAAAGAATACATATTCTATTCATACGAACATATCCTAAAAATCTTGTCGGTATTAAATAACCCACTGAGGTGTCGATATGCCGTAAAATAAAATAAACCATAAAATCCCAGTTCTGGTAGTAAGTTAGACTGAGCTCTATTTCTTTTGGTATCAGACAGTCTAGATGATGACTACTCTGAACCCCAAACAATGTAGAAAACAACAGAAAACTGTTCCGCTAATATTCTACGGATATGATAATTCACAGATAATATATAAAAGAGTTCTGTGGAGAGCCACGATCGTGTACATACTTATTCATTTCTACATTACCCCCCCACCCCCCAGCTGTCTGTGTCAGTTATTCCTGTAACGATGTCTACAAAACTTAGTTTGGTAGCTAAGATAGTTGGGTACATTTTCTGCGGATGTTATTGGTCGGTGTCTGAATCCAAACAAAAAGCAGGATTTCAAATATGGATATTGAAGACAATCAAACCAATTCCAGAAAGAGAATTGATGAAACACAATCTCTCTACTCCCTTCACTGCTATTTCGCTATTTAATGGGCGATACTACACCAGTAAATTTCAATATAAACAAGTCTGTATATAATATGCAAATCAAAGAACGAGCCGTAAAATAAACAATATAAAAAGTATATAAAGCAAATCAGAAAGCAACTATTGGCCTTCGCTAAGTATTCAGTGAGCAAAACGCTCGTCGTATGTGCAAGTCAATGAGTCGGAGGCATTTTTAGAGTTATTTGTGCGTTATTCTCTTTTTTGTAGTGTGTAAGGTCTGCCACGGTGTAATCGTGTGTTTCTACATGTGGGCAAACTCAAAAACAAAAGAAATTCTTTAAAGGCACCAATTTGTAGGTTATAAATAGATATGCAGCGGAAAAATAGAAAAAAGAAATTGGTATCAATATGTTTGCTTATGTATCTCTATAACTGCGTCTTTATTTTACCGCGAAGTATAAAAAAAAATAGAAATCTCCCTGCGTTAGAGAATAAATATGACAGGGAATATAGTCCATTTTTTAGCGAAGAAAGAGAAAAAAGTAAGGAATTATTTAAAAAAAAAAACACAGTTCTGTATTAGGTAAAAAAAATAAAAGAAACCTGATAGATAGATAGATAGATAGATAGATAGATAGATAGATAGATATTTCATGTACATCAGTTTCCAAATTTTCAACTGTGTATTTACTCTCTCTTACGAAAAAATAGACCGCTAATAACATCTGCACACACCTAACAGATTTTTTTAATACTATGTTCCTTCAGTATATAGACGGACGTAGCTCTCCACGGACACCATTTTAATTTTATCAGTGAAGTTCCATGAATAATATGGTGGTTTCCAGTTGTCTTCTCCATGATATTATATACATAGATATAGATAGATATAAACATACGAACTGGAGTACTCAGATGCCTAGATAATCAACACAGTTGATGAGGAGGAATGGTAGTTGAATTCGACTAGAAAAGCGACAATACGGTATACACACACACACACACACACACACACACACACACACACACACACACATATATATATATATATATATATATATATATATATATATATACTGCATGTTTTATGCTAACTCTCTAGACTACTAGTGGAGCATAGGGACACAATTATCCATTGGTTTAACTTTCACTGACTTGTAAAAAGAGACTCAGCTAGATGATATATGTGCGAATTAAAAATTAAAGAAGTAGTTTGGCTGTGGTACTGGTATTGCAGACATCCAATAACAACTTTAATACCAAAAACAATTAAAGAGAGCAGTACCTGGCTTATAGAAAGAGACTCAACTAGAAGAAATATATGTGAAATAATACTGAAA